>JAPPVO010000059.1:194555842-195155842 GCA_030407325.1 Camellia japonica | reverse complement strand
TTGAATATCTAAAGTTAAGTGAGGCCTGTTAAAATTATGCATCAATCAGGAGGTTAATTATATATTGGTATTAAATGTAACAATTTCTATGTAACAAATTCTACCTACTCCACCTACAATTACTCTACCTACTCCACATTAGTTAGTGCTCCATTAGTTAGTACTATAGTTAGTGCCCCATATAGTTAGTGATATATTTAGTGATCCATTATGGTATAGTGCTCCATTATGGTTCCATTGTATCCCATTTCTCTCTATAAAAGAGAGCTCTTGTAAGAACATTAGATATCAATCAATAAATCAATAATATCTATACATTAATTTCCTACATGGTATCAGAGCTATAGGTTAAGCTCTTGGTGTTCTTCGCCTTACCGGCGGGCGGCAACCTTGCCTTGGCCGTCCGCCGGACCTCAACCTATTCTGTTGTAATCTCTATCAATACACATCAAGTTCACCTATATTTGGATCATCCCCTTCTGTGTTTAGTTCTAGTTTTTTCATTCTCTACAAACCCAACTGGGACAACATCTTCCCATCCTTGGGTTAAGCACACCGAACCCTCCCGCACCAGTTGTTCCTCTTCCTGAGTAGAAAAAGCTGTGTAAATTGTAGCAGGAGATGAAATAGATTCGGTAGCCAGCAGAGGCTTTGAGTCGAACAAGAAAAAAAGGAATGTACTTATTATCGTCTTCACTAATGCTTCGACGCTTTTGCTGTTTCAACGCAACCCATTGTTTGTCTTCCTCTGCCAACTCTTCTACTCAAAAGAAGCAACTCGTCTTCCTCGGTTCTCCTCAAGTCTCTGCTTCTGTTCTTGATGCTCTTTCCGATGCTTCTTCTGCCCCAGGCTCTTTATTTGAGGTTGCTGCAATTGTTACTCAACCTCCTTCTGGAAGAGACCGAGAAAGAAAGGTGATGCCTTCACCAGTTGCACAGCATGCTCTTGATCGAGGCTTTCCTTCTGATTTGATTTTCACACCTGAAAGAGCTGGTGAGGAAACATTCTTGTCCAATTTAAAAGCTCTGCAGCCAGAGCTTTGCATTACAGCAGCATATGGGAATATTTTACCTAACAAGTTTCTCAAGATTCCTCCATTGGGGACAGTCAACATACACCCAAGCCTGCTGCCTCTGTACCGTGGTGCTGCTCCTGTTCAAAGAGCTTTGCAGGATGGCGTAAAAGAAACGGGAGTATCGTTAGCATTCACCATTCGGGCATTGGATGCTGGACCTATCATTGCTTGTGAAAGAATGGAAGTTGATAATCAGATTAAGGCACCAGATTTACTTGCTTTTCTATTTTCTCAAGGATCTAAACTTCTGATCCATGAGCTTCCCTCTATATTTGACGGATCAGCAAGGGTGAAAGCACAACCTCAGGATGACTCTCAAGCTACTTTGGCTCCAAAGATTAGTCCAGAGGAGTCATGGCTGTCCTTTGATCAAGAAGCTATAGTCCTACATAACAAGGTTCGGGCATTTTCAGGGTGGCCGGGGACCCGAGCTAGAGTAGTGGCCGTCAACAGTGGAAGTGGTCAGCAGAATATTCTGGAGCTTAAAATTATTACTACAAGAGTTTGCAGCAGTGACAATGTTCAGGGTCTCAAAGTTGATAATGTGACTTTCAGTAAAGGTGCATTGTTATTCCCATGCAGTAGGCACACAGCGCTTGAGGTACTGGAGGTTCAGCTTCCGGGTAAGAAAGTAGTGAAGGCAGCTGCATTTTGGAACGGTTTGAGAGGCCAGCAGCTAAAGAAGTTGTATTAAACAAAGTGTTTCATGAGTCGTCAATGCTCATCCGTCCAATTTCTTTCTTTATTTTTTCTTTCACATTATTTTTAATCTTTTTCAAATCAAATTCATACCATTCAGATTTGCACACCAACCTTATTTTATTCATGCCGGGGATCAAACCCGATCACCACTTTACACAAAAAAAAAAAAAAAACCCAAACAATCTCCAACCACAACCTACTACCACCACAACAAAAACCGGCCTTATTTCTTCGCCTCTTCAGCTGTTCTCTTCTTTTTGCCTTTGCCTTGGGCGTCCCTTGCCGGTGCTGCCTCCGTGTTTCCCACGCCGCCGAGCACGTTCACTTCCCGTTGCTCCTCAACCGTCACATATGGCGGCCCTCCAAATCTGAGCATCACGGTGGCCTTCCGCTTCAGTTCCTTGTTTTCTGCCTTCAGCCCACATATCTCTGCTCGGGCATCCTTATACATGCCCTGGAGCAGAGCCAGTTGGGCGTTTAACTGCTGCACCTCATTTGTCCTACTCTGAAGCCGGTGCGACAGGTTTGAGACCGCAGTCATGGTCTCAACACATGACTTCAATGTGTAATAATTCGCCTCAATATCCGATTGTGCAGCCATTCTTTGCTCCACAGACAGCATCGGAAAGTTCAAAGGCGCAAAACCAGGGGCGCTTGGTCCAGGGGCACTTGGTTGAGGTTCAAGGGCAACTACCCCGACTATCTCTCTTGTGGCCTCGTTGAGGTTGGGAAAGAGAGTGAGACCACGGGACGAAGAGGCTATGTTCTGGGTAGCTGAACGGGAAGAAGCGGCCATATTCAGGGTTGGTTGTAGCGTGTTACAGAGTATCTCTCTCAAGAGTGTTACAGAGAGAACAAAGAGTTTTTTCAGCTGGTTTGTTATGCATCAGCAGCAGCCTCGCCTTAGTTTAAATAGGCAAGGCAGACACGCGCCTTACGCGCCTCTCAACGCCAGACGACAAATCGGCGCGCCTTTTGATGGCTCGCCTTTTGATGGCTGTCGGGCACACCTTTTGATGGCACGCCTTTTGATAAGATTGGGCACGCCTTTTGAAGGTGCGACTTATATGGGTCCGACAAGACTCTGTAAACTGTCCGACTTTGATTCCGGTTAGCTTCTATATGGGTCCGACAAGACTCTGTAAACTGTCCCGACATTGATTCCGGTTAGCTCTTATATGGGTCCGACAAGACTCGGTAAACTGTCCCGACATTGATTCCGGTTAGCTCCTATATGGGTCCGACAAGACTCGGTACACTGTTCCGACATTGATTTCGGTTCTCAGCTACAACGGTCCGACATGACCCCGTAAACTGTTTTCTACAACGGTCCGACATGACCCAGTAAACTGTTTTCTACAACGGTCCGACATGACCCCGTAAACTGTTTTCTACAACGGTCCGACATGACCCCGTAAACTGTTTTCTACATCGGTCCGATATGACCCCATAAACTATCTTCTACAACGGTCCAACATGACCCCATAAACTGTCTTCTACCTTGGTCTGCCATAACCATACGGTCTTCTACAACGGTCTGACACGACCATACAGTGTCTCCTATCCACTTTTCTTTTATTTGTCAGATTATTTTTTCCTGTTTTGTTACTCTCTCCAAACTCAAGTTGGTTAGTTCCTAACCCCCTTGAGTTTGAGGGGGGCTATTAAATGTAACAATTTCTATGTAACAAATTCTACCTACTCCACCTACAATTACTCTACCTACTCCACATTAGTTAGTGCTCCATTAGTTAGTGCTATAGTTAGTGATATATTTAGTGATCCATTATGGTATAGTGCTCCATTATGGCTCCATTGTATCCCATTTCTCTCTATAAAAGAGAGCTCTTGTAAGAACATTAGATATCAATCAATAAATCAATAATATCTATACATTAATTTCCTACAATTGGAAATTTCAACCAATCGCATTTTTAAACCATTAACCATCTACAAGACTCAGTAACCGAGACACTAGATTTGTTGGTTAACAAGATCTGCCATGTTAGATAAATTCTACTGACTAAAAAGAAAAAAATACATTGTTTGGTGTACAAGAGAGAAGACCACACCCATTATTTGGGGAAAAAACTACCAATAGTTTATGGCCCAATGCTCCAAAATGAAGGCAAATATAGCACTAAGTTTCAGATTATACCTACATACAGAAAAAGCACGCATTGCAAACAAACAAACAAACAAAAAACTACAAATTAAAGAAGAATATTATATCAGTAAAGTTTCTCGAGAACAGGACTACAGCATTGTAAGTGAAGATGCAAATTTACTATTCCCATAATATCAACCTCAAGAAAGAAACTAGAAGAACATGGATCGCACTTGCAAAGTTGCAGTAGAATTTACTGTTCCCATAAAATCAACCTGAAGAGAAGCCAGAACATGCATCACACTTACACTTTCCACTTTTGAGTTCAATTCCAAAACTTTTTGCTCAGATAATTTCACTTGGGTTTCCAAGGCATCTCTTTTCTTGTTTTGTGTTTCTATTTCCTTTCTAAGTTTCTCAACCTGTTAAGCATATTAATATCAAAGAAGTGCAACATTTCCAAAGAGTTATCTTTGAAAGCAAGTTCGAACATAAGTTACCTGGTTCTCAAGTTCACCAACCCGCGCATGAGCCCTACCCACCTGCTCCTTAGCATCTAAAGATCCCTTTTGATAATAAACAAAATTAATTCTCATTAAAACAAGGGCCAAAGTCAAACAGAAATAAAATAAAAAGAGTCTTAAAAACAAGGAGGACAAAAATCAAGAAGGACCAAACTATGGTAGTATCTATGAATATTGAAGCTAATCAATTGGTGTGATTACTTGACAGAGTCAAACAAAAACCTTACCTGGAGTGCTTGTATATCACTTTGTAATGATGCAATGGTAGCTGACTTCCCCTGTATGATATTCTCCATCTGCTTGATGCTCTCATCCTTTCTTTTCAATTCGTGGATTTTATCATCAATGCTGGACTCTTAAAAATCATACAAATGGAAAATGTAGGACAAAACAGAAATCAGGAAAAAGTAACAGATAAGATGTTCAATTCTCTAGCAAAAGCTATCTATTAGTGAAACCACAATGCCTTGTTACACTTCACTCTGAATAATCTAGACAGGAGTTGGCTTCTCTCCAATCAAATCAGGCTAAGTAAGTTATGGTACTTAAACTAATCTAGTCACATCTGCATCAAGACAATATAAAGACCCAGAATCAAGGGGATCCTAGTTATTCTTTTCTAAATGCCCAATCAATATATTCACGTACTCCTTTTTATCAGAAACTGTTTTCCATTCTTTAGAATTTTTTTAACATAAATTTTCACCCTACAAGGATCTAATTGAAATGGAACAAGACTAAAAAATATATATGTATATATATTTAGTATACTTGATTACAAGTAAGGTGTTCTATGTCGGGAGCATCATGCAATACGTATCAAAAGTCAAGTGCCATGGTCGTGAATTTTGGAAACCATTAACAACTCCTCTAAAATTCAATGATAAAATAATTTTTTACTTCATTAAAGTTACATTTTAATTAAAATATTGATATGTAGAATCATTGTCTATTTAATAGGTCAATAAAAAAAAAATTACAAGACAATGTAATATAATAAATCCCACATCTCTTGCATATAACCCCAAAGTTCACTCATCCTCATGGCTTCAAGTTATCTGACATGGAAATATTTTTGGCTTCAAATTATCTGACATTGAAATATTTTTAAGTGAACAAGATTTAAAGTCCAGGCCATTTAACTGGCATGGTGAAGCACAAAAGCAGGTCAAATTGTTGGTGAAACAGATCCTTTATACGGCTTAAATAACAACTGTATCTAGAAAACTGTAGAAAATTAATGTAATGATTTTATTGATTGATACTTGATTGATTTTTGTGTGTATTGTGTATTTACAATGGAGAGAATGATCTCTCTTTTATAGGGAGAATGAGTTACAAATGGAGGAATTAAATTAACCTAAAATGGAGCACTAAACAACTTAATGGAGCATTAGGGTAAATGGAGCACTTGCTTCTTGTGGAGCACTAATGGAGTGGAGTAGGTAGGTGGAAGTAGGTGGTAGTGGTAGGTGGAGTAAGTTATAGGTTTTTACATTCAACAGCCCCCCTCAAACTCAAGGGGGTTAGGAACTAACCAACTTGAGTTTGGAGAGAGTAACAAAACAGGAAAAATAATCTGACAAATAAAAGTAGATAGGAGACACTGTATGGTCGTGTCAGACCTTTGTAGAAGACAGTTTATGGGGTCATGTCGGACCGTTGTAGAAGATAGTTTATGGGGTCATATCGGACCTTTGTAGAAAACAGTTTATGGGGTCATGTCGGACCGTTGTAGAAAACAGTTTACTGGGTCATGTCGGACCGTTGTAGAAGACACTATATGGCTGTGTCGAACCGTTGTAGCAGAGAACCGAAATCAATGTCGGAACAGTTTACCGAGTCTTGTCGGACCCATATAGGAGCTAACCGGAATCAATGTCGAGGCAGTTTACAGAGTCTTGTCGGACCCATATAGAAGCTAACCGGAATCAAAGTCGGGACAGTTTACAGAGTCTTGTCGAACCCATATAGGAGCTAACCGGAATCAATGTCGGGACAGTTTACAGAGTCTTGTCGGACCCTCAAAAGGCGTGCCCAATCTTATCAAAAGGCGTGCCATCAAAAGGTGTGCCCGACAGCCATCAAAAGGCGAGCCATCAAAAGGCGCGCCATCAAAAGACGTGCCCGACAGCCATCAAAAGTCGAGCCATCAAAAGGCGCGCCGCTTTGTCGTCTTGCGCTGAGAGGCGCGTGAGGCGCATGTCTGCCTTGCCTATTTATACCAAGGCGAGGCTGCCGCTTATGCAGAACAAAACATCTGCTGAAAAATCCTCTGAAAAAAACTCTTCGTTTTTGTTTAGAGAGATACTCTGTAACACTTCTGAGAGATACTCTGTAATTCAGTTGCCCAGAAAATGGCCTCTTCTTCCCGTGGTCTTACTCTCTTTCCCGATCTCAACGAGGTCACAACCCAGAATATAGCCCTTGAACCTCAACCAAGCCCCCCTGGTTTTGCGCCTTTGAACTATCCGATGGTGGCAGTTGAGCAGATAATGGCCGCTCAATCTGATATTGAGGCCAATTATTATACATTGAGGTCTTGTGTTGAGACAATGACGGCGGTCAACAACCTGTCGCACCGGCTTCAGAGTAGAACAACTGAGGTGCAGCAGGTAAAAGCCCAACTGGCTCTGCTCCAGCGCATGTATACGGATGCCCGAGCAGAGATATGTATGCTGAAGGCAGAAAATAAGGAACTGAAACGGAAATCCACCGTGATGCTCAGATTTGGAGGGCCGCCATATGTGACAGTTGAGGAGCAACGGGAAGTGAACGTGCTCGGTGGCGTGGGAAACACGGAGGCAGCACCGTCAAGGGATGCCCAAGACAAAGGCAAGAGGAAGAGATCAGCTGAAGAGGCGAAGAAGTAAGGCTGGTTGATGTGGTGGTTGTAGGTTGTGGTTTTTTTTTTTTTTTTTTTAATTTTATGTAAAATGGTGATCGAGTTTGATCCCTGGCATGAATAAAATAAAGTTGATGGTCATGATGTTATCAATCAAAGGAACAATTTTTGGGCCATGGACACGGGCAAGAACCTCATAGAGGGAAATTGTGTACTCCCCAGATGACAATGATGCCAAACCATTCTTCTCTTTGGTTTCAGAAACCTGAGCAAGAAAGAGTGGAATTGCCTTTGAATCCAAGTCTTTCACATATGATTTCAGCGCTTTCATTGCAGATTTTCTGCTATCTGCACCTTTCTTAAGATTTTCCAACTCTTGCCGCAGAATTGGGCTCAGGCTTCTACCCATTACTTTTTGGCCCATGGACAGTCATTAAAGAAATAAGCCCAAATGGTGGTCCACGGACGACCAACAAACTGACCTATATAACCCACGTGCCTACTCTATAGGCAATAACATATTTGACCAACTATATTTAAATATAGTAAAACAAAAAACCAGCCCACAGTATTGAAAACCACTCTAAAACACTTCAAAAATTCAACAAATTGACCTGAGTGGGCGGGAATTTTGGCGCCCCCCACGTGCTCCACCAAGCTGCTTAATCAATACGCAAGGCAGTGCGTGTGGCCCACATACCTCCCTCAAATCAGTCATAATCACCATGAAAGCTGAGGAAAGAAAGCTTGAAAACATCCACCTCCAGAATAGGCGGAAACCACGCCGATGGAAGACTCACCGATGGTGACGACACTAGTCAAAACCCAACAAAGTGACCAGAGGCACCACCAGTGCCACCATTCGTTCTCTGTTACCATCCAGCTCGCATAACCAGTCACGAACCAGATCCACTTATATGTTACTTGCACATGCAATAAGCTGTATCACAGATCCAAATAAAAGAAAAGTACAGTTGAAGGTAAGACCCACTGCTTTCCAGTAAGGACCCAACAACCCATCTAGCACTTCAAACCACTGAATGACATGGTTCTTGAAATTAACATTTTCTTTCTCCTTTCTAGTTCTGTACTCAATGTACAGAACACTGATGAGGTAAGCTGTCCAGCTATCAAAAAACTGAAACAGAATTCCAGAGAGCATACCCAGCTGAGAGAACAAGTAATTGTGGTTGTGGATCATAAACTGCCATGTAAAACGGCAGCCCACCGATGTCAATACAACCACCATTTTTGCCAACCCCATAACAGATTGCAGCACTACTTGGCCAGTAACTGCACTTTGAACTGTTCGATTTTACATATCAAGTCCTCAATGTTGCAGAAGTGGAAGCTGCACCAACCCAAAGTGAATTGGCATGCTCTGCGTAACAGTTGCAACCCCCAAGCAATACTTTAACCCTTAGTTCATTCTCCTTACATAAGGAGCCTAAAACAGTAGCAGCCTGCATCTTCACCCCAAGTGATCCTGATCGACAGAGAGCACAAGCTGAAGCCCGTGAAAGGGCAGCAGCGGAGGCAAGAGAAAGAGCAGAAAAGGCTGCTGCAGAAGTTAGGGAAAGGGCGAATTCAGAAGCAAGGGAGAAAGCTGCTACTGCTAGTAAAACTGAAGCTGAAGCACGACGTAGAGCAGAATGGGCTGCTGTAGAAAGAGCTGCTGCAGAGGCTCGTGAAAGGGCTGTAGAAACACAAGCGGAATAGGTAGAGGTCCGGCGGACGGCCAAGGCAAGGTTGCCGCCCGCCGGTAAGGCGAATAACACCAAGAGCTTAACCTATAGCTCTGATACCATGTAGAAAATTAATGTAATGATTTTATTGATTGATACTTGATTGATTTTTGTGTGTATTGTGTATTTACAATGGAAAGAATGATCTCTCTTTTATAGGGAGAATGAGTTACAAATGGAGGAATTAAATTAACCTAAAATGGAGCACTAAACAACTTAATGGAGCATTAGGGTAAATGGAGCACTTGCTTCTTGTGGAGCACTAATGGAGTGGAGTAGGTAGGTGGTAGTAGGTGGTAGTGGTAGGTGGAGTAAGTTATAGGTTTTTACATTCAACAAAAACAGTGGGTTTCTACATGATATGGGCGACAAAATGGCCAATGTTTAGAACCATATCTAGCACCCTTTGTCGCTGATGGGGGAAGATTATACTAGCATTTTACAGTGAAGACAGCAAAGTTGCCCATTCAGCCACAATAACCACCAACCATCAGCTAAATAGCCAATAGAGTTCTTCATTTCTCAGATTTAGATAGGGAATTAAAAACTATTTGAACAATTATATACCATATGCTCAACAACCTGCTAAGAAACTGAAAGAAAAAAAGGGAAGGGTAAAAAGGAAAATCTTGAGTTTTACCTTATAATTGGTTTTCAGAAAACAGAAACCTAAAATTCTATTGCACAAAGTTGTAGTAAGCACAGTTGCATGAATACTTGTACCTCGAGTACTTGTACTACATAATTCAAAACTTGAAGAAGATACAAAATTCTTTCTTTTTGTTCTCTCTCTTTTTCTTTTTCTTTTTCTTTTTTTTTTCCTTTTCTCATGTCTGATTTCCAACTTATCCTCAGATACCAAGGTACTATTGTGAATGAAAGCTAAAGCCCCCCTATAACTAAAAGAAAACATAGAAATCAACCTAATGTACTGATACTGTCAGTGAATTGAGATAAATGCAAAACCAACAAAAACTAAAACCCAAATTGAAGGAATTGACAAACTTCAATCCAATCACAGACAAAATGCACTTCAAAACTCAATATCATATAGGCAAATGCACAGTTTAACTATCAATCAACCAGTGTGTTACAAAACTCAAGAACAGAATCACTGCTGTCTTTGATCGCCAGGAAATGTGGGTGTGAAAAAAAAAAAGAGCCATCAAAACTTCAAAATAAGAGCAATATAAGAAAAGGAAGGAACTTGCATTTATAAGCATTAACTTTGTCATTACCTAAAAAAGTATAACCCCTGCGCGAACGAGCCTAGGCACTAATTTTTTATTTTTATTTTTTTTTTTTTTAAGCTCGATTGAGGTTTCAAAATCAAAATATATCTTAAAATTGCAATTCCTTCTTCCATTTTCTCATCATCCAAACAGACAACAAAATTAAGAATTCAATTAACTAATGCTATCTACTTCTAGTAGGCTAAGTTGAGCTACAGCTTTTCAAATTCCCAATCCAAGTAATAAGAAGCGTAGTAAGTTCAAATTCTTCCTTCCTTTCTCTTTACTACATTTTCTCAACAACCAAATGGCTTAAAATCAAAAACCCAAAAAGTACATAGAGAGAGGATAATAACTACTGATTCGATTTCTCAGCATCCAAACAGACAACAAAATTAAGAATTCAATTAACTAATTCTATTTACTTCTAGTAAACTAAGTTGAGCAGAAACTATAAAAATCCCAATCCAAGTAATGAGAAACATAATAAATTCAAAATTCTCCTTCTCTTTACAACATTTTCTCGGCAACCAAACGGAGTATAATCAAAAACCCAAAAAGTAGATAGGGGTAGTAACTGGCGCTTCGATTTTCTCAGAATGCAAACAGACAACAAAGTAAGAATTCAAATAACTAATGCTTTTTACTTCTACTATGCTAATTTGAGCAGAAATTTTTAAATTCCCAATCCAAGTAACCGAAGAAACGTAATAAATTCAAATTCCTCCTCCTTACTACGTTTTCTCAGCAACCACACAGTATAATCAAAAACCCAAAAACTAGATAGAGGGTAGTAACTGATGCTTCGATTTTCTCAGAATCCAAACACACAACAAAATTAAGAATTCAATTAACTAATGTATTTACTTCTACTAGGCTAAGTCGAGCAGAACTTTTTAATTCCCAATTCAAGTAATGAGAAACGTAATAAAATCAAGATTTTCCTCTCTTGACCACATTTTCTCGGCAACAAAACGGAGTATAATCAAAAACTCAAAAGGCAGATAGAGTTAAGAATCCAATCAACTAATCCTATTTACTTCTAGCAGACTGCTAAGTTGAGCAAAAACTAAAAAATTCCCAATCCAAGTAATGAGAAACGTAATAAATTCAAAAATTTTCCTTCTCTTGACTAGGCAACCAAACGGAGTAAAATAAAAAAAAACCCAAAAAAGTAAGTGAATTTTAAAAGACGTACCAAGAAGGGAGACCTTGGCGTTGAGTTGGTCAAGTTCAATCTTCAGAGACGAATCCGAAAGCTCTGGTTTGAAACCATCGACGTTGTCAGTCTCAGCGTCCGCTGTAGATTTTGCGAAGATTAGGGTTAGGAATAGAGTGAAGAGCAGTAGCTTCGAGGCGGCCATTGGAGAGAGAGAGAGAGAGAGAGAGAGAGAGAGCAACACAGCTGAGTCTTCAGCAGAGAGAGGAGAGGAATTTTTTTGGATAAATTATAACTACAGCTGAAGACGAATTGTCTTTATAATTTGGAGAATTATAAATACTATTTTTTATTTTATTAAAATTCATAACTCTAATCTTATATAATAATAAAATTATATAAATTATTAATATTTTTAATATTATGAAAAATTATTAATTATATAATAATAAAATTATATAAATTATTAATATTTAATATTATGAAAAATTATTAATTAAGTTAATAATTTATTAATAAAATATGTTATTTGTTATAAAATTAGAAATTTAAGAGATGAGGTGTAATTTTTAGAACTATAATAGATGATTTGTTGTAGAAAAATAGTTTTGGAAATACTCTTTTAATCTATTGGGGCGCTCGAGATCCTCAGCTAACAACCTGAAAAGGAATAAACACTCCGGTCAGGCGTGTCGGAATTAACACTCCGACGGGTAAGTGTAGACACCCCATTTTGACCGGCCCTAAGACTTGGGCATTTTAGTTTGACCACCCTCACCAAAAAAAAATCAAATTGAAATTTCAAATTCCAAACCTCACCCATTTGGCCATCGCTAATATTTTGATAATTTGTAGTGTTTTATAATTTTATGTGTGTTTTATCATTTTATGTGTGTGTATTAAATTAGGTGTGTGCATATCTTTTAAGTGTGTTTTCTAATTGAACTATTTTTTAAAACAAAAGAAAATAAAAAATAAAAAATAAAAAATATATATAATAAAAAAAGAGAAGTGGTGAATATGGTGTATGGCATGATTATGTTTATTTTGGTGGGAAGAGAATTTTTGCAGAAAGAAATTCGGAGGAGTGGGATCATGGGTGATTTGTTTTGGTTAGTTTAGAGAGAAAAGGTTGTAAGGAGATGCATGCACATGGGTAATGGGGAGGTGGAAGGAAACAAAAAGAAAAATAAAGAAAAGAGACATGGTGTATACTGACTCGACATGCACAACACTGAAAAATAAAGAAAAGAGACATGGTGTATACTGACTCGACATGCACAACACTGAAAAATAAAGAAAAGAGACATGGTATATATTGACTCGAGAGGCACAACACCAGAGGGGAGCTGAAGGAGGACTCACCATGAACTGAGACACACACGGGGAGGAAGAGACCCAGCTCTCTCTCTCTAGAGATTCCACTCCCTCTCACCCACGAACCCATCTTCCCCTTTCCTCTTCACCTTTCCTCTTCACCATCATCCAGCAACACCCACGGGAGAGCCACCCACGGCATGCACACCACCATCACACCACACACGGCAGTGACACCCATACACCTCCCTCCCTCACGGTTTTGACTGACACAGACTCACCCACACACTCAACACTAACACACACAGCACACACACACGGCACAGTCACAGTATACACCACAACTTCATACACACTGCACACACACCCAGCACCCCATCTCTCTCATCTCACACCACCCATTCACACTTAGCTTCACAAACCCACACCATGCACACGGCCATGGCTCTCACTCTCTCTCTACAATGAACACACGGGTAGAGAGAGGAAGAGAGGGCAACACACACACACCCACCTACTTCACTCTCTCACGGCACCTCACAACACACACTGATAACACACCATCTCACGGGGCTCTCTCTCTAAAATAAAAGACACACGGGTAGGAGACACACGGGCAGAGGGGAGGGGATACACAGACAGACAGACTCACACACCCACTCAATCTCTCTCGCTCCCTCCCTCACGGCAGGAGCAACCCAGTTGCACACACCCACTGTTATCTCTCCCTCTCCGATCCCATGCACCATCATCACACACCCACACAGTAACACACTCACCACCATATACCCCCACATGCACCCACACACAGCACTCTCTCTCTCTAGAGACCCATGCGCACATACACGGGCAGCTCTCTCTCTCTCTCTCTCTCTCAAGACAGGCACGACATCTCTCTCTCTCGGATTGCATCTTTGAAGAGAGAGAAAAGGTGGCGAGTGGATGAATGATAGATTTCAAATCCGTTCCTTGGTTTGCCGCTCGAATCTGGAAAAATGTGAATCATGTGGTGTTGCGGAACTCGGGACATGCGAAAAGGAGTGGAATGTGCCAGTGATAAAGTTCTTTATTTTATTTTTATTTTGAGTGTTTGTGAGGTTTTGTTTTATTTTATTTTTCTCTCCTCTCTCCCTCATTCGGATCTGTAATAATTCAAGTATTATAATAATTCCCCCACCCCGCTTCTTTCTATCCCATTCTTTTATCGCTTTCCCTAACTGTGTGTATGTATATATCTGACATGTCATGCATATCCCTGCTTTACATCCATGATCCATGCATAAGATTTGGCGAAATTTGCATCTTTATGCTTCAATTGATTATCCCATGATTCTGTGTGCTATCGTATGCTTTGAGATGATTCACATGCCATATTCTAGAAGCCAAATCTTTAGTGCATCTCATGAGTGAATTGCATTAGGATTTTGTATATAAGATCATGCATATTTTACTAATTTTTGTTTTGTAGCTGTTCGAGGGACGTCAATAAATCTGTGAGTTTTTATGCTTTAGCATCTCATTTGTGTGTGATTTTCTTATTATGTTTAGCATCCTACCATGTGGCTATTTGATTAAATGATAAACTGTTTGAATGCCTGTGGATGAAGGCTTGTTGTTTGAATTGGAATAATTCAATAAATGTACGTCTTAAGCCCACTTTGTCAAGTGGCAAATTCAAACCCTTTTCGAAAAACAAACATGAAGTTGAATTGTTCCAATTTGAGCAAACTAGTCTATACTTGTATGCTTCACATAGTAAATTTTAGGATTTACTAAAATAATCAGAACATAAACATATAAAGAAAATAAAAGTCATATCATGGTTTAGTAGAGGCCGATCTTTTGATCGGGTGAGTGGGGGTGCTCATTATTGACCTTCCCCTCTCATACCTAAGGTTCCGAGCCAAGCATCCTTGGTTACGACGAACAGTGGCCTTTGGCACCGAGTCATGGGTTTCCTAATTTCCCAAAATATTAGGTGGCGACTCTGAGATCTGATGACGCAGTCCATTTTTGACAAAATTGCAATAAAATAGATTTTCAATAAAAGTTGCCAAATCTGGACTCTCATCTACGTTTCACATTGCACTCGTGAAACTTGAGATCAAAGAGATCTCGGGAGTCCGAACTGTTTAACGAGCGCGGGTACCCCCGGGCATGTTACAGTAAGTCAGTGTGTACTCGCTTAATTGCTTGTATCTTAAGTCAAGTGTACTCATTCTCGCATACCTCTTTCTGGCTGATGTTCTTCTATTTATATCTTTTCTTTTTTGGGCCTCGGGGCTGGGCCCACTTTCAATTCGCCGTATAACTATTTTCTCGGCTCCTTTTGTTGCAAACCGCTTTCCGCTCGGTTCCTTACTCAACCGGCTATTTGGCCGAATAGGGTAGGATTTAAATATGTAAGACGGGGTCGAATGCGATGTATATATTAGGGCTGAGCAAAGAATCCGTGAAATCCGTAATCCGGTCCAGTCCAGTTCAATCCGATAGGTTTGGATTGGTTTTTTGAATCCGTGGTTCGGTTCCGGATTGAAGAATTAAAAATCCGTAGTCCACGGATTGGTTCCGGATTGAACCCATGGTTCCGGATTGGAACCGATCCGGACCGTATGCAAATAGTCTATATTTTTATTATACATCCTCCCTCATAGTATCTTCTCTTATTCTATATAAAACCTAAACTCAAACCTAAACCCGTATAATATCTTCTTTTATTATTTTTGTTTGTTAATTTTTAGTTTTAATTTATAATGATCTAAATTTTTATGGTGAAGCCAATTTTCTTAGGGTTGTTTAAATTTTAGAACAGTATGTCACTATTATAGAAAAACATGTTGCTATTGTGAAACTAATATAGCGCTATGTTTATGTTTTTATGAAATTAGAGTGTTATATATATATTTTTTTATTATTTAATTATGTGAATCCGTGGTCCTAAACCGATCCAATCCGTGTTTAAATGGATTGGTTCGGATTGGTTCCATGATTTAAACAGATTGGATTGGTTTCAATTTTTTAGGAATCGTAAATAACGGATTGGTCCTGGTTTTACCCCAATCCGGTCCAATTCGGACCATGCTCACCCCTAGTATATATTTCGACTCTCCAGGTCCAATTATTCGGCCTCTTTACGTCTCCCAATCTTCGGCCCACACAATTGCCCCCCAAGCACTCCACTAACGACAGTTAGCTGGAGTGCTTGGTTTCGAACTCGAAAAGTCAGAGCCGAAATTCGGCGGCTAACCTCATTCCAACGCGGATGTCAGAGCACACGCCTCTTGGTTATCATTTCAACTTCCCGCCCCTTCGTATGCTTCCATTTATTGTGATTTAAAATCTTGTCATCTTTTCAAACAAACATTTTTGAATGCTTAGAGTTTTTGGACTGCCTTCCGACTCACCTCTGCAACTTCCATTCATCCTTCATTGTTCTCTCTGTCTCTTGTAAGTTCTCTTCCTCTCTGCTTTGAATCCCTTTTCTTGATTTGCCTTCAGTTTAGTACACTCCTATAGGCTGACCGAAATGGCAAAGCATCTGAAAGACCTCCTCTCCGTGAACCGAATTTCTGGCTTTCGACGCCATTTTTCTATTCCTGATGACGTCCATCTATCGCTTGTGACAGACGGCACCCTCGATATGGAGAGGGTTGATGAAAGCACAATCGTCTTCCCTCTCTTATCAATTGCAGAGGGCGGAATCCGTTTCCCGCTTTACCCATTTCTTAGGGCTGTCCTTCGCCATTGGGATCTAATCCCCTACCAACCCAATGTCAACTTTTTTAGAATCGTAATGGGGATTATAGAGCTAAACCGTCGCCTGAGGATTAACCTCGGCATACCTGCTATTCAGCATTGTTATGCCTTGGCCAAGTCTTCTGGTCAGCATGGACGCTATTTCCTTAGGGCCAAGGATACCGACCATCAATTAGTGACTATGCTTTCCAGTTCTGGCAAGCAAGTCGATGATGTTATGGTTGTTGTCCGAGGTAACTGAGAATTCGGCGAAGGCGAGGATCGCCTTGATCCTATTCCTAGACAGAGGGGCGAACCAGGTGGTCGTATAGCTTCTTGCGTTTATTTTTCTTATATTTACAAAGCTTCATTTTTGAGATCTCGTGATTTTGCTTGTGCAGGAAACGATTTGAAGAAAGTCTTGACTTTAACCGACGACGCCGTTCTTTCAGAAATTAAAGTCGCGCTCAAATATTTCTCCCATCCAAGTCTTCAGAAACAAGGGAGGGTGGCCCACATTCTCCTTCAGTACGAGCCGACATATACGACGTTTTCGGCGGCCGAAAACATCCCAATTCCGAGGGGTAAAGAGTTTCTTACGGCTCTTGTTTTGACCGACTTCAAAAACCTGCGGCAAGTTGGTTTCGAGGGGTCCGATTCGGAGCGGGCGAAAGTAGCTGAGGTCGCTGAGTCAGACTAGTCCGAAGACGAAGTAGACGAGGCTTTGAAGTTGGCCTTTGAGGAAGCCGGCCTCAATTCAGCCAACCCTCCATCCACTTCGAGCCGAGGGGACCTTCTGTTTGACGACATTTTACCGGTTTAGAAGACCTTCCCGGCGCATACCCCGAAGACATAGCTGGGCTAAACCTCACACAACTCGCCAAAAAGAAAAACGCGGAAAGAATAGCCGCGCGGTGAAAAGCAGAGGCCATTCGATCTGAAGTGCCACCTACTGCTGAAGCTCAGCCCTCCGTGCCTGTTATCGAAGAGGAAACGACTCAAACCCGAAGTGCCAAGTCTGAGGCAGTTGTGCAGGCCAATCAAGAGGCTGAGCGAAGGGTGGAGAAGCGTCCTGCCGAGGTCGAGGCCGGCTCTAAAGAAAACCCTGCTAACAAATGACCGCGTTTAGAGAAGTCGGATGTGATTGTGCCTTTTGTCATTCAACCAAAGATAAAAAACACGCCGATCTCCTCCGACGCGTCGGCTATTAAAGACCCAGCCGTAGCATTGAGTATGGCTACGTCCGTCTCATTGTCAGCTGACAAGGCGGCTTTCCGAGCGGAGCCGGATCTGCTGGCAATAGCATTAGCCGCTCAATCAGCTCTTCTGGTATATACCTTGACCTTGCCTTTCCCTTTGTGCAAATATTGTTTTGGTTTTAATTTCCTATTTTACAGACGGTCGAAAGGATAGCCGAGATAGGCCGTCGCCAGCATGACACCGTCGAACGACTTGGCCGTTTACAATCGGAAATTGAGGGTCAGAGGAGCAGGGCCGAGTTCGAAGTGGCGAGGGTGAAGATGGAAAGCGCAAGGGTCGAGGCCGAGATGAAAAGGGCAAGAAATTCAGACCAGTTCAAATTGGCCACCGAGGAGAGAGCAAATGCAAGCGAAAATGCGCTCAAGTAAGCCCGAGAGGCGATTGCCAAACTGGAGGCTGACTTGGAAGAATCGAAGAAGGCGAAGGAAGTAGCCGACTCTAAGGCTTTCAAGGCGTATGAGGCTGGGCAAAGCGCTGCCCTCGCAAGTTATGTGGAAGAAGTCCCCAAATTTGAAAATCGGGGATTCAAACATGGCTGGCTCAAAGCCTTTGCTGCTGCTAATGTGACATTGGCTATGCCAATTCCATACGAGCAAGTGGACGTTGAGCCGCTGGAGTCTGACTCCGCGGATTGATTAGGGCGACATTTTAGTTGTTTTTGTTTAAGGATTTTGAATGTATTGTTGCAGTTTTTCGTTTAGTAGTTTTTATGTATAAAATGACTACAGTTTTTAAGTTTTTGCTAGGCATTTCCATGCGAACTTTTAGCTTTTTGTTTTGTAGTTTTCATATGTAAAATGGCTACAATTTGTGCCTAATTTACTAATGAAAATTTCCTTTGCACTTTGCTATTATTTGTGCTTGATTTTGCTACTGATGAATGGTATTGCTTTTCGCTATCTTGGATAAAACATTCGTGTACACTTGCCGATTACATAACTAAGCAACTTAGTAATTTATCCTCGTCGAATAGCCAACCAGATTAATAAATCTGATCTTGCCAAATATTATTAGTTCATGGAGTGGTTGTGGCACAGATCGATTGGCATCGGGCTTAGATATTTGGCCGATCAAATTAATAAATATGCCTTTGCCCCAGCCAATGCATGACCTCCAAAAAGCCGAATATTATTCGTTCATGAAGTGGCTGCGGCACGGATCGATCAGCATCGGACTTAGATATTTGGCTGATCAGATTAATAAATCTGTCCTTGCCCCAGCCAATGCATGCGCTCCAAAAGCCGAATATTATTGGTTCATCGAGTGGCTGCGGCACAGATCGATCGGCATTGGTCTTAGATATTTGGCCAATCAGAATAATAAATCTGCCCTTGCCCTAGCCAATGCATGAGCTCCAAAAGCCGAATATTATTGGTTCATGGAGTGGCTGCGGCACAGATCGATCGACATCGGGCTTAGATATTTGGCCGATCAGATTAATAAATCTGTCATTGCCTCAGCCAATGCATGAGCTCCAAAAGCTGAATATTATTGGTTCATGGAGTGGCTGCGGCACGGATCGATCAGCATCAGGCTTAGATATTTGGCTAATCAGATTAATAAATCTGCTCTTGCCCCAGCCAATGCATGACCTCCAAAAAGCCGAATATTAGTGGTTCATAAAGTGGCTGCGGCACGGATCGATCGGCATCGGGCTTAGATATTTGGCCGATCAGATTAATAAATCTGCCCTTGCCCCAGCCCCAGTCCCAGCCAATGCATGACCTTCAAAAAGCCGAATATTATTGGTTTATAGAGTGGCTGCGGCACGGATTGATCGGCATCGGGCTTAAATATTTGACCGATCAGATTAATAAATCTGCCCTTGCCCCAGCCAATGCATGACCTCCAAAAAGCCGAATATTATTCATTCATAGAGTGACTGCGGCACAGATCGATCGGTATCGGCCTTTTGGAGTTTAGCATTAATGAAATTGCCTCAGGGGCGCTGCATGCGTTAGGAATAAATGGGGTGGGTTCTTCGTGCCAGTGATTCCATTTATCGTGTTCAGACTCAATTTAAATCAGTTAGGTGTGGAAGGTTAGATAAGTGCGAATGTCAAATAGACTATTCTTCAACAGCAGAAAAGAAGGGCAAACATTGGCTGAGTTTAACACTGAAATGAATCGCAGCAGCGAGCCCACACGCACGGGAGGTAGGACGTCCAGGGAACGGGAAAAATGTCAGCCCCCAAGTCGTCGAAGCAGATCACCCCGAAAGGAAAAACAGCAACGGGGAAGCTTCCCGCGACCGCAACCGAGAAATGTACCCGATGCGACGCTGCGACCGTTGAGTTTTGCGGTTTTTGTGGGGAATAAACCGATGACGGAGGTGGATTCTATTGTTAACAACCCAAGTGTAGCAGTCGAGTTCGCTCAACAGATTTTTCTACCGGAAGTCCAGTAGTCGATGGTTGGACGACAGGATTTCAAAGTATTTCGAGAGGGCATCCACGGAGCAGTGAGAGGGCTGTATACCGCTTATAAAGTTGGCATGCGTCTGCGTGCCGCGCGGCGGGAGATCGAGAAGAAGGACGAACGAATTTGAAACTTGGAGGCTCGTACGGAGAAGGCCGAGCGCGAGCTAAGAAAGGCCCAAACTGTCGAGCCGCGTGCGGCCGGACAATCCAACCCGGTCGTGGATGAAAGAGTGACCCAACGGTTATTAAGCCATGCGATTGCCGATAGGTGCTTGGCACGACCTGCATAGTATGCAACCAAGTTCGCCCCCATGATGAGATTATACGACGATGGTAGCTTGACGACTAAGAATTCCACATCCACTGTTCGGGAGCTTGCTCGAACAGGTAGTGTGATTTTCCCCAACGGGTATTCTGGATTGGCGTTGAAGCCGAATAATGGATAAGGAACTGAAGAAAGGTCCAATTCGGAGAAGCCGAGTTTGGTGAATGTCCTGTAATACATAACTTCTGATCTGCTCCCCAGATCAATGAGTACGCGCTCAATGGTGAATCGATTTACACGTAACTTGATTACCAAGAGATCGATGTGGGGAAGTGTCACTCTGGCCAAATTTGAATCATCGAATGCAATGCTCGCAGCTTCATGGGGCCGTTTAGCGGAATGAGTTGATTTTGAGGGTCAGGATTCGATTGAATCGTATGCACCGCGAATGACATTGGCAGGCTGTATATCATGTGGATCACGCCGAGTGGAGGTGAATCCTGTCGTAAGGCTATTACTTTGGTTGAGTTGCCTTTTCGAACGTACTGTTGTAGCCGACCATCTTGTACCAATTCCTCTAGGTGATCCTTTAATGCATAACAACTCTCAGTATCATAGCCGTGATCCTTGTGATGCTTGCACCGCCTATCCCGTCTTCTCGTGTCGGGAGGTCCCACCATTTTGGATGGCCATTTAAAGAACCGAAGGTATTGGACTTTGGACATAACCGCGCTAATTGGTTCTAACAACTCAGTATATTTCTTGTCTGCGCGCCTTGTGCGCCTGCTATCGACTTGCAGTTGTTCATTTGCTCGGTGGGAGCATTGGTCGCTTGATCAACGAGAATCCCGTCTCTTGTCTCATTTAGCCGATGCCGTGGTTTAGGGCTCTGAGGTGGTACAAAATTTAACGGCTGAGCAATTTTAGAAGGGGCCGTCTTGTTGGCTATGTTTCCTACTTTAACTCGCAAGGCGTCATCTTCCACTTTGCAGTACTCCTCAACTTTCTTCATCAATGACCAGACTGTTTTGGGGGGTCTTTTAGTCAAGGAACTGCGGAGAGCACTATCAGGATGCAAACCTATTTTAAAGGCGGTAATGGCCATGGAGTCGTTGCAAGCATCATCGACAAGATTAAAGCATTCCCAATAGCGCGCCGAATACGCTCGTAAGGTTTCTCCCGGCTGGATCTGCATTGCCCAGAGAGAGTCGGCTTGCTTCGGCTGGACCTCGTTGGTGATAAACCTTGCCCTGAAGGATTTTTGGAGTTAGCGGAAGCTCTTGATCGAAGCCGGCTCCAGTTTATAATACCACCTGACAGCTAGTGGTCCCAAACTGCTCGGAAATATTCGACACATGAGGGCCTCGTCGTCTGCATGGAGCGTCATGGCTTGCTTGTAATGGCGGATGTGATCGGTGGGGTCTGATTTACTATCGTACAAGATGAATGACGGCGCTTTGAACTTTTTGGATAACACTGCCCTTGCAATCCGTCGTAGAAAGGGATCGTGCTGGTCTTCTTAGTCTGAACTGTTTCTTCTTCGCTTATGCCTTATATGTGGACTCTCTTCAGAGGAACTGGTAGTTTTGAGTCGACCCTTCTTTTTGGGCTCTGGGGATAATGAATCAGAGTCGCTGTCACTAACTCTGACTTGTCTTTGAGCTCGAGGTCTTCGACCATCCGCTCTCAGTGGTCGTCCCGGATCTGGGCGTGTAACTTGTTTAGACTTTGCCACTTCCAAAGCCAAATCCTGTCGAAGGCGCTCGTTCTCAGCCATCATGTTTTCCAACCTTTGTTCGTTTTGCTTTGCTTGCTCCATAATCGCCTGCATTGTCTCATGAGCGGATGTCGAGGGTGAATCGAAGTTTAGGACCCTTCTTGCGGCAATATTCTCGGGCCCAAGCATGTTGCTTGGAGTGGTTTCGTCTTGTGGCGTAGGGTCGTCAGCGACTACTAGAGGATCTTCCGTCGCACCCGCCATGGATGTGCTTGAGTATTCCCACAGATAGCGCCAATTGTGGGGAAGTAGTTTTGGAAATACTCTTTTGATCCACTGGCGCGCTCGAGATACTCAGCTAACAACCTGAAAAGAAATAAACACTCTGGTCGGGCGTGCCGGAATTAGCACTCCGACGGATAAGTCAGTATGTACTCTCTTAATTGCTTGTATCTTAAGTTAAGTGTACTCATTCTCACATACCTTTTTCTGGCTGATGTTCTTCTATTTATATATTTTCTTTCTTGGGCCTCGGGGTTGGGTCCACTTTCAATTCGCAGTATAACTATTTTCTCGGCTCCTTTTGTTGCAAACTGCTTTCCGCTCGGTCCCTTACTCAACTGGTTATTTGGTTGAATAGGGCAGGATTTAAATGTGTAAGACGGGGCCGAATGCGATGTATATATTTCGACTCTCCAGGTCCAATTATTCGGCCTCTTTACGTCTCCCAATATTCGGCCCCCACATTTTTATATTAAACAAACTTTAGGGTGTATTTGTAATCTATCCTAATTTTTCTTTTACGGACTTCGTGGAAACTTATTACTAATAGAGAAGGTTGACTGTCATTTTTTTTTAAAATTTGATCGGTATATTTTTAATTTAATTTTAATCTAGTGTTTTTTTAATAATGTTATTTTTTTTTATCAGGAATAAAATTTGCGAAAAGCACCATTAAATCCCTAATTTGGGAATGTTAACCCATTAAGTCCTAACGTTTTTAAATTGGATTGATAGGTCCTATTTTATGTGTAAAGACATTAATACCCATGTTTGAAGGCACATGTGGTTCAATAATCGGGGGGTAAATTTGGGTTGGTGTTAGTGTGTAATTTACCGAATTGCCCAACGACGAACTGTAGTGTTGTTTTTGGTAGAAATGTAAATGTTGCAGAGGGAAGAGATTGGATTTGAGATACTGATATTTCAGTGATTCTTGCCGCGTATTTTGGCAAGATTGAGATTGTAATTGAAAATGTTGATGTTCATATCGAAAATACCATTCGAGTACATTGTGTAAACCCTAGTTACCAAAGTTCCCAGTCAAAATAGAACTCTCGTTGCTAATCCGTTGGGTTGATAAGAACTCTTCAACATTTGTAAGACATACACACATCGCAGCGGAGGCTTCGCCGGAAACCATGACACCAGGTATGGACTGTTAGGGTTTACGATGGCATAAAGGGGTTTTTATACCATATGATTTAGATGTAAATACGTGTTGCGGAATTGATACTTTGTGATTGCTTTGTTTGTATTTTTGCAGTACATTGTGTTGATGTTGTTTTTGGTAATCAATGTTAGTGTTTGTTGATGTCAGTTGGGGTATGAGGTTTATATTTGTATATTTGCGTTGACAGTTGAATTTTATTTGTGTTGTTGCCTTCTAGTATTGTAGGTCTGGGTATTTTCTTTGTGTAATCCAAACATGGGTGTTTGTTGTGTATATATGTATTATGTTGTGGTGGGCCTATTGTTTGGTGGGTTGGTAATGTAGGTGGGGGGACCCCTGTTTTGGGCATTTAAAATTTGTCGATGGTTGGTTATTTTTTTGTGTTGACCAACAATTGAATTGTTTGCGCAAAATGTTATGTGTATAGATCGTATTACGAATTACATGGAATGTGTTCCCTGTGTTTGGGATGGGTTTGAATTTACTAAATGTTGATGTTTTTTTGTTGATATTGCATGGGTCGTTTATGTTTTTTTTTTTTGTTGGGTGCATGAACGTCTATGGAATGTGATTTTTTTGTTGATACTGCATATGGGTTAATTGTTATTGTATTTATGGGACGTTGATGCAGAGCATATTGTAGTTATGTTGGGGGTTTGTAGTTATGTTGGTGTGGATGTGTGTGTGTGGTATTGGATAATGTTTTGGTAATGTGGTTGTGTTATTGTTGTTCCAGGCAGTGCAAAAAGTCAAAGTGCGGGACACAACGGCAATGGTAGAAGTCAATGATCGCATTCTGCAAGGCAGACGTCGACACGGTTGCCAACCAAAAGACAAGCACACCTGGTCTTCAAGAAATGTAAAACTACGTCGAAGACATTTAAAAAAAATACCGTGGACCCATCTAAGTTAATGTATCGGTCAAATGTAGCCAGTGTTATAAAAACAATATTGGAGCTTGAATTTGGTGAAGGGCACGTGAAACAACTACAGAAAACACCCTTTTGGCTAATGATTGACGCAATCCGAGTTCATAAATTGGATCACAATGCGTACAGAAAGTGTAATGCAACCGTGTGTCATATAATTCAGACATATGACCCAAGTGATGAGAAGTTCTACATCGGGGGTAGTGGACTACCATTCCGTAACAGTGACATACGCTTGCTTTTTGGTATCCAATGTGGGAAGGACAAGTTAGATTAATAATGGGAAAGTGCCTTCAGATTTCATCCAACGACGATGTCCAAACGTCAGCAGAATATCTTCAAAACTAATCAAAGACCTACTATTGCTGGCAATTGTAGACGTCCCCCGAACGCCCCGGGAGGGTTAAGTCCCGTTCTGTTCATATTGGGGTCACTACAGTTCAAGGACTCAAATGTCACGGTTCTTAATCTTGAACCAAAGAGTCCAAATCCGGCAAATCGTTTTGAAAACAGATTTTTTTTGAAAGAAGTGCCAAACATGGACTGCTTTGCCAGATAACAGAGTCGCCACCTAAATATTTTAAAATGGGAAATTTAGGAAACCCTGACTCGGTGCCAAAGGCCACGTGTCCGTCATCACCAAAGTTGGCTCGGGAACTTGGGTACGATTGGGGAAGGTCACATCGTGAGCACCCCTGCTCGCCCAGTCAAAGACCGGCCTCTACTAACCATGATATCTTATTTTGAAAACATTATATGCTCTTATTCCGATTATTAGCCTAGGTTACTATGTGATGCTCGCAGCAAATAAGTATAGACTGAGTCGTCTGAATTGGAACAAAACATTTCATGTTTGTTTGTTTGAAAATGGTTTGAAGGTGCTACCCGCAGGTAGGCTAAAATGCGGATTTGCCACCCTCGGGTGGGCTTAGAAAACAAGATTTTGCCACTATCTAGTGGGCTTAAAACAAAATTTGATGAATTGTCCCAATCCAAGTAACTCAACCTCCACCCACAGGCATTCAAGGCAGGTATATCACATAAGCACATAGCCTCATGGTAAGCATGCTATTCATGGCAACACTCACACGCATGCAAGGATGCTAAAGCATAAAACTTACTGAGTACTCCAAGCCAAAACAGAAGCTCGTTAGAAATCAGTGCATGATCCTAAATATACAGAATTGCCTAATGCAACACATGCAATAATGCAACTATAGCAGGCTCGGCTACTCTAAACATGGCATGTGAAATGCTACAGCTAACATGTATTCAATTTGGAATTGAAATACAGATGCAGTTTGTATGATGCGCCGAGCCCGGTGCGTGCAAAACAGATGAATGATGCAACATGCTATCATACTGTATGCTAATTAAAATATGCCCTACATTTAACCATCGTAAGCGGGTAAATAAAAGGGAGAAAGAAATGGGGGTTGGAAGACATACATCACACTCACCCACACTTATTACAGTTATGCCCTCGCACAGAGGGTCCGAATAAATAATATACAGTCCGAAATTACAGAATAATACAGTCCGAAATAATACAGATTTCTATATTAAACTAAGAAAGCTTTAAAATTGGCTTGCAAGCCAGGGGCTGCCTTGCTTCGTTCCGGATAATGGAGTGATGTATGCTGGGCTGCCTCGCGCGGAAATCCACTAGGATGCCCAATTTAGCCTCTGTTCGCAGTGTTTCTTGAAATGCGTGCCCGACTCCGAAAAGTTGCTGATTCCTCATTTTGCTGCAACAGAGAGCAGGAAAGGGGCATAGCAATGTATTTCACAGATATATGCATGCCTCGATCCTCGTGCCACCAATCACGCATACCGATGCATGATGGCCGAGGAATCGGATTGCACAACTCAATATAGAATGAATGCACATGAATGCTACAACAAAACCTAACTCCATCATGGGTAATCCGGAGTGTCGGTGACTTGGGAATATTGAGACCCGTCCCGTCACTCGGAGTACGAAACGTGCCTCGTTTCCCGTGCCCGGGTTAACTCCTATCCCGAACACGATGCAATATGCATGATATGCATGAAATGCAACTAATATACAGTTCTAGCATGCAACATGCTATGAGAATGAGGTGAAAATGAGACGCCTCGAAAAGCGTGCACGCGTGCACGCAAACCGAGGCGATGATGTGAAATGCAAATCGGATAAAACTGAGGTGCCTCGAAGTGCGTGCACACGGGCACGCACACCGAGGCGATGATATGAAATGCCAAATTGGATAAAACCAAAGTGCCTCGAAATGCGTGCCCGCAGGCGCGCATACCGAGGCGATGATGAAATGAGAAATCGAATAAAACCAAAGTGCCTCGAAATGTGTGCCCATAGGCACACACACCGAGGCGATGATAAAATGAGGAATCGGATAGAACCGAAGTGCCTCGAAACGTGTGCCCACAGGCACGCACACCGAGGCGATGACGTGAAATGGAAATCGGATAAAACCGAAGTGCCTCGAAATGTGTGCCCACAGGCACGCACACCGAGGCGATGATGTGAAGGAAATCGGATAAAACCGAAGTGCCTCGAAATGTGTGCACACAGGCACGCACACCGAGGCGATGATGTAATGGAATGGAAATGCAAATTGGGCTTATACTGACATGAATGGACCTCAGCCACACTCACATCAGATGCCGTCGGATAAGAATGAAGTGCCTCGAAATGCGTGCCCACAGGCACGCAAACCGAGGCAATGATAAAATGAGATGGAAATGCAAATTGGGCTTATACTAACATGAATGGACCTCAGCCACACTCACATCAGATGCCGTTGCGTAAAACAGAGGTGCCTCGAAGTGCGTGCACACGGGCACGCAAACCGAGGCATGGCCCGAAGGCATGAAAATGCTACAGAAATGCAATGATGGGCTTATACCAACATGAGAGAGCCTCAGCCTACTCACATGGGAAGCCAATGAATGAAAACGGAGTGCCTCGAAGTGCGCGCCCGTGGGCACGCAAACCGAGGCGATGCATTAAAGCATGAAATGGCATGAAAATGCAAATTGGGCTTACACTAACATGAGAGGGCCTCAGCCGCACTCACATAAGATGCCATTGGACGAAAACGGAGTGCCTCGAAGTGCGCGCCCGCGGGCACGCAAACCGAGGTAATGCACTAAAGCACGAAATGTCATGAAAATGATATGCAAGCATGCAAACCAAATTTCAGCAGCTAAATAAAGGGGAAAACAGCCCCGAAATGATACGAAATGACAATCAATGCATGAAATCATCCCGAAATGTGATTCTAAGTACCCGAAATGGCCTACGGCTATGCTAAACATGCAAAATTGATACATGAAAGCAAAAACAGTAGCAAGGCAGCCCCAAATATGGCATTTTTTCAGTACAAAGCAAGGCTAAACAAGAACCACAAGCATGGCAAATTTAGCATGCAAAAACGGGGAAAAAGAGGGGAATTACAAAGCAAGTAGTATATACAATGCTCAAACCAGAAAAATCAGTTCTACAAAATTAAAGAGGGACCAAAAACATGCACATTTACAGTAGATTAGATCCCCTAATTCAGTGTGTAGATATGCTTAAAATGGCATGCAAAAATGAGCCAATAAAGGGCTACAACATGAGGTACCATAATCAATCACCAAACAACTTTTAACCCTTAACAAAACTTGAAGAATGAGTCATTTCAAGACACTTTCTAAGCCTGATTAAGGCTCAAATCAGTAGCTAAGCAAGCCTAACAAAGCATGCAATTTTACGGAAAATAAGGGGGGTACAACATGAAGTACCAAAATCATGCATCAAACAACTTTTGACCCTTAACAAAACATGAATAATAGGTCATTTTAAGACATTCTCTAAGCCTGATGAAGGCTCAAATCAGTGGCCAAATAAGCTCAAAAAGGCATTCAAGATGGGGCCAAAGAGAGGTATAAAGAGAGGTACAACATGGAGGCCTCAAACCAATTTGATCCCTTCTACAATGTTGTAGAGGGACCTAAAATAAACTCAATTTCAGTTAATGGCATGCTCAAAATCAGATCATAAACAGGCCAAAGAAATCATGCAATTTTACGGTAATTTGAAGTAATTACAAAGCAAGTGCATGATAGAGAGGACAAACAGGGTTGAGCCCTTCTTCAATATTGAAGAGGGGCTCAAAATGAGCCCACTCACAGTTTACCTCATGCTCGAAATCAGATCACTCATAAGCCAAATATTCAACGCAAAATAAAGGCATACAAGATGCTATTGAAGCAAGTGCACCATAGAGGCTCAAACAGGGTTGAGCCCTTAAACAAAGATGAAAATGAGCTCAAAATAGGACCACTTTCAGTAGGGGTCGGAGCTCAACACAATAAGCAAATAGGCTTAAGATTTGAAGCAAAAATGAGCTCAAAAGAGGGTGAAGTGTACTTACCCTTGAAGATCAAGACTTTGGTTGCTCTTTGCTTGATGAAAGTTGCTTCTAAGCTTCTCAAGAACCCCTCCTTGCTGCTGGAATGGAGTTGGTGATGGTGATGCTAGTGTTGATGAACAAATGGTGCCAAGACTTGGATGTTTGAAGCTTTTTGGAAGAGAGGAATGGAGGAGATGTATATGCAAGGCTCAAAGGATTTTTTCTCTCCTTCAACCAGCTGGTGGCTGCTGGTTTTTATGGCCAAGAAAAGGGGTGAAAAGGGAGGGCAAAAAGGTGGGAAAAATATCTAGATATTTTGCTCAAAATATCTTTCAAAATATCTAGATATTTTGCTCTAAATAAAAAGTGGCGTTTGGCCACGAAGTGGGCATCTGAGGCCCCAGTGTTCCTCAAAATGACAAAACAGAGGTACCTGCCAAAAATCGGAGAAAACCGATGCGAAACGAATGCTCGGGGGCCAAACCGCGAGGTTCGGGGCCCGAAAACCGGCTATAAGCACCGAAAGTGGCATACGGCCACGAAGTGGGCATCAGGGGCCCCAGTGTTCCTCAGTATGATAAAACAGAGGCACTTGCCAAATTTGAACAGAAACCGGTGCGAAATGAAAGCTCGGGGGGCCAAAACCGCGCGGTTCGGGGTCCCGAAAATGGGCCGTGAGCACCGAAAGTGGCGTTCGGCCACGAAGTGGGCCTCAGAGGCCCCAGTGTGCCTTGTTATGATGAAACAGAGGTACCTGCCAAGAACCGGAGGAATCGGAGACGGTTGGGCGGTCCCGAACCGAGGCACACGGCCTGACGGTCCCGAAAACCGGGAACCGGGCTCCGAAATGGGCAAAATGGCCTACGGCCACGAAATGTAGCTCACGGCCACCGGGAGATAGTCTACGGGACCACTCCCTCCCCTCAGGAAAGAAAACAGAGAAAACCGAGTCTGGTTCGCAAATCGAGAAAAGGCACAGAAGAGAGTTCGGAAGTCCGGAGGCAGGGCGCACGGCCGCGACTCTGAGGCTTCTGAACGAGCACAGTATGCAACATCACCGAGCGCTCAATCGGTGACGTCTGAGTCTTAAGGTCGGTCAAAAATGGGGTGTCTACAGTTGCCCCTCTTTGACAGAACTCGGAAGTCACAAGTGACGGGAGTGAATGTCAAAGCCCAGAGACGACCCATTTTTGACAAGGCCGAAGACTTAGACAATCAGACAAGATAAACAGAGATATGTGTGTGCGCAGGCATGCCCGCAGGCAGGGGCAAAATGCAAATGATATGCAGGAAGATTTTGATAATTGGACTTACACGCTATGCGAAGCCGGTTTGACAATTGGACTTATACGCTACGCGAAGCCGGTTTGAAGATTGGACTTACACGCTACGCGAAGCCGGTTTGAAGATTGGACTTACACGCTACGCGAAGCCGGTTATCATTCATGATCATGCAAAGAGAGCTGTAATGAAGCAAGTATTCACGATAGATGCAACAGAGAGTACAATAGACGGAAAATGGTGACATACTCCAACCACGCTGGACTCGTGAGTGGAGGAAGAACAAAGAAAATCAATCAGAAGCGCGTTCCACGCAACCTAAGATAAATTCCAAGCATGCTGAAAATCGCGTGAGGAATGGGACACTCAAAACACGCTGAAAGTCGTGAGAGGAGGTCCGAAAACAACCGCCCAGGTGCGTACACAACGCAACCCGAGATAAATTCCAAACACGCTGAAATCGCGTAAGGAAGGGGACACTCAAAACACGCTGAAAGTCGTGAGAGGAGGTCCGAAAACAACCGCCCAGGTGCGTACACAACGCAACCCGAGATAAATTCCAAACACGCTGAAATCGCATAAGGAAAGAAACACTCTAACCACGCTGAAATCGTGAGAAGAGGAACGGGACACTCAAACCACGCTGAAATCGTGAGAAGAGATCAAGACAACAACCGCCCAGGTGCGTACACAACGCAACCCGAGATAAATTCCAAACACGCTGAAATCGCGTAAGGAAAGGGACACTCAAACCACGCTGAAATCGTGAGAGGAGGTCCAAAAACAACCGCCCAGGTGCGTACACAACGCAACCCGAGATAAATTCCAAACACGCTGAAATCGCATAAGGAAGGGGACACTCAAACCACGCTGAAATCGTGAGAGGAGGTCCAAAAACAACCGCCCAGGTGCGTACACAACGCAACCCGAGATAAATTCCAAACACGCTGAAATCGCATAAGGAAGGGGACACTCAAACCACGCTGAAATCGTGAGAGGAGGTCCAAAAACAACCGCCCAGGTGCGTACACAACGCAACCCGAGATAAATTCCAAACACGCTGAAATCGCATAAGGAAGGGGACACTCAAACCACGCTAAAATCGTGAGAGGAGGTCCAAAAACAACCGCCCAGGTGCGTACACAACGCAACCCGAGATAAATTCCAAACACGCTGAAATCGCGTAAGGAAAGGGACACTCAAACCACGCTGAAATCGTGAGAGGAGGTCCAAAAACAACCGCTCAGGTGCGTACACAACGCAACCCGAGATAAATTCCAAACACGCTGAAATCGCATAAGGAAGGGGACACTCAAACCACGCTGAAATCGTGAGAGGAGGTCCAAAAACAACCGCCCAGGTGCGTACACAACGCAAACCGAGATAAATTCCAAACACGCTGAAATCGCGTAAGGAAAGGGACACTCAAACCACGCTGAAATCGTGAGAGGAGGTCCAAAAACAACCGCCCAGGTGCGTACACAACGCAACCCGAGATAAATTCCAAACACGCTGAAATCACGTAAGGAAAGGGACACTCAAACCACGCTGAAATCGTGAGAGGAGGTCCAAAAACAACCGCCCAGGTGCGTACACAACGCAACCCGAGATAAATTCCAAACACGCTGAAATCGCGTAAGGAAAGGGACACTCAAACCACGCTGAAATCGTGAGAGGAGGTCCAAAAACAACCGCCCAGGTGCGTACACAACGCAACCGAGATAAATTCCAAACACGCTGAAATCGCATAAGGAAGGGGACACTCAAACCACGCTGAAATCGTGAGAGGAGGTCCAAAAACAACCGCCCAGGTGCGTACACAACGCAACCCGAGATAAATTCCAAACACGCTGAAATCGCATAAGGAAAGAAACACTCTAACCACGCTGAAATCGTGAGAAGAGGAACGGGACACTCAAACCACGCTGAAATCGTGAGAGGAGATCAAGAAACAACCGCCCAGGTGCGTACACAACGCAACCCGAGATAAATTCCAAACACGCTGAAATCGCATAAGGAAGGGGACACTCAAACCACGCTGAAATCGTGAGAGGAGGTCCAAAAACAACCGCCCAGGTGCGTACACAACGCAACCCGAGATAAATTCCAAACACGCTGAAATCGCGTAAGGAAGGGGACACTCAAAACACGCTGAAATCGTGAGAGGAGGTCCAAAAACAACCGCCCAGGTGCGTACACAACGCAACCCGAGATAAATTCCAAACACGCTGAAATCGTATAAGGAAAGGGACACTCAAACCACGCTGAAATCGTGAGAGAGGAGTCCAAAAACAACCGCCTAGGTGCGTACACAACGCAACCCGAGATAAATTCCAAACACGCTGAAATCGCGTAAGGAAGGGGACACTCAAACCACGCTGAAATCGTGAGAGGAGGTCCAAAAACAACCGCCCAGGTGCGTACACAACGCAACCCGAGATAAATTCCAAACACGCTGAAATCACATAAGGAAAGAAACACTCTAACCACGCTGAAATCGTGAGAAGAGGAACGGGACACTCAAACCACGCTGAAATCGTGAGAGGAGATCAAGAAACAACCGCCCAGGTGCGTACACAACGCAACCCGAGATAAATTCCAAACACGCTGAAATCGCATAAGGAAGGGGACACTCAAACCACGCTGAAATCGTGAGAGGAGGTCCAAAAACAACCGCCCAGGTGCGTACACAACGCAACCCGAGATAAATTCCAAACACGCTGAAATCGCGTAAGGAAAAGGAGCACTCTAACCACGCTGAAATCGTGAGAAGAGGTCCAAACAACCGCCCAGGTGCGTACACAACGCAACCTGAGAAAAAATCCCGAAGGACAACGATCCTAAACGCTGCTTAGCGTAAAAGGATAAACGATAGAAGATAACACAAGATGCAAATAAATGCAAGTATGGTGTGTATGACAATACAAGTGGAAAAGTGCATAACAATGCAGGTGAAGTGTGCATAACAATGCAAGTAATGAGCATAACAATGCTAGACAGATGTGCATAACAATGCAACGAATGAGCATAACAATGCTAGACAGATGTGCATAACAATGCAACGAATGAGCATAACAATGCTAGTGAAGTGGGTGCATAATAATGCAATTTGAAACATGCATCACAATGCAAGTTAAGAGGTGCATAAAAATGCTAGCTAGATGTGCATAACAATGCAACGAATGAGCATAGTGTGATTGATACACAAAGTGAGCAGAGTATGATAGATATACTAAAGGTGAACACAAAGTGTGATAGATGCACTATGTGAACAAGTGCGATTGATACACTAAAGGTGAACACAAAGTGTGATAGATGCATTGAGTGAACATGTGTGTGATAGATACACAAAATAAGAATGTGTGTGATAGATACACAAAATGAGAATGTGTGTGATAGATACACAAAGTAAGAATGTGTGTGATAGATACACAAAATAAGAATGTGTGTGGTGGATACACAAAACGAGAAAGGTGTGTGATAGATACACTATTTGAGCAAAGTGTAATTGATATACAAAGGGTGAAGTGAGCAAAGTGTGATGGATACACAAAAGACAAGCACAAAGTGTGATAGATGCACTAAGTGAAAATGTGTGTGATAGATACACAAAATGAATGAAGTGTGATTGATACACTAAAGCAAATGAAGTGTGTTAGATACACTGAGTGAAGCAAATAAAGTGTAATTGATACGCTAAGTGAATGGAGTGTGATTGATACACTAAGTGAATGAAGTGTGATTGATACACAAAGTGAATGATCTCAAACGGAACTTCTTTGAATGAACCGTACATACAATATCGTGCATGACTGAAAGAAACTTGATAGATACAATGCATTACAATGCATGATGCTTACGGAAAGCAATAAATGGACAAAGCGGCGCTTTAGAAAGCACCTCATGAGGTGAGTGGCGGTGAACCGCTCTACTCTGATGGGGATCTCCCCTCGTGCTCTTCGAACACTTACCTTTAACTCGCAGTACAAAGGCTCTGGAATGCTAACAAGTAACAACATCTGCATGTAGGAGCCACGGCTGCCGCTTGTCTTCCTGATCATACTCACAACTTTCCCTATTCTCCAACGGGGTGACAGACTAGGTTGGTTCAGTATCCAGAATTGAGGTGCACACATGCTAACTCAACCTATGGGGCTTCCATACAGATTTCAAGCCGAGGGCGCGCCTCTGGGTATTTAAACCAGACTTTAGTCTCGGAAATCCCGAACCTTTGCGTTCTAGGCCACGGCCATTCGAACTCTAATTTCCACCGTCGCAGTTGGTCTCCTAGGAACTCATCGCAAACACGGCCAAGATGCCTCTGGCAGGGAATGGTACTCAAGGAGAGCACTCCTGATCGCCATTCTGGCTTGAAGTAGACTTGATCTTGAGCTTGAGGTAGAGGCACACTCATACTTCGGAACATTGACAAGGCTTGAAAAGGTACATCCAGAATACAATCACGGAATTTGCTGAAGGTGAAACACACTCAGATGCTTCCATTTTCCCTCTTTTCTTTTGCTTTGCAGCCCGGAACTCATAGCTTCAGATAGGTCCTGGTTCTACTGTGCTCGTGACCTGGGTTGAGCCCTGCGGTTTTATGAAAGAACAAATTCTATTTTGCACAAATGTGGAGAACGGCACGGCACTCGGAGCACAAAACGATTTTTGAAATTGAGAGTGAGCATAAGTTCTCAACTGGGTATTGAGCCTACGACTGAACACAGTGCACTACGACTCAACAATGGAAAACAAAAGGCACACAACCTAGACATATCGAGTAACACTCGAGACGACTCAAAACAATGATCGAAATAAAACAAAAAGACACGACACTCATACGTGCACAGGGAGCCCGTTTCATCGGGTAGCGTTTCCCACCCTTTCTCATTTGTGGTTCTCACATCACTCGGCCCTCAAGCTCTGCTTTTCACGAAAAAGCCCTTTTCTCACTTTTTCTCTCATCGCACATCTCTCTATTCTTCAATCTCTCATTTTTCATCCCTCCCCTGGGTGGTTGATAGATAAACAGCAAGTTGTGGGCTCATGCCCCTAGCATTCTGCTAGATTCTCTTTCTTCCGCTCATAACTAGTGAATTTCTCCCACAAAGGGGTTGCGCTGCAACAGGATGTGTAGCAAATCTGCAGCTGACATCGATTGATGATGCTTTGCTGGGGAGTTTGGACGTGATCAGATCTGTCCAGATGATGGAGTGGAATATCCTGATCCATTCCAGTTCGTGCTTCGCACTTGGCTTGATACCTCGCTGCTTGGAGGGTGAGAGAGCCTTCAGCACTTTGTTATTAACCTCAATTGTGCCCTTCTTGGCAGGTGTGATGCCCTTCTTGGCAAGCGCGTTGATAAAGGGAAAAGACAGAAAACCTGACTCAACTGTGCCCCTAGTTCATCATTTTGACCATTTTTTGTTTTTGCTTTCCACTAAAACAGTTTTGACCAAAATGAGAGTTAGATCAACATGCTTGTTCAATTTTTGATTTAAAATCATGCAAGTTAGGCTATGAGCACTGAAAATTTTCCTTTTTTGGGTCCATGAAAAGGTCCAGTTTTAGAAAAATGGGATAATTTTCGAGAGAATTAGTCAACCTCAGTAAAAATTCTCAAAAACTATTTTTGCAAACGGCCACTTGCTCAACGAGCATGAAACCTGCTCCTGAGATGCGCAACCTCGGATCCAAGGGAAAACTGCCCCGTGCTTGAAGAGAGCTGCATGGCAACGGAAAGTTGCCCCTTGTTTGAACGGCACCACAGCGCATTGAATGGCAACGGAAAGTTGCCCCTTGTTTGAATGGCGCCGCAGCACACTGAATGGCAACGAAGAGTTGCCCCTTGTTTGAATGGTACTGCAGCGCATTGTAGTCAGTCCTCAGAGCGATGATTGCAACCGTACTCTCGGATACAGAGAAGGCAAGGATGGTCAAAAACCATTACATGGACACAATTGAATTTGAATTGTTTTACGGCTGGACTTCAGAATGAAGTTGCCTACGTATCCCAAAGATGGGAATCAAGCCTCACGTAGTTCGGGGTTAAGGTACACTCGGGTATTTAACCTCTCCTTTTTATGCTCTAACTTTTGCCAAGGCGCCTGTTGCAGGTTTTCGACCTTGCGAGCTTTGTTTTTCTTTTCATTTCATTTTCATTCTTCTCTTTTTTTTCTTTTTTTTTTTTTTTTTTTCTCTTTTCTTTTTTTCTTTTCTTTTTTTTTTTTTTTCTTTTTTTCTTTTTCTTCTTTTTTTGTTCTTTTTCATTTTTCTTTTTTTTCTTTTTCTTCTTTTTCTTTTTCTTGCTCTAACTTTTTGCCTGGGTCGCCCTTCCGGGTTTTCGGCCCAGCGAGCCTCTCGAAGGGTAAAAGTGTAACAAGTCCATGCCAAATGGTTTTGAGATTGAAGCCCTCTATATCCAGGAGAGTGGCTGTTGTATTAACTTGCAGAAAGATCCACATTGGCTCTTCGAGCACATCGGATATTTTTGCCCCTAGTTCGAGGGGTGCTTCTGTTCTAGCTTTGCAAGCTTCTTCTGATGGGGTCTGACCTTCTTGACCTGACTTTGGTGCCTCTTGCTCGAGGGCTGCTTCAAATCTGGCCACACAGGCCTCATGTTGTAGTTGACCGTTGAACCTTCTGAATGCAAGTTCAAGGTTTGGAAGCAAAGGGGTTGAGTCTCGAGGCTGAGAGCGATCCTAAGCTGCACAATCTCAAGAGCGATTCCACACATGTCTTCGCAGGACCGCGCAAAACATTTTTCGAAAGTTTTTAAGAAAGCGACAAAACGCTCGCGCTGAAGACAGTGTAGGATCAATCTGGATCAAAGCCAGGGTCCTTCTCAGTACTCACACTAACAAGCATGATTTCATTCATTAAGGGCTTAGCACGCCTCTCTTTCTCTCATTTGATCAAAGTTTTGCAAAACCCGAGGAATTCCTTCCTCTTCGTTTTCACCGCAGTGTTCGAAAAAGTTTTGAAAAACTCAGGTCATTACAATGACTTCAAGGCACAAGAGAGCAGGTGGAATGCACTGCCATTTCATTCAAATCCCAGTACAACTAGCACACGGCAGAAGCAAATGTGAGAGCGTGAAAATCACTGCTGTTTCATTCAAACTCTGTTGGCATAACTGGCTCCCTAGCAGAAACAGACTCAAAACAAAGCAAAAGACAAATAGAAAACAAAACAGTGATGTCCGAGGTAACACCCCCGGAATCACCCGACTCCTATACAACAGGACTGACTCGATACAACAAGACAGACCCAAAACAAAAGAGACTGACTCAAAACAAAAGACAGACTCAAAACAAAACAACAAAACTGACCCAATACCCAAGTCAGAATGCAAAATTAACAGCACTTGTACATTGCTCAAAACAGTGCATGCCATTCACCACAGCTGGAGTAAAATCGAGCGCCACCCTCAGCTGGTTCATCCCCCTAATCACATCGCATTATCCCCCAAGTTCACCGATCCAGTGCCAATGGACTTTGCAGAGCTTGGCGGGAGGACAACTCCGTTGTCAAACAGATCCTGTACTTCATGGCGAAGACGGAAGCAGTCGTCGGTAGTATGGCCGGTTTGCTGATGGTACGCGCAGTACTGGGTAGCATCATGTGTAGCCGGAAGAGGGTTCGGGAGAGGTCGAGGCTCAAGGGGTTCGAGATGGCCTTGTCCCACAAGGATTTGAAAAGCTTTGGACAAAGGCATATAAAGGGCATGGAAGACCCTCCGACCTCGGGGTTGGTACTTCAAGGCTTGTGAATTTTTACTGGGCGCACCAGCGAAGAGATTGGCAGGTGTTGGCCTGGTTTGCTGATCTCTTCCGAGCGGAGGGTTAGAGCTAACAGGATCATTTCTGGTACAGCGGCCCTTTTCCCGGCTTGCCTCTTGCTTCAAACTGCCCCCGACTTGAGTAGCGAAAGTGTCATCCACAGTTTTTGTGACAACCGCGAGCACTTGTTCTTTGTTCAGTCCCTCGGCTTTCAAAGCCTCAACAGCCAACAAAAAATGTTCATGGGGATCCATGTCCGCCCCTATCTTGTTCTTTCCACTTGCCTCCACCTTGCCAAGGGATTGGCATTCCTCAAATGCAGCCTGCTCCAAGACTGTGGAGCCTTTTGACATGAACTCCCTGGTAGGCGATGTGGTTGATGATGGAGCCAAAACTCCAAAGGCTAAATCTGCCACTGTTCTCTGAAGATCTTCAATCATGCTCCCCAGCTCAGAAGTAGTGGGTTCACGGGTTTGAGATGATTGGGGTTCAAGTGCATTCATCGTGCTTAAGCCCATGCTTTCCGGGATAAACATCTCGGGCTTGAGTACACGGGTCGGGGAGTATATACTGGGGTTGTAGGTGGGTAGTAGTGTATAGCTGAGGTTGGGATGTGGATGAGGTACTTGGTCCTTGGGGTTTTGAAATGGAGCTATTGTCCGGTTGTCAATGAGATTCTGGATCTCATGACGAAGGCGGTAGCAATCATTGGTGCCATGGCCGCGCTGCTGATGATATACACAGTATTTGCTGGGGTTATGTCTGGCAGGGAGTGGGTTTGGCAAAGGTTGAGGATTAAGGGGTTTGAGATGCCCTCTTTCCATCAGGACTTTGAATGCGCTGGTTAGGCTCATATGGAGGGGAGTGAAAGTTCTGCCCTGAACTCGGGCTGGGCTGGCTGGTTGTGAGGCAGATGTCCCAGATGGGCACTGCGTTCCAAAACTGGTCTCAGCTTGCATGGCAGTTTCCTGATTCAACGCTGCTACCACGGCCACAAATTCTTCCGAACCCTGTGACATCACGGTCTGCTGAGTCCGAACAAAGGTGATGTGACTGGTGACTGACGGATCAGATGAACCGGTGAGCCCTGACTGGCCTTTCTTTGCCTTGCCTCAGCGAAAGAACACTGGTTGCCCTTGAATTGAATTTCTGACCCGACAAAGTCTATCAACACAAGTTCGGTGTACCCGGGGGATATTGGAGCCCTTTGAAGCTATGGTTCCCAGACTACCTAGCAAAAGAGAAAATGGACAGCATCTCAGCCCAATTTCACCAGAACAGATATGAGTATAGTTGGATGAGTGTGCCCTTTCCTGGATTCTACCCCCAAATTCTGCCTCAAAACTGAATCTGATATCCGCAGATAACTGATTCTCAAATAACTGACTGATGCCCGCAGGCCTGATACCCAAAATACTGAATTGGTGCCCGCAGGCCTGATGCTCAAACTCGGAAACTGATACATGCATTCCCTGTAGAGGCACACTCTAACAAGCACATAACAGATAAGTGAGAGCCAAAACACCCCTATGTTGGGGTAGGGTTTCCCTGTCCTATTTTGTCAGGAGCTAGGGTTTCACTACGCACGCAGCGGCTTCAAACAACCTATAAACGGGTAAGCAACCTGTCCTAGTTTGGAATAGTCACTATGGATCCGAATATGCACTAGGTCGAATAGTCAAAAAGGGTGCCCCGGTAAAACCGGGGTTTGTGTTCCCATACTGGCAGAGCCCGTAACCGGCAAGCCTTATGGACATGCCTTGACAAGACAAGCCTCCGGCAAACCGCTCAGGAATAGCAGATGGCAAACACGGTGTCCTAGGCGCACCAATGCAAATGCAATGCAAAGAAACACACAAGCGTAGTCAAAAACAGATATTATGAGTTCGAGTCAAGTTCTCTAAGTCCCCAGCAGAGTCGCCAGAAACTGTAGACGTCCCCCGAACGCCCCGGGAGGGTTAAGTCCCGTTCTGTTCATATTGGGGTCACTACAGTTCAAGGACTCAAATGTCACGGTTCTTAATCTTGAACCAAAGAGTCCAAATCCGGCAAATCGTTTTGAAAACAGATTTTTTTTGAAAGAAGTGCCAAACATGGACTGCTTTGCCAGATAACAGAGTCGTCACCTAAATATTTTAAAATGGGAAATTTAGGAAACCCTGACTCGGTGCCAAAGGCCACGTGTCCGTCATCACCAAAGTTGGCTCGGGAACTTGGGTACGATTGGGGAAGGTCACATCGTGAGCACCCCCGCTCGCCCGGTCAAAGACCGGCCTCTACTAACCATGATATCTTATTTTGAAAACATTGTATGCTCTTATTCCGATTATTAGCCTAGGTTACTATGTGATGCTCGCAGCAAATAAGTATAGACTGAGTCGTCTGAATTGGAACAAAACATTTCATGTTTGTTTGTTTGAAAATGGTTTGAAGGTGCTACCCGCAGGTAGGCTAAAATGCGGATTTGCCACCCTCGGGTGGGCTTAGAAAACAAGATTTTGCCACTATCTAGTGGGCTTAAAACAAACATTTGATGAATTGTCCCAATCCAAGTAACTCAACCTCCACCCACAGGCATTCAAGGCAGGTATATTACATAAGCACATAGCCTCATGGTAAGCATGCTATTCATGGCAACACTCACACGCATGCAAGGATGCTAAAGCATAAAACTTACTGAGTACTCCAAGCCAAAACAGAAGCTCGTTAGAAATCAGTGCATGATCCTAAATATACAGAATTGCCTAATGCAACACATGCAATAATGCAACTATAGCAGGCTCGGCTACTCTAAACATGGCATGTGAAATGCTACAGCTAACATGTATTCAATTTGGAATTGAAATACAGATGCAGTTTGTATGATGCGCCGAGCCCGGTGCGTGCAAAACAGATGAATGATGCAACATGCTATCATACTGTATGCTAATTAAAATATGCCCTACATTTAACCATCGTAAGCGGGTAAATAAAAGGGAGAAAGAAATGGGGGTTGGAAGACATACATCACACTCACCCACACTTATTACAGTTATGCCCTCGCACAGAGGGTCCGAATAAATAATATACAGTCCGAAATTACAGAATAATACAGTCCGAAATAATACAGATTTCTATATTAAACTAAGAAAGCTTTAAAATTGGCTTGCAAGCCAGGGGCTGCCTTGCTTCGTTCCGGATAATGGAGTGATGTATGCTGGGCTGCCTCGCGCGGAAATCCACTGGGATGCCCAATTTAGCCTCTGTTCGCAGTGTTTCTTGAAATGCGTGCCCGACTCCGAAAAGTTACTGATTCCTCATTTTGCTGCAACAGAGAGCAGGAAAGGGGCATAGCAATGTATTTCACAGATATATGCATGCCTCGATCCTCGTGCCACCAATCACGCATACCGATGCATGATGGCCGAGGAATCGGATTGCACAACTCAATATAGAATGAATGCACATGAATGCTACAACAAAACCTAACTCCATCATGGGTAATCTGGAGTGTCGGTGACTTGGGAATATTGAGACCCGTCCCGTCACTCGGAGTACGAAACGTGCCTCGTTTCCCGTGCCCGGGTTAACTCCTATCCCGAACACGATGCAATATGCATGATATGCATGAAATGCAACTAATATACAATTCTAGCATGCACAATGCTATGAGAATGAGGTGAAAATGAGACGCCTCGAAAAGCGCGCACGCGTGCACGCAAACCGAGGCGATGATGTGAAATGCAAATCGGATAAAACTGAGGTGCCTCGAAGTGCGTGCACACGGGCACGCACACCGAGGCGATGATATGAAATGCCAAATCGGATAAAACCAAAGTGCCTCGAAATGCGTGCCCGCAGGCGCGCATACCGAGGCGATGATGAAATGAGAAATCGAATAAAACCGAAGTGCCTCGAAATGTGTGCCCATAGGCACACACACCGAGGCGATGATAAAATGAGGAATCGGATAGAACCGAAGTGCCTCGAAACGTGTGCCCACAGGCACGCACACCGAGGCGATGACGTGAAATGGAAATCGGATAAAACCGAAGTGCCTCGAAATGTGTGCCCACAGGCACGCACACCGAGGCGATGATGTGAAGGAAATCGGATAAAATCGAAGTGCCTCGAAATGTGTGCACACAGGCACGCACACCGAGGCGATGATGTAATGGAATGGAAATGCAAATTGGGCTTATACTGACATGAATGGACCTCAGCCACACTCACATCAGATGCCGTCGGATAAGAATGAAGTGCCTCGAAATGCGTGCCCACAGGCACGCAAACCGAGGCAATGATAAAATGAGATGGAAATGCAAATTGGGCTTATACTAACATGAATGGACCTCAGCCACACTCACATCAGATGCCGTTGCGTAAAACAGAGGTGCCTCGAAGTGCGTGCACACGGGCACGCAAACCGAGGCATGGCCCGAAGGCATGAAAATGCTACAGAAATGCAATGATGGGCTTATACCAACATGAGAGAGCCTCAGCCTACTCACATGGGAAGCCAATGAATGAAAACGGAGTGCCTCGAAGTGCGCGCCCGTGGGCACGCAAACCGAGGCGATGCATTAAAGCATGAAATGGCATGAAAATGCAAATTGGGCTTACACTAACATGAGAGGGCCTCAGCCGCACTCACATAAGATGCCATTGGACGAAAACGGAGTGCCTCGAAGTGCGCGCCCGCGGGCACGCAAACCGAGGTAATGCACTAAAGCACGAAATGTCATGAAAATGATATGCAAGCATGCAAACCAAATTTCAGCAGCTAAATAAAGGGGAAAACAGCCCCGAAATGATACGAAATGACAATCAATGCATGAAATCATCCCGAAATGTGATTCTAAGTACCCGAAATGGCCTACGGCTATGCTAAACATGCAAAATTGATACATGAAAGCAAAAACAGTAGCAAGGCAGCCCCAAATATGGCATTTTTTCAGTACAAAGCAAGGCTAAACAAGAACCACAAGCATGGCAAATTTAGCATGCAAAAACGGGGAAAAAGAGGGGAATTACAAAGCAAGTAGTATATACAATGCTCAAACCAGAAAAATCAGTTCTAAAAAATTAAAGAGGGACCAAAAACATGCACATTTACAGTAGATTAGATCCCCTAATTCAGTGTGTAGATATGCTTAAAATGGCATGCAAAAATGAGCCAATAAAGGGCTACAACATGAGGTACCATAATCAATCACCAAACAACTTTTAACCCTTAACAAAACTTGAAGAATGAGTCATTTAAAGACACTTTCTAAGCCTGATTAAGGCTCAAATCAGTAGCTAAGCAAGCCTAACAAAGCATGCAATTTTACGGAAAATAAGGGGGGTACAACATGAAGTACCAAAATCATGCATCAAACAACTTTTGACCCTTAACAAAACATGAAGAATAGGTCATTTTAAGACATTCTCTAAGCCTGATGAAGGCTCAAATCAGTGGCCAAATAAGCTCAAAAAGGCATTCAAGATGGGGCCAAAGAGAGGTATAAAGAGAGGTACAACATGGAGGCCTCAAACCAATTTGATCCCTTCTACAATGTTGTAGAGGGACCTAAAATAAACTCAATTTCAGTTAATGGCATGCTCAAAATCAGATCATAAACAGGCCAAAGAAATCATGCAATTTTACGGTAATTTGAAGTAATTACAAAGCAAGTGCATGATAGAGAGGACAAACAGGGTTGAGCCCTTCTTAAATGTTGAAGAGGGGCTCAAAATGAGCCCACTCACAGTTTACCTCATGCTCGAAATCAGATCACTCATAAGCCAAATATTCAACGCAAAATAAAGGCATACAAGATGCTATTGAAGCAAGTGCACCATAGAGGGCTCAAACAGGGTTGAGCCCTTAAACAAAGATGAAAATGAGCTCAAAATAGGACCACTTTCAGTAGGGGTCGGAGCTCAACACAATAAGCAAATAGGCTTAAGATTTGAAGCAAAAATGAGCTCAAAAGAGGGTGAAGTGTACTTACCCTTGAAGATCAAGACTTTGGTTGCTCTTTGCTTGATGAAAGTTGCTTCTAAGCTTCTCAAGAACCCCTCCTTGCTGCTGGAATGGAGTTGGTGATGGTGATGCTAGGTGTTGATGAACAAATGGTGCCAAGACTTGGATGTTTGAAGCTTTTTGGAAGAGAGGAATGGAGGAGATGTATATGCAAGGCTCAAAGGATTTTTTCTCTCCTTCAACCAGCTGGTGGCTGCTGGTTTTTATGGCCAAGAAAAGGGGTGAAAAGGGAGGGCAAAAAGGTGGGAAAAATATCTAGATATTTTGCTCAAAATATCTTTCAAAATATCTAGATATTTTGCTCTAAATAAAAAGTGGCGTTCGGCCACGAAGTGGGCATCTGAGGCCCCAGTGTTCCTCAAAATGACAAAACAGAGGTACCTGCCAAAAATCGGAGAAAACCGATGCGAAACGAATGCTCGGGGGCCAAACCGCGAGGTTCGGGGCCCGAAAACCGGCTATAAGCACCGAAAGTGGCATACGGCCACGAAGTGGGCATCAGGGGCCCCAGTGTTCCTCAGTATGATAAAACAGAGGCACTTGCCAAATTTGAACAGAAACCGGTGCGAAATGAAAGCTCGGGGGGCCAAAACCGCGCGGTTCGGGGTCCCGAAAATGGGCCGTGAGCACCGAAAGTGGCGTTCGGCCACGAAGTGGGCCTCAGAGGCCCCAGTGTGCCTTGTTATGATGAAACAGAGGTACCTGCCAAGAACCGGAGGAATCGGAGACGGTTGGGCGGTCCCGAACCGAGGCACACGGCCTGACGGTCCCGAAAACCGGGAACCGGGCTCCGAAATGGGCAAAATGGCCTACGGCCACGAAATGTAGCTCACGGCCACCGGGAGATAGTCTACGGGACCACTCCCTCCCCTCAGGAAAGAAAACAGAGAAAACCGAGTCTGGTTCGCAAATCGAGACAAGGCACAGAAGAGAGTTCGGAAGTCCGGAGGCAGGGCGCACAGCCGCGACTCTGAGGCTTCTGAACGAGCACAGTATGCAACATCACCGAGCGCTCAATCGGTGACGTCTGAGTCTTAAGGTCGGTCAAAAATGGGGTGTCTACAGCAATGCGTAGGGAAACGGAGCATGATGAAGAAGATGTTGCAAAGTTGGTGTGCCTATACATTTGTGCGAAACTTTTTTTGCAATGACATGTGAGTCCATCAGGTGGGCATTCATACGAGTGATCGATAAGTTGAACACGTTGCGGTTCATACGATTAGACAACAACGATCCGTAATGCACTGATTGGGTCATTGAACGAGATGCACAGTAGGCCAAAGAAAGTTACCGGCTGTGTAGTTGCATTACTGGTATGTTATTACTTTAAGAGGTTTGTTATGTACATTTATGTAAATACTTGTATTTTAGAAACAAATGTGATCATGTACTTAACATTATTAACTTGTCCCGATGGTTGCAGTTCCTTCTCTGTGAGCACACAACCATTGTTGACCCTGACAGACGAAATGTGTTGCCAAGGTTTTGCCAGTGGAACATTGGGAAGCTCATAGGCAAACTGAAACATGTTGACCTGTCAGCGAAAGGATCTATATAGGTATTCATTATGGTTTCTTTGCTGAGTTTTAATTCCTTTTTTTTTTTGTTAAATGTGTAATGTGAAGTTGTTTTTTTTTTTTTCAACGCAGGTTAATACAGCGAAACTAGGTGGGAATGTTATTGAATGCTATTTTGTGAATATATTAGCTGATGCGCCTCCTGTACATGTTGAAAATGTGTTGGAGGTGGAGCCGGCTAGTAGCTAGAATGGGGGTGTTCGTAATGTGGATAGTGAGGCAGTTAACATGGTAGAACCCAGTCTGGACTGCTGGCAGTCAGATATGCCACACATAGGTGAAGTCAAATTTACGTCAGCAAAGAAGGGAGATAACATTACTGCGGAGCAAACACGTTGTCCACAGAACATAGATAGAAAGGTTTCGGGAGCAGGAGAGCATGGACGAATTTGTTCTCTGACCTGCTAAACTTGGCAAGCACACAACCTGGCTGCAACGGTGATGTTGGCACACCAGATTTAAGTGAACAGTTAAAAAAAAACAACAAAGCGAATTACTGATCTGGAGTGTGAAGTCCGAGAGAAAGATGCATGTGTACGTGAGTTAGACAGTAAGATTGCAACCACAAAGAGGATGCTTGGTGCAAAAACCAACAGCGTATTCATTGGGTTTGACAATGTACTTGTAGCGAAAGATGCCGAGATTGAATGACTGAACGCGCAAGTTAGGAAGCTGGATGAAAGAATCATTGCGTTGGAGGACGTAGTTGACGATCGAGAAGTACATGTAGTGACCCAGTCAGTTGGAAATAATAACTACAAACATCAGACTCCCCCAAAAAATTTTCCAACCCAAAGTAATGGGTTAGGGGATGTACCGCGATGTGACGGTGTGCAACGTACCGAATCCGATGGGAAAATGGTATCCCACCTTTGAAAGGGGGAGACAAATACGTGGCCGAAATGGATTGGGTAATGAATCTAGTTGATTACGATGATAATGGCAATGTTTATCGGACAACGGATGGAGTCATTGGGTTCGATGTTGGCAGTGCAAACAGAGGGGTAAAGGGCAGAATAAGTAGTTCCACGCCTAATGTGTCGTCATTGGTTAGAAGAGTGAAGGACAAGGAACGGCGTGAATTTAGATTAAGCGACTATATCCAAAGCTTGTTTGTTGTGGCATGTAAAATTGGAAGAGAGGCATCATGGGGGAAGTGGGGCCAGAAGTGATATACGTTATCGATGATGTAGGAGCTGAGTAGAAAATGTGGCATGGGTTTGGAATGTCTCGGAAACATCATGTGTGGAACATGCTCGCATATGACAAAACAAAGTTGCTGGACACAATGTATAGCTTAAACGGCGATGGGTAAGCATTTTATTATTGAATATTCGACTGTGTATTTTTATCTTTGGTTGTATGTGGTCGTTAGTGTGAATAACTTAAACGGTGAAGGTTCGGACATGTAGGTAGTCCACATTTTTTGGTAGAAATCATATGATGTGTAATGTTATGTAAATGTTTCAATGTTTCGTTGATGATTCAGCTGGATTAGGTTGACAGTTATAGTAGTACGATGCATATGTATTAGATGTAGTATCGTAGAAAATATTATTTAAAGGAAATGATTAGTTCCTAATATTGGTAGTAACCACTGAATGTGTAGTTTAACACATAACAGTGCCAATGTTTCATGTATGAAAATTGAAAAAAGCATACCAGAGTTTTAAAATTCCCTTTTATGAACATTGAAGGCTGGGCATGCAATTGTTGATGGTTGAGTTGATTTAGTTTCACAGTTTTAGTAGTACACTGCATATGTGTTGGATGTAGTACCACAAAACTTACAAATTAAGGAAAATGCTTATGACCTAAAATTGGTTGCAGGTCTGTGATATGGGATGGGAGAGATAACGGTATACAAGTTCGGTTTTCGGATGTGCGTGACCTAGTACAACGGGGTCAATTCAAAGGAATGTAAGTTGAGATATGTCACTCCATGCATGTGTATAAAATGTTTGTTTTGTCGTTTTACATGTAATGTGACTGGTTATGTATGACATGTATTTTGATGTTTTTGGTGTTTTTGTAGGTCATTGACGCATATGCAGCCATGCTCATGGAATTGCAAAAAAATGGTGTGCGTTCAAACGAAGGTGTAGACCTGCCATATGTGTTCAGCAGTGTTTGTGCGGTATGTTTGTGTATGAATGAAACGCTGAAACATTAACATATACAGTCAGTTAGCATTAAATAAAAATCTCACGCGACAAATGGTTTGATTTGTTTATGGGTTTTTGTGTGGGTTTTTTTGAAAAGGACGTGATGCGAAATCCAAGTGCAGTGTCCCAGACTAAGTATCTGAACGTGCAAACAAAAGCTTCACCAGGGCATAGATACACACATTATCCAGTATATTACGCGAAACATTGGACTTTGATGGTGAACGATTGGGGGGCCGGAACGTGGAAACATTACAATTCTTTGAAACCTAGATGAGAGACGCGGGATGAGCATTACAATGAAGCGTTGAAAGTGGTAAGCCATAGCGTTTTAATGTACTTTTATGCAGTTGTTGTTACAGCAATGTTGGCAAAAATGTGGTTGGTGATTAAAGTGTGTTTATAGCGTCGTGTAATAACGTGTGTAAACATTGATTTTGCAGAAACAGTAGGTAGAAGACCATTACAACAGAGTCATTAAGCCACAATTGGCCCCGGACAGCGGTAAAACGCTGGATTTTGATAGCCTACTTGTCTAGTCCTTGACTGCTCACAGCAGAAGCCGGATACGTAAGTTGTGACTTTTATCATACTATGTTTACACGAAATATGTGATTTTGGTTGATTCAAGTTATATTTTATTTTGCTATGTATATGTTTAAATGTTTGCACGAAACACGTAACTGTGTGGTCAAATGCACTAATTTATTTGTTTGCCTTTAATGTGTTGTGGAAAATAAGTGTGAAGTGTGCATATGTTCTATTTAATTAGCATGTGTTCGTAGATGTGTGTGAAATGATTCATAAGAGTGTAAATTACTTTGGTAGAAGCATTATGGCATGCTACCATGTTATATTATAATAATTTGGGGTGCGTCAATTGTTAAACAGATGCGCATAATTTTGAATTCTGGAAATGATGAATTGGGTGTTAGATTATGTCCTCATGTTGTTGGGTTGCTGTTTTAGTGTCCACGACAACTGAATTTGGTCCTCAAACATTATGTTGTCTAAAATAGTTAATTTCTTGGCCTATACTAGGATGGATTGTGCAATATTTGTGTGCTACATCATCTAACAGTACATGAAGGGTGGCGACATTGGGAAAACAATGGATGGGCAAACACCCGACGAACTACGGGCGTCAATGGTGAAGATGTTTTTGAATGACCCAGTCAGAGGAGTCCGTGCGTTGGCACGTGTTTGCAGTTGTCCTCTGCCACCACAGCGTTCGATTTCAGTAATTTGTTCGTGTCACAGCGACTTGCTGGACATTCGAAGTAGACAGTTAATGTTTTTTGACGTGTTAGTTGTGGATATATATTTTTTTTTTGTTCGGTACTGTGTGTGATGATGGTTTTAGTTGGTGTGCGTTTATTTTTTTAGGGAATTACTTAATTTTCACAAATTTGCAAAAATGTGTTTTTGTGGCATTCGTACTCCTTAATGATGTTTAAGTTAGTGGATTATATTTGGACATGATTTGAATGGTTGTTTGGTTTGATGTGCATTTAAATAATTGGAGATTCATGGTAAAGTTTGTAATTGATTTTCAGCATGTAGTTTGACTGTCTGAAGCTTGTGTACCAAAATCATAATAATCGTTGTGTTACAATTTTTTCGATCATTGAACAACGATTTTTTGAAATCATCATACGAATTGACGAACATGACATGGGGGGTAGTGTAAAGTGATTAACAAGGGCCACAAACAAACATCGGTTAGGTGTCCCCGATTGTTTAATGTGTAAAATTAAACATCAATTGGTCTGATTCACCCATCATATAAAATAAGAAAGGCGTCAAACATACCCACCCACCATGTTCCCTAAATAAAAAACATTACAGCAAATGCACACAAAATGTGAACATATTTTGAAGAGAAAATCCCACCCATCCCATGTATTCATCAAACCGATCCAGGAAATTAGGGAAAAAAATATGTGGTGTTTGTAAAACATCAAGTAATGTAGAAGCATATAAAAGGGGGGAAAAATGTTGCTGTGCCACATTGTGGTCACAAATAAAGATAGTGTTTTGCCATTATTTGAGCAATGGGTTTGGGAAAAAAAATTGGGCAAATAAAATCATGCTGTACGCTACATAGGTTCCTTGCATGTTTTCCTATTGTGATGGCCCATTTTACCACCACATCCACATCGAATGCGTTGCACAAGCTCGCCCTTCGATGGAATTCTTTTCCGCTTCGGCCTACCAGAAGGATGCTTGTACACAGGTGGCGTAATGAGATAGTCTGCTACACTAAAATTTGGTTTCCCCACAATGGAAATTGGGTGGATGGAAACCCCCTACGCTGCCTTGTACTCGTCAACATGGTAAAACAATTCTACGGCATCGTAAATGCTCTTGCCACTATTTTGGAAAGCAACAACAACGTGTGAACAGGGAAACCCATTTAGTTGTCACTAGAAACAGGAACATGAACGGTTGCCAATGTCGACTAAAACTGATGGATGGGAACGAACCTCAAACACATTGTCATCCGACTGACTAACTGTCCATGACCTGCTATCTTTGTACGCAACAACTAAAATTTTTTCCATTTTCGGGCAGATCTCGCCAACCCACCCCATGGATTTCACTTTACGCTTTGACCTTTGTTCCATGATCTTACCCTTAACTGCATCGACCAGCTGAGTAATGGGAAGGTGACGAGCTCCTCGAATCCAACTATTGAAAGACTCAGCAGCGTTAGACCACATCTTGCCATACTTACGTCCCCTATGTAGAAAAAAAAAAAAAAAAAAAAAAAAAAACCAAGTAGATTCATAAGATTTGGTGGTTGAAAATATATTGTGTAGTGTATATATAACTAGCATGATACCTGAAGTATGCATTGGACCAATGTTGAGGATCCAAATCTTTCAGAAAATTACCAACCACCACTGGGCTACATTGTAACAAAATATCTATTTTTTGGTTGAAGGAATTAACTGTAGGGGCGTAAGTGTATTCACGCAACTTCCGCATGAGTCCACTTTTTTGATCAGCATTAACGTATTTCATTCGGTCTCGAAGATTCATCTGCAGATGTAGCAAGCAAAATTCATGGTGTGCAGTTGGGAAGATGGTACGCATCGATTGTACCAACCCCGCATTACGGTCGGATACAAAAGTTAAAGTTTTAGAACAGCCTACAACTTCGGACAAATGGCGCAAAAACCACTCCTAGTTACATATGTTTTCAGAGTTGACAATAGCAAAAGCGACGGGGAATAAACCTGCAAAAGATGTGTTTATGTAATGTATAAGCCAATAATAAGTTTGTAATGGAATGTAAAATTTGAAACAAAAAAAATAAGCAGAAATAAGAAGATAATGTTGTGATGTTTGAGAATAGTATAACACAACCATGAAACTGTACAACAAACCATTAAACGAAAACAAATAGCATACCTTGGTTCCCATCCTTAGCGGTCGTCGCGAGCAACGTCCCCTTGAATCTTCCTTTTAAAAATGTACCATCCAAAAATAAAAGCGGACGACAATTGTTGAACCCATTAATGCATGCATGAAAAGATATGAAACACCTCACGAAACATCCAGTTTGTTGATCGAAATCCAAATTGATATAATTATGTGGATTGTTTTGCATAACGGCATCGATATACCACCTGAGTTGGTCGAACGACATACCGTGTTCATTCCGCGCTTTTTCCTCCACTAACCAAGCAACCCGATAACTAATGTCTAACCCATAGCCGTCTTTCATATTGAAAACCACGTCGGTTGGGTGTGTCAGCGGTTGTTCATGCACACGACATGCAATAACGTCAGAAACCAAATCTGACCCCATCCGTGGGTTTCTGTATGTCCATACAGCAGCCCCACAAGAATGCACGGGGTTGAACCTTTTCAAACAGAAAATCCCATTCGAAGCAGGCACCCTTGAGTGAATCAGCCACTCACACCCCATTGACGTTGCGAACTTGCATACGGCAGTTACACGGACAGAGTTATTCTTCACGTACTTAAACTGAAAACCACATTCAACAGCATGCTTGCAAAGTACCGTCCGGAATTCATGCGCACCCCCAAAAAAAGATTGGCCAACATTTGTAATACCGAACGCCCATCTAGCAGACAAGAACGTCTTCTTCTTATGGGGACAATAATCCGATAACAAATCAGTATAGTTCTCCATATCGGTCGTCCGCCAATCCGTAGTGTTGCTCGGACCATTATGGGTGGACCCTGCTAAACCAAGTTGACTGCCCGACACATTATTTCGCATTTGGATTAGCCCGTCAATATGGTCAAGACCAAATGACTTTGCAAGTGACAACATGTTTTGCCTATCGTCGCAGTCAACCTTAAACTTGTTGTACCCAGGAATGATGAACAAAAAATAAATCAAATCCCGGTCAGAAATATCAAATTTGTGACAAACACTGTCAACCAATCGAGCATAGGTGAATGTTTGGCAGATACGCAACACCACATTTGTTTGACCGAACGTACACAACAACAACACCACGAACTCCATGCCTGACAAACAAACCACATTAAAAGCTGGGCAAAAAAAAAAACAACACATATTTATAGGTAGCGAATCAGAGAACATAGCCATTTGATATGGGTGTTGAGTCTAACATTATTGGGATTAAAAATCAGTGCACAGTAAAACATATTTCAAAATGAATCTGATGGTTGAAACACCCACAACAAAGAAACTGTAAAATCTTCCACCTGATAATGATGATATAGGCGTAATGTTAGGAACTGATGGTATATCAGGAGGACCATTTTGTTTTTCCAAGCATGAAGACAATGATCTATCATGCCCAATGTTCTATGAAAAACAATCTGTCATACAATTAAGCACATAAAATACTGGCTATGAAAAACAATCTGTCATGCCCAATGCCCAATGTTCTATCGTGGACAATGTTTGCTCTAATTTGGAAAAATTAATTAAACAATAGAGCAGACCAATAAAATACTGGTTGCCACCAGCAGAACAATGTCTGTGTTTATGGTTTTTAATTTACACTGTTAATGTTTAATTCAGCACATAACATCAGAATAATTGGACAACAAACACAGCCACCATTTACAACCCCCTGAACAGTAAAACCCAATACACCATTGACAAACCCCACAAACATGTATTCGAACATTACAAAAACCAGTCCACCATTGCCAACCCCCAACGACACATTACAAAACCAGCCACCATTGACAATCCCCCCCAAAATATTCGCACATTAACAAAAAACAACCACCCTATGTACCCACCCCAAAAACACATCACCCCCACAATTATAGGGGGCACAACATAACCAACCCAAAACACAAATTACATCCACTAACAGAAAAATCAAATCAACTACGACTAAATTGAAAAAAAACAAAGCACACCCACTGTTTCCGAAGCAGAAGATTTGAATAGCAACACCCAAAAACCCCCCACCTCACAGAACGTATTCAAACACAACAAGAACACCAACTGAGAAAACACCCCAACCTTTCCCCCTCTCATCCCGCAGTCCATGCACCCCTCTTCTCCAAAAAAGGAATGTTATCCCATACCTTACCAAACCAATAGCAACAAAAAATCAAAAGAAAACCGTAAATATGGGCAAAACAGTCAAATATATATACAATACATATAAACAAAAAATCATACCAAAAATAAAAAAGGACTAAATGGTTTTCAAAAAAAACACTGAGGACTATATAGAGCAACATTTCCCCCCATGGGATTTATGAGTAATTTTTCCATAAAATTTTCATTGTAAAATCGATAATAAATTCAATTAATTTGGTACAGAGGTATCACAACATCTAAAAATAGATAAGTAACCTCTATAAAAGGAAGGGTGTAGACGCGCCTCGAGGGCTTTGCTGCTACAGTTCAGACTCAAATGTCACGGTTCTGAATCTAATCCCGCAAAGTGCAATGCGAGACCGATAAATCACCAAAGAGTCCAAATCCGGCAAATCGTTTTGGAAAACTGATTTTTAAGAAAGAAGTTCCAAACATGGACTACTTTGCCAAATACAGAGTCGCCACCTAAATATTTTATTTTGGAGAATTTGGGAAACCCTGACTCGTTGCCTAAGGCCACGTGTCCGTCATCACCAAAGTTGCCTCGGCTCGGGAACTTGGGTACGATTGGGGAAGGTCATCTATGAGCACCCCCACTCGCCCGATCGAAGATCGGCTTGTACTAAGCATGATATTTTATTTTGAAGACGTATACGTTCTTATTCCGGTTATTAGCCTAAAATTACTATGTGATGTGCACAACACACAAGTATAGACTAGATCGCCTAAGTTGGAACAAAACATTTCATGTTTGTTTATTTAAAAATGGTTTGATGGTGCTACTCGCAAGTAGGCTAAGACGTGGATTTGCCACCCTCAAGTGGGCTTAAGAAAACATGATTTTGCCACAATCAAGTGGGCTTAAAATTCGTATTTTAATGAATTGTTCCAATTCAAGTAATCTAACCTTCACCCATAGGCATTCAGGCAGTTATATCACATAAGCAAATAGCCTCATGGCAAGCATGCTATCATGGCAACACTTACACTCATGCAAGCATAAAAGCTTACCTAGTACTCCGAGCCAAAACAAAAACTAGTTAGTAATCAATGCATGATCCTAGCTCATGTTAAAATGGCTAATACAACACATGCAAAATCCAACTAGAGATAGCCTCGGCTATTCTAAAATGGCATGTGGAATGCGACAACTCGATACACGTATTCAAGTTGGAATTGAAATACTGTGTAGTTAGCATGATGCGCCGAGCCCAGTGCATGCAATACAGATGAATGGATGCAAACATGCGAGCATAAGGATACTAATTGAAACATGACCTAGAACTAACCATTGAAAGCGGGTAAATAAAAGGGAGAAAGACGTGGGGTTGGAAGACATTCACACACTCACGCACACTTATTACAAAATTCGCCCTCTCGACGGAGGGTCCGAATAAATAATACAAACCGAATAAATAATCAACTACCCTAGCTAATTAAATATTACAAAACCCTTAACTAATTCAAACAAATTAACTAAGCTATGAAACTAAAGAGGCCGCCGCAGCTCCGCCTCAGAATGATTGAATGATGCATGCTCGATCGCCTCGCTCGGAAACCCGTTGCCATGCCACATGTTGCCTCTGTTTGCACTGTTTTACATCTCTGAAAACTGCACAAGTCCCAATGATGCTTCTGAACCACTCCCTGAGCACTGTGAGATGTCACCGGCCAAGATATAGGAACACCGGCCATGTGGAATTGGTCATCGACCATTTGTGAGGATATCGGCCAACAATTTTTAGTCGATCGGCACTATAGATGGCCGATCGGCCATATCTTCCTGCAGAATGCTGTTTTGCTGCAGCAGAGAACAAACAGAGCATGGCAATGCATTTTCAAGGCAATGTGTGCACAAACACCCTCCCTATCATGCTATGAACTCAAGGGAGTATAGTGCTCGACCCTCGGGCCATCAATCACGCATGTCGATGTATGATGGCCAAAGGAGCCAAGTGTGCGAATCAATGTGGAATGAATGCAACAAAACACATGAATGCCTAGAACTCTATCATGTTGGATCAAGAGTGTCGGCGACCAAGGATCGAGGCACGTTTCGTCACTTCAAGTACGAACGTTCCTCGTTCCTCGTGTTTGGTTTGACACCCCAAACCAAACATAATGCAATGCAAGTATGCCAAATGCAATGCAACATGAGGACATTATGCAATGCCACAAGATTAGTGGCATGCAAACAAACCCAATGCAATATGAGTATGCAAGCAAACTTGCAAACAACCCAAGCATGCAACAAGTTTGCATTAATGTCATACAATGCAACTAACTAAACATCATGCAATATACCCAATATGCAAACATGATGCAATACGAACATGCAAATATCATGAAAGAAAACATGCTCAATGGACTTAAACCAAAAGGACAGACCTCAGCCACGCCCAAATCAGTGGCCAAAACACTAAAATGATGGTGCCAAAGTGCAAAACAAACATGCATGCCAATTGGCTCCTAGGCTAGGTGACAAGAGGACAACTCTTAAGCGCACTTAAAGAGTAACAAACATGGATATATGACAACACCATAAACTCTAAAATGATGTTAGGAATAATGCCAAACCGCATATATAACACAAACAAAGCATGCAAAAAGGCTCAAAGCTTAAAGCTAGCCAAGGGACTTGCACAATGGCCATATTAACCAAGCCCCACAGGGCCAAGGTGACCCAAAACAGTCCCAAGGCAGACCAAAACAAGGCCAGAACGTGCATGGAATGAGGCCAAAACATGCTAGAAAGGTGAGCACAAAACATGAGACATGCAAGGCTAACAAAGGGGTGTTACACTACACCTAGTACAACCAAGTATGGCATGACTTAACCAATAAAAATCAGAATTATGGTATATCAAAATAAGCCCCAAAACCCATTTAGATGGCATCCTAAATGCCTAAGCATGGTGGCATGCACAATGATGCACTCTTAAGGCATAAGACACTAACTCTTCAAAGCTTTGAAAGGATGGCAAATGCAAGTATATGAGCATGAAATATGGACTGAAATACCATATGAGATGATGCCGAATCATGAAAAAGGTCCAAGTAGTGCATGCTAATGGCTTGGACCCTCAAAGCTAACAAGCTAGGATGTATGGTAGCTATACAAAGCAATGCATGTATGACAAAAAACAACAACAAACAGAGCTTTAGCATGCTGAAATATGACTAGAAGTCCCTTTGAGTTGAGCCAAAATATGTGAGCATGATAGTCCAAATGCATGATGCATGTTAAGGCAAATGAGGGGATTACAAGGCAAACACATGGTGCATGCAAGAAGCCATTAAACCAACTTTGGGCAGAGGTATAACATGGAAAAATAAGGCCTAATACATGCTGAAATGAAGTCAAAACATGCTAAGCAACCATGCTACCATTATGAGCCAATAACACAAGCATATGAGACACAAGGAGAGAGGGGTGTCCCTCTCCTATACAAGACTCTAAAACTACCTTTCCACCACTAAAAATCCTCTGGATTTCAGTGGTAGAAAGGTCATGCAAAGGCAAGAACAAAGGCCAAAAGAGGTGGCTCAAAATAAGGCCAAACAAGGCCTAAGAGGGGGTTGACAACCCCCAACCCAAAAGAGACCTTAAACAATCATCTTAAGCATATAAAAACAGAACTTTTTTCAGTTTATAGTTAAGCTTGAAACAATATGCAAATAGGTCTAAAAGCTTAAGCCAAAATGGGGAAACAAAAGGTTAGTTGCTCACCCTTGAAGAACACCTTCAAGAACACAACTCCAGCCACTCCCTTGGATCAAAACCAGCCCAAGAACTCTGAAACAAACTTCCTAGTGCCTCAGCAACCAAAGGAAGGTATTCTACTAGGTGCTCTAGTGCAAAAGTATGAACAAAAACACACTTTAGGTCACAAATACACACACAAATATAGAGAGAGGGAGATATAGAGAGAGAGGAATATATGAACTCTATATCTATTTTGTTGAACCTCTGGAAAGGGAGGGTAGGCCCCCCTCTTATAGGAAATCAAATTCAAAGCTTCTTAGAGAAGCTAAGCTTTGGTTCAAATCCCTCTATACACGTGTATGGAGGGGAGAGTCTGTGCTCACCAGCTGGCACAGCTGGCATGCACAATGCCTGAAAAAGGCAAAGAAAAGGCCTCGGCCAGAAAATATGGCCGATCAACCAAAATAAGTGCCGGCTGACCAACAAAAGTGCCGACTGGCCAACAAAAGTGGCCGATGGCAAGGAAGCAAGGCCGATGGCATCATGCCATAGCCGATGGGGTGTGGGGATGGCCAACAAGCCACTCTCTTCCCTCAGAAGCAAAACCACAAGTCCTTGGTCCATAACCAAGCACAAGACAGACAAGTTGAGAGATCCTAGGGCAAGGCACGCAGCCGAGACCTTCGGGAAGTCAAAACGAACACGAACATGGATGATCATCGAGTGTTCAAACGATGACGTTCAAGTCTTGAGGACGGTCAAAAATGGGGTGTCTACAGTTGCCCCTCTTTGACAGAACTCGAAAGTCATAAGATGACGGGAGTGAATGTCAAAGCCCAGAAATGACCCATTTTTTGACAAGGACGAAGACTCAGACAAGCATACAGGATAACAAAGAGATGCGCCCGCAGGCAGGGGCAAGATGCAAATGACATGCACAATGCTGAGCATAACTTATGATCATGCAAAAGAGAGCTGTAATGAAGCATTTATGCAAAATAAATACAATAATTTAAACAAGCGAATAAGAGATAACAGTCCTACACATTCCAACAGAAATGATGTAAGAAAATTATGCAATTCTCACTGCACCTCACGCGGAGAAGATTAAAAGCGACTACCGAGGACACACGGAGTCTCAAACACAACATCTCTCAGCGTGGCACACGCATGAAAGGGAAGAGAGTATCTCTCAGCGTTGCACACGCATGAGAGGGAAGAGAGCATCTCTCAACGCGGCACACGCATGAGAGGAAAGGGAGCATCTCTCAGCATGGCACACGTATGAGAGGAAATGGAGCGTCTCTCAGCGTGGCACACTCATGAGAGGAAAGAGAGCCTCTCTCAGCGTGGCACACGCATGAGAGAAAAGGGAGCGTCTCTCAGCGTGGCACACGCATGAGAGGAAAGAGAGCGTCTCTCAGCGTGGCACACGTATCGCATAAGAGGAAAGGGAGCGTCTCTTAGCGTGGCACACGCATGAGAGGAAATGGAGCATCTCTCAGCGTGGCATACGCATGAGAGGAAGGGGAGCATCTCTCAGCGTGGCACACGCATGAGAGGGAATAGAGCATCTCTCAGCGTGGCACACACATTAGAGGAAAGAGAGCATCTCTCAGCGTGGCACACGTATGAGAGGAAAGGAAGCATCTCTCAGCGTGGCACACGTATGAGAGGAAAGGGACTGTGTAAGAAAACGCAGTCATCCAAACGCGTGCCAAACGCGAGAGGAGAGGGGTACGTCCAAATGCGGCACGCGAGTAGAGAAAGGGTACGTCCAAATGTGACACGCGAGTGGAGAAAGGGTACGTCCAAACGCGGCACGCGAGTGGAGAAAGGGTTGCGCAAGAAAGCGCGATGCACTTAACAGTGCGGGTACATCCAAACGCGGCACCGAGTGTAGAAAGGGTACGTCCAAATGCGGCACACGAGTGGAGAAAGGGTACGGTCAAACTGAATCGAAACTTCTCTTGAATGAACCGTACATACAATATCGTGCTTGCAAAAGAAAGAAATTCAACAGGTACAATATAGTAAAAACACATTTTCAATCGTTAGATGAAGAAATCATTTCAATATAAGATAAACACGAGTATAACAATGCAAGTAGGGCATAACAATGCAAGCAAGGGGTACATAACAATGCAACCTAAGTGTACGCATAACAATGCGAGCAAGACGTGCGTGACAACGCAAGTAAAAAGGTGCATGACAATGCAACAAGTGTACGTGACAACGCAAGTAAGGTGGTGCATAGCAATGCAACTGAAACAAGCACGACAATACAAGTAAAACATGCGTGACAACGCAAGTGAGGGGTGCATGACAATGCAACCTAAGTGTACGCATAACAATGCGAGTGAAGCATAACAACACATGTGAGTAAAGCATGTGCAACAACGCAAGCAATGTGTGTAACAATGCTAAAGGGTGCATAAACACATGTAAGTAAAGCATGCGCAACAACGCATACAATGTGTACAACAATGCGAGAGCAGAGAGGGGCACATATTCAACGGAATCATGGTAAAGGCGTGTTATTCGTGATGTGGAGATGCAATTCGAAAGCAAGATGAAGCATGCTCAATGCAAGGGCGGAAAGACGCATAACAAGCGCGCTTATTACAATTATGACAAAACATTGTAACATAACATGCTCAAAAGCAATTCTTGAATTTCTACAATATACGAAAAGGATACGAAAAGGATACACCTTGCGCGCATCGAATACCATACACGGAAGACACGGTTTGAGGTCAACACGAAGACCGGTTAAGCTTCAAAAGTGTACTTTCTTGCACTATCTTGAGAGATGAAGGTCCCAAACCACACAATTGACCCAACCAAGGGTGTGGGAGGTTCACCGACCACAAGGGGAGGCCATCGGCCATCCATCGGCCACAAAAGGAGATCACCGGCCAAATATTTAGCCGATCGGCTAACAATTTGGCCGATCGGCCAAAAATGGCAATTTCGGGGCAGTTTTGTCTTTTGGCCACGGGTCTCTAAATATGGGGTTCCAAACCTCATTTCCTCACTTCTCCAAGCTCGAAAAACCTTCCTCTTTCTTTCTAGGTGATTTCCCGACCTTCAATCCGTGTTTTTCTCTTGTTTTCGACCTTTTTCCGTCGTTCGATTCGCGAAACCCTTCCCGTTTCGCACACTTTAAACCGAACAAAACTCGGTTTTCGGTGTTTCTTTCTTGGTTTCCACTACTTGGGGTTTGTTTCCCCCTAAGTTTACTTGGTTTTCGTGCCTTTTCCACACTCCGACCTTTTCTTCCGTTTTTCATCCTCTCGGGGTTGACTTTTGGGTTGACTTTTCGCATTCTTGCCCATTTTTTCACATTTTCGGCCATTTTCACGTTCCTTTTGAGATGGCAGACAACATTCCACGTGGTGGGACTCCCCCGGAGATGGACGTGGACCCCGAGGTCAAGCTCCTACCTTTTCGCATCCGGCCATTCGATCCGGCGACTTACAGGCTGGCGATACACGTGTTGCCTCCCGATGGCATCCGCCACTTCAGGAGTTGTGCGCGGGGTGCGCCACTGGAGCTTTTGTTGCGCGAGCCAGAGTCACATTTGTCTTACGGTGCCACTGAGGTATATTCTTCCTCTGTTTCATTTTCTGCAATGTAGAACATATAACTGCGATAGTCGATTCTGTTCTTTAACTGCTTAACTCAGACGCACTGATACATCACATGCTGTATTTCACTGTGAGCACACCCACACCCGATATCTGTTTAAATCTGAACACATGCACACACGCTGCATTCTCAACTGAACAATTCAAACACACTGATACATCATATGCTGTAGTTCACTGTGAGCATGCCCACACCCGATATCTGTTTAAATCTGAACACATGCACACACGCTGCATTCTCAACTGAACAATTCAAACACACTGATACATCATATGCTGTAGTTCACTGTGAGCACGCCCACACCCGATATATGTGTTGACTCGGACACATGCACACACACTGCATTTTCATCAATTCTGAGCGCATTCAACACTGTATTTCTAACACTGCTTCGCAACTGTTTGTTTTAAACACAAGGAGATTCCCATGCCTTCCGAGGGTATGGGAACACTGTCGCCCGAGGTTGGTATATGGAGCTGCCTGACGTGGTTCGCCATATTGTCGACCGGGCTGGCTTTGGGACCGTCTGTATGGGACTCTCGCGCCTCACTGCGAGCAGACCCCTTCTTGCTGCTTTGGTGGAGAGGTGGTGGGACACCACCAACTCCTTCCACCTTTCTGCCACTGGGGAGATGATGATGACTCCCTTTGACTTCTCCATGCTCACAGGCATCGGAGTGGGGGGTGATCCGATCCCCTTTGATACAGATATGGACGAGTGGGACGCCGCTCAGCTATACTTGCTTGGCACTCAGCCACCTCTTGCCCGGGCAGGATTTGTGAGGTACTCATGGTTCGAGGATCACTTTCGGATCCAGGCGCCTACTACTCGGGAGGAGGAGGAGCAGTATGCTCGTGGCTTCATCATGTTTCTGCTGGGGACCACGCTCTTCGCCGACCGAGCGAACACCGTCGCCCTTTACCTACTGAGCGCACTTGTGGACGTGACGCGGATCCGCGACTATGACTGGGGTGGCGCAGGCTTGGCCACTCTCTATAAATATATGAGCTCATCTTCCCGCCGCAGCGGACACCTGCTCGGAGGATACTGGTGAGCCTGGGAGGTACACTTTTCCTTTTTGCTTCACATTTCTGCTTTATACTAGCTGTACACTGCACACACTGCACACACGCAATCTGCTTCACACTGGCTGTACACTGCACACACTGCACACACGCAATCTGCTTTACACTGCACACTGTTCTGTGATTTCTGCTTTATTCTGCATTTTGCTTTATCTGATAAGCATACTGATGTTTGCCCTGTCATACTCTGTAGTTGTGGGTGTACGCCTACTTTCCTAGGCTTGCCCAGTGCCGGACGAGGAGATCCTCCTCGGCGTTCCATTCTCTCACCGCTTCGATATGAGGTGCGAGCAGAGGCCACGGGAGTCCTTCCTGTTCTTCCGCCGATACTTTGACACCATCACCGCCGCAGAGGTATTTCAAACTTTACAGTTCACTTAAGCTTCGCTTTGCATTGTACATTCAACAGTAGATAACAAACTATATATCATTTACAGATCACTTGGCAGCCCTAGGCTTCGTTGCCGGAGGCAGTTAGAGATCAGTATGCGGGTGCTCGAGAGACTGCCCGATTCAGGATTCTACTGGAGGGCCCGGTCTGTCGGACTTGGTACTTGGGCGAGCGTTTCCTGCGCCAGACCCTTGGCTTGCCGGAGCAGATAGTTCCGAGTCCACCTCCTTCCCATATGAGGCATACCGAGAGGTACACCTTTGAGGAGATGACGGATTATACGATCGGCTGCGACTCGGAGCCCTTTAGAGACGAGGGCGACTACACCGAGTTTATTCAGGCCAATCTGATGCGGCCTCTGACCGGTGCTCGCCGAGTGGAGAGAGAGGCCAGCGGCAGGAGCAGGGGCACCGAGGGCGCCTCCGGCCCGAGGCAGGAGTGGGTCCCGGAGAAGGTAGGGAGCTGGATGGCTAGAGCTACCTACGACGATGACATGCCGAGGACAGGGTGGAGAGACGTACCAGATACCCATCGCTCCTCCTCCGGCTGATCATGAGCTTATCGGAGTGTACGGCTCGACCCCGGTATGTACTACTATACTTTGCATTTTGTACAGTTAATTCATTTGATATTCCGCTGAATACTAATGAATTCAACACTTTTGCAGGCTTCCGTCGAGTACACTCGCCAGTCTCTGGAGCTGACTGCCTTCGTGATGGGGATGTTGCAGCGGAGCATTGACCTCTTGACCATCTACGGTATCCCGGTAAGTTCCTTCAACCGCAGTCTCAAACTTTGCATAATCTGTTTCATACTGATCTGATATACCACATTGTCGATATGGCACTTGATACACAGCACTCACGGCACTGATACACTTGAACTCACATACTGCTCACAACATTGCTCACGGCATTCATACACTGTACTCATACACTGCATTATGTACTGATATACTGCTCACAACATTCATACACTGTTTTGCGTAGCATGACTGATGCATTTGTTATTTGTCCTTTTCAGGCCCCATTCCAGATTCCGGCCACGGGAGGTGCTCCCGCTGGACCATCTGTTCCTACTCGAGGAGAAGGGGGAGTCAGGCGAAGGATGACGATCCACAACTGAGGCAGACACAGGCGCGCCCGTGCTGAGAGCAGTTCACGAGAGCCCTCCCCCGATAATTCTAATGAGGAGGCGGCGTCATCCCAGGGCGAGGCCGAAGACAGCTCAAATTCTGACTATGGAGATGGCGGTGGTAACCCTGGACCCTCGTCTACGAAGAGGACCAGGACCGACTCTCGCACTTGAGGCCATCGATATTGATCCAGACATTCTGCTGCTTTTTCTTTTCTTCGCTCTGTTCAGACATTTTGTTATTTTTCTCCTCTTTTTTTTGCTTTACTTTTCTTTTTACTGGTAGTTTGAGCACATTGTACTACCTCAGGCAGGTTTTACTTTCTCAAAACTTTGTATTTTTGCAAAAGACGTATGATGAAATGAAACAGCTGTTTTGTTCAAAAAGTGTTACATTTGTACATTTTATGCATCGCATCGCATTGCATTACACAACAATGTAAATGAGATTGAACTTTTGTTTGAAAATTAAGCACTTGCATCATAATAATCAGGTAGTGAACCGACTAACGACAAAAACAACTCGATAATCAAAACAAAGAACTCGATAAGCTAACCAAGTGTAAATACAACTCGATAAGCAAAGCAAAGACTTAAAGAATGTAAAATACAACTCGATAAGCAAGAGTACAACAACTCGATAATCAAATTGCAGTAATAGGCGCGACTTCGCAAAATCATCACCGAAAGGCATTGGAAGTGGAACCAGTCACAAGTTCTCAGCATGTTTAACATTTATTCAGCTCAGAGATCAAAAGCAGAGGCCATCGGCCAAAGGGAGAGGTCACCGGCCACAATAAATGGCCATCGGCCAACATTTTTAGCCGATCGGCCAAAAAGGATGGTCGGTCGGCACTATTTTTGGCCGGTCGGCCAAAAATGGCAAGCAACTCCAGAATGTTGACACCTGTCTTCCACTCAACACCTTATCTTCTAAAAAAAACCCCAGCTTCGTAGTTTTCCTCATTTCAACACTGATTTGCACCAAATGGAAGAGTTTCTTGCCCAAAATCTCACAACTTGGATTGCCAACTTGGATGGCTCGGAAAGGCTGAATTTCCGGGGTTTCGGCATAAATGCACTATTCACGTTGGGCCGCATCCCGCTGCGTTTTCCGTTCCTCCATGCCGCGGCAAGGTTTTGGAATCTGGTAACACATGTCTTTAGTTTTGGCGGTCAAGAGATGTGTCCCACTTTTGAGGATTTCCAAGCTTTAATGGAATCCGAGCGCGACGAGGAAAGATTGCCTTAGTTCCGGTTCGGCCACATCCAAGTCTTAGGACGGATGTGCGGCCTTATTGTGCATGACGCTCGGTCATTGATTCATGATGGAGAGTTGGACACTCCGAGCTTGGTTTGTCGGTTTTCTGATGCCGGTGACCGCGGCGACCATCATTGGCAGGGTTATCGGCGACATGCGCTTTGCTTGTGCATGCTGTCTCATTTTTTGCTAGCCCCAGACTCTGGCGGGTTCAGCACTCGTTTGATTGAGGTCGCCGAGGGCTTGAAAGAGGGCAAAAGCTGCATTGCCATGACATTGGCCGAGACATTGATGGGCTTAGACACTTTTCATCGTCGGGAGACGGCTAGGTTTGCAGGGAGTCCACTACTATTGCAGGTAATCTTTCCCACCCCATCTCACATATATTGCTCACATCACTCGGCCCTCAAACTCTGTTTTTCTCTCAAAACCTTCTGCTCACTTTTTCTCTCAACATACATCTCTCTATTCTTTATTCTCTCATTTTTCATCCCTCCCCAGGTGTGGTTGATGGACAAGTTGAGAGTTGTGGACTCGTGTCCGGCATATTTAGCTCGCAGCTATTTCTTCCGATGACGTCTAGTCGATGCTCCGGATGAAGGATGGTGGTACAGCTGGATGTGCAATTTGTCCGCGGATCGCATTGCTTGGCGCTGCCCTTGGCTCAATTTACTGGCAATGAGCTATAGCATTACCCGTCAGCCCAGGATCCAATTGATTGGCCTGACAAACTGCGTGTTTTACTTTCCGTTCCGGTTCCGGCGCCAGTTCGGACATGATCAGACTTGCCCAGAGGAGGGGATTGAGTACCTTGCTACATTTCTGGTCCGAGGCGCGCAGCTAGCTCGGTATGCCGCAGCATGGAGGATGAGAGAACTTCTGGCCCCCGCTCCTACTTTTAGTTGCACCTTCTCTGATGAGTGCTTAGATTGGCTCAATGAAGAGGCACAGATCGGGCCCAGCTTGGCATCAGAGCCTTCGACCAGCTTTGGGAGAGGACACAGGAACACCTGACTATGCCTCGGATTTATTTGCTTTAATCAGAACTTTCAAGTTTTCTTTATGAATGTAATGAAAAGCAACTTCAATTTTGTATTCAAGAGCAGGAGGACTCTGTATTGAAATCAATAAAATTGAAGGTTGTGGGTATTGAAAATTTTCCGTTTGGTCCAAAAATGGTCTAAGTTGTAAAAAGATTAATTTGAGCAAAATCAACTTTTATTAAAACTTTTCAAACCCATTTTCGATATGGATCAGAACTGGACATGCCTGAGATCTGTCACTGAGATGCACAACCCCGGATTCCGACAACTGGAAAGTTGTCCTTAGTCTGAGTAGCACTGCATTGGAGATCACGATCGAGCTCTTGAATGCTGAATAGACAAAGATGACCAAGACGATCATATGGACAAAGTTGATCAGGGAAGTGTTTATGGCTGGACTTCGAGATGAAGTTGCCTACGTATCCCATAGATGGGAATCAAGCCTTACGTAGTTCGGTTAAGGTTCACTCGTGTATTAACCCTCACCTTTTATGCTCTAACTTTTGCCAAGGTCGCCCTTTGCGGGTTTTCAACCTTGCGAGCTCAGTTTTTATAATTTCAAATTTTCTGTGCTCTAACTTTTGCCTAGGTCGCCCTTTCGGGTTTTCGGCCTAGCGAGCCACTCAGGGAAAATATTTCTTCAACTTGTCCATGTTGATCGGTTGGGAGAACTCTAGGCCATCTAGGTCCATCAGAACGACGGCTCCACCGACCAGATAGACTTGATGATATAAGGACCAGTCCAATTGGGTCTGAACTTGCCCCTAGGGTCGTGGATGGGAGCTCGGTTGTCTTTGAGCACCAAATCTCCTTCTTTCAAATTTCTGGACTTAACTTTCTTGTTGAAAGCCCTGGCAATTCGTCGTTGATAACCCTGACATGGTACAGTGCTTTTAGCCTTCGCTCATCAAAGAGCATGAGTTCTTTGAATCTGCTCTGTTGTCAATCTGCCGCAGCTATATGACATTCAGCCAGTACTCGCAACGATGGAACCTCAATTTTGATAAGCAGAACGACCTCCATCCCATAGACCAAGGAATACGGAGTCGCTCCAGTAGAAGTTTGAATTGAAGTCCGGTAGCCCCACAAAGCAAACGGCAGCTTATCTGGCCAGTCCCGGTAGGTTTCCACCATCTTCTGCAGAATACGCTTGATGTTCTTGTTGGCGGCCTCAACTGCTCCGTTGGTTTGCTTCCGATATATAGATGACTTATGAAAAGACACATTGTATTTCTCCAACAAGTCAATCACTTCCTTCTCGAAGTGGGAACCATTATCTGAAATAATCTCGTTCGGGACCCCGTAGTGACAAATAATGTTGTTCCTGATGAACTTTGCAATGTGCGACGCCTTCAACACCACATAAGATTGGGCCTCAACCCTCTTTGTGAAATAGTCTATCGCGACCAGAATGAAGTCATGCCCATTGGACCCCTTCGGAGTGACAGCCCCGATCACATCAATCCCCCAGACTAAAAAAGGCCATGGCGAAGTCATGTTGTACAGCTTTGATGGCGGAATGTTCATGCGGTTTGCATGGATTTGGCATTTGTGGCATCGCCGGACAAAGCCAATACAATCCTCCTCCATGGTGGACCAGTAGTAACCCTGTCTAAGGATTTTCCGGGCTAGCATCACCCCGTTTATGTGTGCTCCGCACTCTCCTCCATAGATGGCTTCCATCAAGCGCTTCGATTCTTCAGCATCAACACACAGTTTAAGCATCCCGAGATGACCTCTCTTGTACAGTTTACCCCCGCAGATGATGAACTGAGCAACCATTCTTCTAATTGCCCTTTTATCCTTGGCATTTGCCCCTGGTGGGTACACCTCCTTTTCCAAGAAGTTCCAGACATCGTAATACCAGGGGTTCTCATCTTGTACCTCATCTATGGCGGCAATCAACTCATAGGCCGGCGCAAATTTCTGTTCGATGATGATCGGACGCATCCGGACTCCAAAAGGGATGTCTATCATAGAGGATAGAGTTGCTAGTGAATCTGCGAACCTATTGTTCTCTCTTAGTAGATGAGCGAAGTTCAGCTTCTCAAACCGAGGAATCAGCAAGTCCAAGGTCTGGTGGTATATTCTTATCTTTTCTTCTTTGACTTTTCAATCTCCTTTTGCTTGAGATACAACAAGGTTCGAGTCCCCGATGACGTCCAACCGTTTTGCCCCTAGTTCCAGAGCTGCTTCTAGTCCAGCAATACACGCCTCATACTCTACCTCATTGTTCGAGACTTTGAACCGGAGTTTAAATGCTAGAGGGATACGGGAATTGTCGGGTGCTATTAGCAACACCCCTATCCCATATCCGTATTGGTTTGACGCTCCGTCAAAGTACATCGTCCAAAACTCTTCTTCAACATGCAGAATGGCCTCGTCTGGGAATAGGTACTCAACTGCTTCATCCCCTTCAACTGGGTGATCGGCTAGGAACTCTGCTACCGCTCTCCCCTTCACTGACTTGCGCGTCACATACTTCAGATTGAATTCGGAAAGCAGAAGCAACCAACGAGCTAGCCTACCCGTAAGTGCCGGTTTCTCGAAGAGATATTTGATGGGATCTAATCTTGAAACCAACATTACAGAGTGAGCTAACAGGTAGTGCCGCAGCTTCCTGGTAGCCCATACCAAGGCTAAGCAAGCCTTTTCCAGCGGAGTGTAACGGGTCTCGTAATCCAGCATCTTCTTGCTCAAGTAGTAGATAGCTCTCTCCACCTTGTTCTCAGACTCCCGTGCAAGCATGCAGCCCATTGTAGTTTCAGTTACTAAAAGGTACAAAATCAACGGTTTCCCCGGCTCAGGCGGTGACAACACAGGTGGGTTCTGTAAGTATTGCTTGATCTGTTCAAAAGCAGCTTGGCATCGGCCGTCCCATTGGAACTTCGTTCCTTTCTTCAGGAGACCAAAGAGTGGTTCACAAGTTAAGGTTAATTTAGCAATAAACCGTCTTATGAATTGCACTTTACCCAGAAAGCCTCGCACCTCCTTTTCAGTCATCGGTGGTGGCATTTCTAAGATGGCCTTGATTTTGGAAAGGTCGACTTCGATACCTCTCTATGTAATCAAGAACCCCAGCATTTTCCCTGCTGTAACACCAAACGTACATTTCTGAGGATTCAGCCGCAACCGAAATTCTCTGATCCTTTGGAAAAACTTTTGCAAGGCGGTGTAGTGGCCCTCTCTTTCTTTGGACTTGACAATCATGTTGTCCACGTACACCTCAACCTCTTTGTGGATCATGTCATGCAATATCGTGGTCGCAGCCCGTTGATATGTAGCTCCAGCATTCTTCAGCCCAAACGGCATCACCCTATAACAATAGGTCCCCCACGGGGTGATAAAAGCAGTCTTCTCCCGGTCTTCGGGTGCCATTACAATCTGGTTGTAGCCTGAAAAGCCATCCATGAATGAGAGCAATGCATGCCCCGCAGTAAAATCCACTAACTCGTTGATATGCGGCAGAGGAAAGTCATCCTTCGGACTGGCTTTGTTCAAATCTCTGAAATCCACGCATACCCGAATCCTACCATCCTTCTTCGGTACTGGAACTATGTTGGCCAACCAAGTTGGGTATTCAGATACCTACAGGAACCCTGCGTCGATTTGCTTGGTGACCTCTTCTTTGATCTTGATGGCCCAGTCGGGGCGGATCCTTCTGAGTTTCTGTTTGACAGGTCGGGCTTCGGGATCAAGAGGGATCCGGTGCTGTACAATCTCAGGATCGATTCTAGGCAAGTCTTTGTAGGACCGCACAAAAACATCTTTGAAATCTTTTAATAAAGCGACTAAGCGCTCGCGCTCCTCCGAAGACAACGTGGACCCGATCTGGACCAGCCGCAGGTCCTTCTCAGTACCAACATTAATTTGGATGATTTCATCAACCAGCGGTTTTACAAACCTCTCCTGCTCTTGATCTAGCAAATATTTCAAAACCGGAGGAATTTCTTCCTCATCGTTTTCATCGAAGTTTTGAAAGTCTGAATTAATGCAATAAATCAAAGGCACAGAAAAATACTCAAAAGCCACAACCACTTCATTCTCATTAATCGCTTCCAAGTCGCCTGATTCCTCTGTTACAACAGACTCAAAGGAAAAAGAAAAAGACGACCTAGACAGGACTGTGGCATCCGAGTTGTCACCCCCAGGAATGCCGAACTCAGACTCAGACGAGCTGGAACTTGATTCCGACCCTACAGCCTCAGTGGAATCAGATTCTGGCTCACTACCTGACCTGGTGCTGCTCAATAAGAATCCCTCCTCGTACTGCCAGACGAGGGAGGGTGCGGTGGATGCATCCAAAATGTTTGAAGATGGGCTCGCAGCCGTTTCATTCCCAATTATGGACACTGAGAGGTCACCTCCAAGCACTCATGTACGATCGAAGGATCTGATAGTAGACAAGCCAATGCTACCCCCATTTCAATCTCGGTGCTCTCGGAATCCACTTCCTTACACTGCTCAACCTGAGCTGATGGGTCTGTTTGCTCCTCGGCAACATCATCCCCAGACAATTGCAAATCAAAGAATATCTCAAAACCCGGCAGACACCTCTTCTCGGCATTCAGCCATGGCTCTGGGAAGCCACATAATGGAAAGTCTTCCCCTTCCTGGACGAAGCGTCCATTTAGGGTGCCCTGAATAGGCCGATGCATCAAATCAAAATGCCTCCCGATCTGCTTGGCCCTGGCTCTCCCAGCCATTTCTTTGCCTTTCCTCACCTAGTCCTCTTTGGTGGGCAAATAGCCTAAGCCAAAGGTATGCGGGTTGTGTGGGACTTCGGCCGATACTGCAATGCCCTTCCGGCCACTCTTTCCTAATCACATCCCAGGGATATATTGGAGCTTGTTCATGAGGTATACGGACTGTGCACTGACATACAACCCCTTATCAACAGCCAAAATGTTTTGTACGACCCGGGCCTCGGCTAGGGTAAATCCTGATAGGAACACATCTTCCGTGCCATGCTCGATTTCTAAAACCGGTGTAGACACTTCTGGCGGCGGATGGATTGACGAATTCCCAAAAACAATGGCCACCCCTTTCCTGTGGGGGTACTTCAACATTTGATGTAGGGTGGAAGAGACCGCCTTTACCTGGTGTAGCCACGACTGCCCTAGGAGTAGATTAAAGGTCGCAGGAACGTCCAAGACATGAAAGTCAATCTCGTGATGTCCTGGACCAGCCTTGGTCTGAATCTGCACAGTCCCCATCACTTCTCTGCTAGTATTGTCATAAGCCCTTATTACCTGGGCAATTGGCACAAAGTTCGCGGGCTTCAACCCAATTGCATATGCCGTCCTTGATGGGCACACGTTAATGGCGGATCCCGTGTCGACAAGAACTACCGGTACCCACTTGTCTCTACACTCCACAGAGATGTAGAGCGGTTTGTTATGGTTTGCGCCCTCAGGCAGCAGTTCCTTGTCAGAAAAGGTCAACGTCGGGGAAGCTCTTCCCGGAAAAACCAATCCTACCAGCTGCTCAGGCGTGGTGTCTATTGAGAGTTTGACTTTGTCCATTGCAGATAGGACAACTTGTCTATGGACTCGTGAAGCCATAAGCAGTCCCTAGATGGAGATGTCTGCCTGTATCTTCTTAAGTTGTTTCAGCACAGCCTCTTCTTCGAGTAGCTTTTCTTTCTGCTTGTCTGCCTCCCTGTCCTTCCTGGACGCCTCTGGTTGATCTAGGTGTGGGGGTTTGAAATACCGCCAGCTCCTAGTCATGTGATCAACTTCGCCAATGTACCAGGTATCATCTGACTGGTTACTCCCCTAGTCCTCATCTGTGTGGGCAAGACATAGGTCGTCATCTTCTCACCACATGCCATCGGCAACCGACAGACACCTGTCCGGCTCCGTCACAACTATTCCTGTGCCCACAGCACCTTCCATTCCCGTGCCCGCAGCACGCTCTGCTCTTGTGCACACAGCACGTTCTGTCCTCGCAGGGGCTTTGGCCTTTCTGGCCCTCTCAAAATCTTCGATCCTTTCCTGTTCAAACTGCTTCAGCGCAGCTTGCTGTTCAAAATCTCCTATATTCAAATTGCCCGGATCCCGAGTGAAATTCTTAACACCGGCGCTCTCTGGCGATGCATCCAAATTCCCGGCCCTTCCGGCCACAGTTGATGTCCCCATCCTTGACGGACCATGTTCTAGATGAGGTTGTTCAACAACATCCGGCTGGTCGTCAAGCCACCCAGTAGACTCTGCTGCCCCATCCAAATCAAACCAGTTGATTGTCACGTCCCCCGAATCTTGCTCGTTGAAAAACTGAAGGTTAGCAATGTCCTCTTCTAGTTCTACCAGGTCGTCCAGCCCCTGATTAAGTCCATCCTCCCGCACTACACAAATCTCTGCCTCCATTGGCAATTCCACATTCGGCCAAGCCTGGCCTGCTGATGTAATGTAACCACTCGGGTTGTACATGAAGCTTGTAGACCTCTCAGTCTCTGTATTTGTATTCTCATCTGCTTCCATAGTCGACCCACTTCTATCTTCGATAGCTACCACCACCGTTTCAGGTTGGGTTTGGGAGATGTCCAACATGCACAAGTCAGTGCTGTCAGGAATGAACACCTCCGGCTTGGGTAGGTGAGAATGGGTGATATATATACTAGGGTCGTATGACACAACCCCTGTTTGGATCAGATTGATGCGTTTGGGAGGTGGAGCTTGGTTATGTGGTGGGAGAGGGTTGGTTGTGACATTCGGTTTCTCCGGAGGCACAATCACCCTATTGTCAACAAGATCCTGAATCTCGTGACGCAATCTATAGCACTGGTCGGTGTCATGACCATGTTGTTGGTGAAATGCGCAGTATTTAGCTGGGTTGTGGGAGGATGGAAGTTTTTCTGGCAATGTTCGCGGCTCTAGGGGCTTCAAGTGCCCTTTCCTGATCAAAACCCCCCAAAGCCTTAGACAAAGACATGTATAGTGAGGTAAAGGTTCTTTGGCTTTTGGGTGGAAACTTGGTTGTTTGTGAGCTACTTCTGGACGCACCGGTGAATGGTGTAGCTGAAAGGGTTCTTGGGGTGGTGGTGGTGGTGACCATACTCACATCTGAAGCTCTGGCAGCTGCAGCACTGCTTGTGCCTGCATTCGTACTGTAGTTGAATGTCCTCTTGGGCTATTCTCTCTCATTATCAATAAAGCCCTGCTTCATAGCGTCTTCGATCTGCACCCCTATCTCATGTAAATCTGCAAAGGTGGGGAGGGGGAGAACGATCATCTTCTGCATAAGTTTGGGCTGGAGGTTACGCACAACCATCCGAATCTGATCTTTGTCAACAGGTCTGATGGTCATCATCGAGGCCTTGGCCCTCCACCGGATCACAAAATCGGAGAAGCTCTCCTTCGGCTCTTGCCTAGTTGTCTCAAGGTCATGGGTTGTGACCTCGATCTGTGTATTGTAGGAGTATTGAGCTATGAAGGCCTCGGCCATCTCCTCCTAGTTTCTCTTGATGGAATCTTCCAGTTTTGCATACTAGATGACCGCTACAACCGACAAGGTCCGGCCAAACAAAGAAAGCTTTTGCAATCTAGAGAGGCCCATCGGACTCAGTATATCCGAAAACAACTGTAAATGCACCATAGGATCTCCAGACCTGTCAAAGCGGTCGATGTGCGGTATTTTAAACCGATCTGGCAACGTCACGGCTGAGTCGGTGTACCCATCCTCAATATCTGGAATGGACTTCACTCCCTGAGATTTCTTGAACAGCTTTTCAAGCTTGCTTACTTTCAACGCTGTGGGGTCCACCTCAAACTCAAAGGGAGAATCCAGTAGGTTGGTAGGTGTTTTGGATAGCTGGGTAGGATTGAGGGCGGAGCCGGCCCTGTCGGAACGTCCGTATCTCCCTGGACATTTGGTGTCTCCCCGAATATTGGAACTCCTGTGGGAGAGGAACTTGGTGTGAAGCAGATGCTCCGGTTTGCTGCTGTAACCTGGCGATCAACTCTTCCCATTGGGCCATGACCTCGGCCTGTTGTTTGGCAAATTCTGCTTGACGGGCAACGTCCTGCTGCATAGTTCTCATACTTTCCTGGAGCTGACGCATCATCTCCTCCATTCCTGCCATGTTATGCTGATCTAGCTGAATAACTGGTATATCTATCCCTGCAATGGAAACTGAGACCTCAGCCCGACTGTTCACTGGTGGGGTAGACCACTGATCTGACGACCGCTGTACCGATACACTGCGTCCTCTTGACCTCCGTTTGGTAACCGGGGGTAAAGAAAGGAACACTGCTTGTCCGTCTATCAGATCCCTAGATCGATTAAGTCTGCGACCTCTAACCCAGAGTGCTCGGGAGATATCTACCTGGTCGAAATCAATGGTGCTAAACTACCTTGCAAAAAGATAAATAAAGCATAATAAGGAAATAATGAACAGAAAAACGGACAGCATAACAGCTTAAATAAAGATAACACATAGTTGGCAAATATAAACTGAATGGATTGTTCTCAACCATTGATCACTGTTCCCAAATCACTGCCCCCAAATCTGAACTTGATACCCACAAATATAATTGATTCTCAAAGTACTGATGCTGATGCCCGTAGGCCTGATACCCAAACTTGCAGACTGATACGTACATACCTGTAGAGGCCAACTCAAAAAGCACATGACAAGCAAGTAAGGACCAAAACACCCCTATGTTGGAGTAGGGTTTCACTACGCACATAGCGGTTTCAAACAACCTACAATCGGGTAAGCAACCCGTCCTAGTTTGGAATAGTCACTATGGATTCCGATATGCACTAGGTCGAATGGTCAAAAAGGGTGCCCCGGTGAAAACCGAGGTTTGTGTTCCCGTCGTGGCAGAACCCACAACCGGTCAGACTTATGGCACGCTTTCTCAAAGCATGCCTCCGGCAAACCGTTCAGGAATAGTATATGGCAAACACGGTGTCCTAGGCACACCAATGCACATGCAATGCAAAGAAACACATAAGTGTAATCAAAACAAGATATCATGAGTTCGAGTCAAGTTCTCTAAGTCCCCAGCGGAGTCGCCAGAAACTGTAGACGCGCCCCGAGGGCTTTGCTGCTACAGTTCGGACTCAAATGTCACGGTTCTGAATCTAATCCCGCAAAGTGCAATGCGAGACCGATAAATCACCAAAGAGTCCAAATCCGGCAAATCATTTTGGAAAACTGATTTTTAAGAAAGAAGTGCCAAACATGGACTGCTTTGCCAGATACAAAGTCGCCACCTAAATATTTTATGTTGGAGAATTTAGGAAACCCTGACTCGTTGCCTAAGGCCATGTGTCCGTCATCACCAAAGTTGCCTCGGCTCGGGAACTTGGGTACGATTGGGGAAGGTCATCTATGAGCACCCCCACTCGCCCGATCGAAGATCGGCTTGTACTAAGCATGATATTTTGTTTTGAAGACGTATACGTTCTTATTCCGGTTATTAGCCTAAAATTACTATGTGATGCGCACAACACACAAGTATAGACTAGATCGCCTAAGTTGGAATAAAACATTTCATGTTTGTTTATTTGAAAATGGTTTGATGGTGTTACTCGCAAGTAGGCTAAGACGTGGATTTGCCACTCTCAAGTGGGCTTAAGAAAACATGATTTTGCCACAATCAAGTGGGCTTAAAACTCGTATTTCAATGAATTGTTCCAGTTCAAGTAATCTAACCTTCACCCACAGGCATTCAGGCAGTTATATCACATAAGCAAATAGCCTCATGGCAAGCATGCTATCATGGCAACACTCACACTCATGCAAGATGCTAAAGCATAAAAGCTTACCTAGTACTCCGAGACAAAATGAAAGCTAGTTAGTAATCAATGCATGATCCTAGCTCATGATAAGATGGCTAATGCAACACATGCAAAATGCAACTAGAGATAGGCTCGGCTATTCTAAAATGGCATGTGGAATGCGACAACTCGATACACGTATTCAAGTTGGAATTGAAATACTGTGCAGTTAGCATGATGCGCCGAGCCCGGTGCATGCAATACAGATGAATGGATGCAAACATGCGAGCATAAGGATGCTAATTGAAACATGACCTAGAACTAACCATTGAAAGCGGGTAAATAAAAGGGAGAAAGACGTGGGGTTGGAAGACATTCACACACTCACGCACACTTATTACAAAATTCGCCCTCTCGACGGAGGGTCCGAATAAATAATACAAACCGAATAAATAATCAACTACCCTAGCTAATTAAATATTACAAAACCCTTAACTAATTTAAACAAATTAACTAAGCTATGAAACTAAAGAGGCCGCCGCAGCTCCGCCTCAGAATGATTGAATGATGCATGCTCGATTGCCTCGCTCGGAAACCCGTTGCCATGCTACATGTTGCCTCTGTTTGCACTGTTTTACATCTCTGAAAACTGCACAAGTCCCAATGATGCTTTTGAACCACTCCCTGAGCACTGTGAGATGTCACCGGCCAAGATATAGGAACATCGGCCATGTGGAATTGGTCATCGACCATTTGTGAGGATATCGGCCAACAATTTTTAGTCGATCGGCACTATAGATGGCCGGCCGGCCATATCTTTCTGCAAAATGCTGTTTTGCTGCAGCAGAGAACAAACAGAGCATAGCAATGCATTTTCAAGGCAATGTGTGCACAAACACCCTCCCTATCATGCTATGAACTCAAGGGAGTGTAGTGCTCGACCCTCGGGCCATCAATCACGCATGTCGATGCATGATGGCCAAAGGAGCCAAGTGTGCGAATCAATGTGGAATGAATACAACAAAACACATGAATGCCTAGAACTCTATCATGTTGGGTCAAGAGTGTCGGCGACCGAGAATCGAGGCACGTTTCGTCACTTCAAGTACGAACGTTCCTCGTTCCTCGTGTTTGGTTTGACACCCCAAACCAAACATAATGCAATGCAAGTATGCCAAATGCAATGCAACATGGGGACATTATACAATGCAACAAGATTAGTGGCATGCAAACAAACCTAATGCAATATGAGTATGCAAGCAAACTTGCAAACAACCCAAGCATGCAACAAGTTTGCATTAATGTCATGCAATGCAACTAACTAAACATCATGCAATATACCCAATATGCAAACATGATGCAATACAAACATGCAAATATCATGAAAGCAAACTTGTTCAATGGACTTAAACCAAAAGGACAGACCTCAGCCATGCCCAAATCAGTGGCCAAAACACTAAAATCATGGTGCCAAAGTGCAAAACAAACATGCATGCCAATTGGCTCCTAGACTAGGTGACAAGAGGACAACTCTTAAGCGCACTTAAAGAGTAACAAACATGGATATATGACAACACCATAAACTCTGAAATGATGTTAGGAATGATGCCAAACTGCACATATAACACAAACAAAGCATGCAAAAAGGCTCAAAGCTTAAAGCTAGCCAAGGGACTTGCACAATGGCCATATTAACCAAGCCCCACAGGGCCAAGGTGACCCAAAACAGTCCCAAGGCAGACCAAAACAAGGCTAGAATATGCATGGAATGAGGCCAAAACATGCTAGAAAGGTGAGCACAAAACATGAGACATGCAAGGCTAACAAAGGGGTGTTACACTACACCTATTACAACCAAGTATGGCATGACTTAACCAATAAAAATCAGAATTATGGTATGTCAAAATAAGCCCCAAAACCCACTTAGATGGCATCCCAAATGCCTAAGCATGGTGGCATGCACAATGATGCACTCTTAAGGCATAAGACACTAACTCTTCAAAGCTTTGAAAGGATGGTAAATGCAAGTATATGAGCATGAAATATGGACTGAAATACCATATGAGATGATGCCGAATCATGAAAAAGGTCCAAGTAGTGCATGCTAATGGCTTGGACCCTCAAAGCTAACAAGCTAGGATGTATGGTAGCTATACAAAGCAATGCATGTATGATAAAAACAACAACAAACAGAGCTTTAGCATGCTGAAATATGACTAGAAGTCCCTTTGAGTTGAGCCAAAATATGTGAGCATGATAGTCCAAATGCATGATGCATGTTAAGGCAAATGAGGGGATTACAAGGCAAACACATGGTGCATGCAAGAAGCCATTAAACCAACTTTGGGCAGAGGTATAACATGGAAAAATAAGGCCTAATACATGCTGAAATGAAGTCAAAACATGCTAAGCAACCGTGCTACCATTATGAGCCAATAACACAAGCATATGAGACACAAGGAGAGAGGGGTATCCCTCTCCTATACAAGACTCTAAAACTACCTTTCCACCACTAAAAATCCTCTGGATTTCAGTGGTAGAAAGGTCATGCAAAGGCAAGAACAAAGGCCAAAAGAGGTGGCTCAAAATAAGGCCAAACAAGGCCTAAGAGGGGGTTAACAACCCCCAACCCAAAAGAGACCTTAAACAATCATCTTAAGCATATAAAAATAGAACTTTTTTTAGTCTATAGTTAAGCTTGAAACAATATGCAAATAGGTCTAAAAGCTTAAGCCAAAATGGGGAAACAAAAGGTTAGTTGCTCACCCTTGAAGAACACCTTCAAGAACACAACTCCAGCCACTCCCTTGGATCAAAACCAGCCCAAGAACTCTGAAACAAACTTCCTAGTGCCTCAACAACCAAAGGAAGGTATTCTACTAGGTGCTCTAGTGTAAAAGTATGAACAAAAACACACTTTAGGTCACAAACACACTCACAAATATAGAGAGAGGGGAATATATGAACTCTATATCTATTTTGCTGAACCTCTGGAAAGGGAGGGGAGGCCCCCCTCTTATAGGAAATCAAATTCAAAGCTTCTTAGAGAAGCTAAGCTTTGGTTCAAATCCCTCCATACACGTGTATGGAGGGGAGAGTCTGTGCTCACCAGCTGGCACAGCTGGCATGCACAATGCCTGAAAAAGGCAAAGAAAAGGCCTCGGCCAGAAAATATGGCCGATTAACCAAAATAAGTGCCGTCCGACCAACAAAAGTGCCGACCGGCCAACAAAAGTGGCCGATGGCAAGGAAGCAAGGCCGATGGCATCATGCCATAGCCGATGGGGTGTGGGGATGGCCAACAAGCCACCCTTTTCCCTCAAAAGCAAAACCACAAGTCCTTGGTCCACAACCAAGCGCAAAACAGACAAGTTGAGAGATCCTAGGGTAAGGCACGCAGCCGAGACCTTCAGGAACTAAAAATGAACATGAACATGGATGATCATCGAGTGTTCAAACGATGACGTCCAAGTCTTGAGGACGGTCAAAAATGGGGTGTCTACAAAGGGTTATTTACACGAAGACTCTATGAACTATTGAGAAGTATCACTTTGACCCCTTAAACTATAAAAACATATAAATAAACCCCTAAACTATTGAGTAGTATCATTTTGACCCCTTAAACTACAAAATCATATAAATAAACCCCTAAACTATTGAGAAGTATTACTTTGCCATCAAAACAATAAGAACGTACAAATATCCCTAAAATACAAAAACGCACAAATTGAATTGTTAATGGAAATAGTCAAAATGAAACACGCTAATAATTGATGGGGTCCATTTGTACGTTTTATATTTTAGGAAGGGAAATTGATACTTTTCAATAGTTTAGAGAATCTTTATGTAAATAACCTTAGAATGAAGAATCCAAGCCTCTATAGAGGAAGAAAAAAGGCCCTGCAAGAAAAGAAAACAAACATCCACATAGAAAGGATTATTACATCAACAAATTAAAAATGAAATAGAAAGAAATCAGATCTAAGTCACCATTGAACTCATCCAAAGCTCCACCACTTCGTAGCTTTCAACTTGGAATCTAGATAGAACATTGAGGTTGAGGTGGTCACCTAGTGTAGAATAAACGTGTTATCCAACATCGATTTTCGAACTGTGAGAAGATCTAAAATCAGATCTTGAAGTTTTGGGCTCGAAGGTAGAGAATATAAGGCGGTGATGGCCGAATTGGTGAGGCAAATATCAATTTTGGGTCAAAGACTAAATCTGGAGGATGATTAGAGGAAAGGAAACGAGAGAGAGATTGGAGAAGTGAGGGAACTGTGACGACCCCAACACGCATATCATAATTACATTTATTTAATTATGTGTTAATTTTTAATTGTGATATATGCCTCGTGATTAATTTGTGTATATGTGTTTGATTTAAAAAACTATTTGTTATAATTTATGTTCAGAATTTGAAATTGATGGCTTAAATGATACCAGAAATTAGAATTGGCTACATGAATAGACTAATTAGAATTTTTAGAATCATTTGAAAAGTTTGACTAAAAATTGATTCAATTTGATAAATTAAATTGTGTTTAAATTAGCCTAATGTTCTAATTAATGTATTAAGCTAATCCTAACTATATATATGTGGTTTATGAGAGCTTGAGCTCATTCTTGTTCATCTTTTGAGTGCAAAATTCTGAGAATTTATTTTAGAGAGAGAGAGTGTGCTCTCATTCTAGAGAGAAAAAGTGTAGATTTGAAAAGGAACTTCAAGATTTTGCTAGAGGAACCGAGATTGTGCAAGAATATGAGTTCATGGAATAAATATGATCATTTGCATGTATTTTATTAAAAGAGGTTAATAAAATGATGCAGCCTTATATGCATGCATGAATATGTTGAGTTTTACCATTTTGAGTGTGGTTTTAATAATCTTTGTCGAGTTTGAGAGTTAATTTGCACATGCATCTTTGATTCATCATGTTTTGGAAAAGAGTTTTATATATGCATGGAGCTTTTGAACTCAATTTTGTTATAGTCATGAGTTTTGAGAAAAGAGTTTGGAAAATCTTGCATGCATGGACTTTTGAGTTCAATTTTGGTGGAATTAAAAAGGTTTTGAGCAAATGGTCTTTAAGGGGTCATGTATACATGTTTTCTAAAGCAATTTTCTGTTTCTAAACAAGCCATGCATGACCCAAGGCTTTGAATTGGCGTTTGGAAGCTTAAACTTTCAGTTTTGAAATTCAGAATTTTCACAAACCGCTTAAGCGACCAAGTGATGGCTCGAGCAAACGTTGCGAGCTTCCAACATCTTTATAGTCTTTGCAGATCACTTGAGCGACCAAAGGTTGGCTCGAGTGAACTCACTGTATGTTTGGTATCCACTCGAGAGATGAAGAGTTGGCTCGAGCGCACATCTGAACCATCCAGTACTTTTGCAAACCTCTATGACCGCTCAAGCGACCACAAGTTAGCTCAAGCAAAGACCTTGTTTCATCATGTTTTGAAAAGATGTTTTGTGTTCGTATCTTTGTCCTCATGTCTTTCTAAGCATTCTTAGGCATGGAATATGACTCATTGAGGATTAGTAAGTAAGAAACCAACATGAGTAATTGAATTAGAAAAAAGAAGAAGAATTATTCAATTCAAATAAGTGTTATAATGTGTACATTTATGTGTAATGTATAGGTTGGAACATTGAAGAAGAACATCGAACTAGTCAAGGTGAGGAATGTCTTTGTAAAGATATTTTTTGTATAAGCTATTTTGAAATTGGTTTTGCTATACAATTGTCATGACCCAAACCCACCCATATAGGTTTAGCGTCATAATCGACCAGTAATCCCAAGATTACCTACAACCTCTGAAACAGAATCACAAAATAAGGGGCTAGCAGAAACAAATATCAAAAATAATATAATCGTCCAATGAGTTGTGTTAACTTATATGAGACAAAAACTTTAATATACATTTACATACATGTATCACAACATCATCATTCTTAAGCCTTTTTTTTTGGGTGAATAATCATTCTTACGCCAACCATATACAAATAAAACAAAAAATGACTTAGCCCTATATACAAAATAAACAAAAGACAAGAAGAGCTTAAGACTTGATCACAAAACATCTTTCCAAGAACCTCCTCGTGAGGCACTTAGGTTGGCTAACAAAACGGAAGTCCAAACGGGTGCTATTTGGCTCGGTCTAGCACTTGCTCACCTACATATATATACATACAATGAGCTAAAGTCCAGTGAATAACATTATGGCAAAGAGGTTAATGAATGAATTCCGAACATTTCATATTCATAAAACAGATCATAACATAATCATTCTCATATCTGAACAAAATAATGGTACATCCAACAGAACATATCATATCATCTTCTGACTAGAGTTATCGGTTTCGGACACCGATTATCAAACATAACACCGCTTTGTCAAGTGGCTAGCGAGATCTCGTAATCACATATATGTTATGGACTCACATTAACATACTGTCCCCTATGACTTGGGACTTCTTTTGGATGCCATAATAAATCAAAATAGGACATTCGTTCACGTAAACAAAATATCATTTCAAAAATCATAACTGATCCAATAACATTTCAAATATAATTCATATGAACATATCTTTACAATAACGTTACTCACTAAGGGCTTCCAGAAATGGTTGATCGGTCTCCAAATCACAATCACAAATGTACATGGCACCAAACATGTCTTATCATTACACATTCATATGGCCATCATGGCTTAGCTTCTCTTACATTAGCTTCTTATTCTTCCTTATCACATTGCTTGTACACATTAAAACACACACTCTGAATACACTTGACTTACCATATTTCATTTTTAGGTGTGTTTATAATTCTTATCCTCATTAGTGTGTCTTAATGAAGGCCTAGGAATGCCTAGGATGCAATGAGGATGTTAAAATATACTTTGAAAACACCTACAAAATTTTGAAAAATAGGGCAGTTCGCTCGAGCACAACTTTGGTTGCTCGAGCGGACTCCTTGGTCTGCGAAACTTCTGAGAGCTCACATTTTACGCTCGAGTGAAGATCTTGGTCACTCGAGCCAAGATTGAAAACAAAGGGTGGTCGCTTGAGCGTAGGTTCTATTGCTCGAGCCACGGTTCATATCTTCCAAAGTACTAGCAGCTTGCATTCTTCGCTCGAGCTAAGCTTTTATCGCTCAAGCGAAGAGTGCGAATTCTAGAATTTTTAGATTGCTCTCCAAGCTTCAAAACTCAATTTCTTTGCATCAAAACACATCATTTTTGGGCCAAAACTTAAGAAAATACTTATAAAATCATAAGACTTCGTGAATTGAAAGCTATTTCACAAAACCAAAAGTAAGTGAATTATTTAAAACCAAACTTTAAAACACATGCATATAATGATCATGAAATCCAAACTTCCAAAACATGGACAAATGAGATGTTTAAACAAGAAATCATGGTGAGCTTTTCATTCTTAGCACATATAAACACTTGCATGTGTGAACTCTTATGCTGTGTTTGGTTGAGGGATTTGAGGGGGGATTTGGAAAGGGAATGGGAAAAAGTATGTGAAACTAGGTGAAATATAGGTATGTTTTATTCACATTTCACCTACCTTTTCCATTTCCATTTCCATTTCCAAATCCCTACTCAAATCCCCCAACCAAACACAGCATTAGAAAATAAACTCAAAACTTGCATGCATGTGGAAATCTTTTTCCATAATTCTTGTTTAACTTCAAAAACATAGAAATCACTTTCAAAACTTCATGACTCAAGTATGCATGTAACTTATAGCTTCTAATTTCATCTCTAATGACATGAATAATGTTAAAAAATAAGAGTTCATGACAAATTCATGCATGCATGTACGGAATTGACCTTAATTCTCACAATCTTAACTTAATTATCCAAATACATGCAAATGGTCAAGTATCATCCATGAATACAACTCTAAAATACATCATTTTCAAGAATTGAAAGGTAAATGCTCACCTAGAGGCTTCAAACTCACTAATTCTTGTACAATCTTGATGAATTCAAGCTGTCTTCAAGTTCACCTTCAAATACACACTTTCTCCTTCTAGATGAGAGTTCTCTCTCTCTCTCTCTCTCTCTCTCTCTACAATGCTATCTCAGATTTTGGGAGCTCAAATGATGAAGAGATGAGCTCAAATGAGCTTATGATTCATATTTATAGCTAAAGTGGCTTTTCACAATAATAAGAACATTAAACCAATTAAATATAACTTAATTTATCAAACTGAATCAATTTTTAATTAAACTTACTAAAGTGTTCTAAATATTCCAAATAACATATTCATGTAACCAATTTTGGTTTCGAATACCAATAAGGTTTTCAATTTTCAGATCAAAATAGAATTTCAGACAGATATTTCTACGAGTAACAAATAGAAAGTCAAATAGCATACAAAATACACAATAAACACATTATTTTAATTTAATCTCTTAATTAACATCCTTAATTACTGATTAAGAGTAGATTACAGATTAAGCTTATTACAACAATGAATTATGAAATCTATACTTTGCTACAATTTATAAGATATAACAAGTTTTCCGAATAAGTAATTTTGAGATGCTAAGTTATGCTTTGAAACTTCGAATTGTGTACTATATGATATGCTTTCCGAAAATAAGATTTGCTAAGAATGAATAAGTTTCTTTTTGAATAGCCATTGTGTCAACATGGAAAATGTATTTTGAACTCCGATATCTTTTGTTCTGTCATCAATCAGTCACATATATTCTGTATAAACTATTGACCCGTTGTAAACGTTCCATATGATGTCGATCTTTGATGGTTGTTCCGCATGACTTCAATAGCGATTGTTCTGTATATGAGTCGTCCAATTGGGCATTCCATATGATCTCAATGGTAATCGTTTCATATGGTATTTACACGTAAAAGACGTTTCGAATAAGTTCATCACATGTATAAGTCATCAATGTGATGTTCTGTATAAGCCATCAAAGTGATGTTCTGCATAAGTCATCAAGTGTGATGTTCTGTATAAGTCACCATTATGGGTGTTTCAAGTGAAGTTATTCTATAAGAATGTTTTGTATGGTATTTTGACAAGTTAAATAAGGCTTTTGAGTACTACGCAATGTGTTAAGCTTCAAAAGGTTTGATGAACTGTATTTGTTATTATACGATTCTGAAAAATGCTTTAATCATGTCAAGAATTTCGTATTATTTTGATAAATTAACCCCTTTACATTGAGATTATGGTGAGTATTAGGAACTCAATCATTTAACCCCTTTACATTGAGATTACTCACTGGGCTTCCAGCTCACTCCATATATATATAGGTAAGCATCAGAAAGTTCAGCATTTGAGACCGCTTTGGAGTTAGCTTTTTTGTGAAGCCACCCAAGTTATGCCTCCGTGTCAAGGCCATAGTTTTGTTCTAGCCAAGCTTGTGAACCTTTGGTTTTGTATAGTTTGTTATGTCACAAGTTTGGTCTTGAGTTATGTATCTATAAGATAAAAGTTTGAAAAAACAGTGCTATGATGTGAGATATGATATGTATGTTTTTGTTCATTGCATGTATGCACAACTCAATGGATAAATTTTTATATTCTGCTTCCGCTTTAGGCCCCATATATTATATATATTTTGAAATTATGTCTTTGAGGCTGGGTAATCTGGGATTACTGGCCGGTTACGGCCTAAACTTCTAGGGACGGGTTTGTGTCATGATAGGAACTGTGGGAGCCGAGTAAAAATAAATCTAAATCGGCAAATAAAGTACATTCAAGCCCATCTTTGATGGGCTAAATTCGATCAAAGCCCACTAGACTCAAAGTCATTGCTGAATAGATACAAAAACAGGATGAAGAGCGTACCAAGTTAATGGTACCCGAGCTGCACATCTAACTAAGTATATCGGATAAGTGCATGACCCCGTTAAGTGACCCAGGCTGTCCCTTTCTAAAGAATATAGTAGGAAGATAGGCCCTAACAAAGTGATGATGATGGGCTAAGCTATAAGAGAAAATATCAAGGAAAATGACTCTATAAAAAGAGAAAAAGGTTGGAGAGAGAGGTATGTTCTAAAAAACTTGCACCCTAAAAAACTAAAAAATATTCTTTCAACAGAAACTAACTTGCTTGTCGGAGTACTAATTCCGACAGCACCAACTAGAGTTTTTCTTCTGTTTAAAGTGACAATTGAAAGATCTTTCAATGGCTTGTTTGTATCAAAAGAGTATTCCAAAACCACTTCTCCACAATTGGCGTCGTTTGTGAGAATACTCAAACTCGTCCATGGCAGACCCAGCTCAGGATACTCCCACTATTAGAAACGACAATGTCCTGTCTGGAACAATTTTTATTCTGAAAGATACCTTCGTACTAACGTTCTTAAACTGCGATCCCATAACTCCTTCTTTGCTTTCAACATCAGCAGAAGACACCATGCAAACCTTGATAAACTAAGCAAAGTGGGATGAGCAGCGTTTGGAGGATATGACAGCTGACAATGAGTGCCTACGCCAAGAGCTGGCAAAATCCTAACAAAGTCCACCGTGGCATGAACGAGGTTGATTGCCAAGGAGGAAAATGAAGCAGCAACGTCAATCCTAGAGGCATGATGATAATAGCAATACGCTAGACTCCTCTTAGGAAGAACCCATAAAGCAAGGCCAAATGGATGCGTCTAGCTCATCAGATGAAGAAAGTTCTCCACAAGCATGACGCGTACGTAAAAAAAGAGATAATGATTCGGACTCAAAGGACAAGCATGACCCTTTCATACGACGTATAACCAAGGCCGTCTTGCTACAAAATTTTATGGCACTGACATTCACCATTTACAATGGCAAGTCGAACCCCACCGACCATGTTCGTCACTATAAGAAAGCTATGGTTTTGCATGCAGATAATGAGGCCCTCATGTGCCAAATATTTCCTAGTAGCCTGGGACCCCTAGCTATTACGTGGTATTATAAGCTCCAGTCGTCTTCCATTAAAAGTTTCCATGAACTCCAAAAGTCTATTCGGGCCAGATTCATCACCAATGAAGTACAATCCAAACAGGCCAATTCTGTAGACATCCCATTTTTGACCGTCCTCAAGACTTGGACGTCACCGTTTGAACACCCGGTGATCATCCATGTTTGTGTTCGTTTGGAGTTCCCGGGGGTCTCGGCTACGCGCCTTGTCTCAGGATCTCCAAACTCGACTGTTTGGTGTCTGGTTTTGCACCAAACACTTGTGTTTTGCCTTGAAGGGGCAGGGAATGCCTTGTGAGGCATCCCCACACACCACCGGCAGTGGCTAGAGGCCACCGGCTGGTTTTTGTTGCCACCGGCAATGTTTATTGCCGGTCGGCACTCTTTGTTGCCGGTCGGCACTCAATTTTGTCAAAATGACATTTTTGGCTAGCCGACTACTGTTCATCTGCTTTTTCAGATATTTTATTACAGCTGTCTGGCATTGGCTCTCCCTCCATACAAGAGGTTGCTTAACTTGTAAGCATTACAAGTTTGGCTCCTCTATAAGAGGAGCCCTTCCCCTTGGCTTGAGGGCTGGCTTTTTAGTAAGAAAACAACTCAGAGCAAGCTCTGGTTTTAGGGTTTGAGTTCCATTCATATCCTATCTCTATATCTCCCTTGTGTGTGTTCTAGGTGCTTTGTGTCTTACTATTGCACACAAACACCTAGTCTTTCACTTTTTCTTGGTTTCTTCAAGGACCAGAGCTTGTTCTTGAGGTCTTGTTGGATTTGAGCTCAAAGAAGCAACAATATCAACATTTGTGAAGAAGGTCAACAAGGGTAAGAAACTAGTCATTTTTACCCCATTTTTGCATCCTATTTCTACCTATCTTAGAGCTGTTTTTGTGCTTAGTGTTTAATACAAAAAAGTTCTATTTTTAGGCCCTCTTGATAGTTTATTAAGAGTGTTTTGTGATTTGGGTGTGTTTGACCACCCTTAGGGCTTGAAAGGCCTCATTTTGTGCTATTTTGTGCAAGTTTCGAGACTTTGGTGTTTGGGCCTCTTCACCACTGAAATCTTGAGGGATTTTAGTGGTGGAGATGGTGCCTTGAAGTCTCCAAAAGGGGAGGGCCACCCCCTCTCCTTGTTGTCCTTGAAAGGGACCATTTTTGGTCTCTTAAGGAAGTCTTTGTTCAAGTGTGTGTTGAGCATGCCATGGCTGTATTTTATGCTTATATTGCCATGTTATAACTTTGTATTAAGTTGGTTTTGGCACTCCATGGTGTTTAGTATAGTTGCCATGTAATGCCTCCTTGATCCCTTAACATGCCTTAGGTTGTATGCCTTTGTTTTAGCTTGTTTTAGGCTTAGATTTGTGAAGTTCTTATGATTATTTTGCCATGCTTTAGGTCTGTCCATAGTTGTTTGGATCGATTTTGGCATGCTTAGTATAGCTCCTTTGCATTTGTGGCTTGCCGGGCTTATACGCCTCAAGTATGTGAATGTGTAGCTTGTGTTGCTTGCATCATTTTGGTGGTTTGGAACCATCCAACATGTAATTTCAATCCCTTTGGCATGCTCATATGCTTGCCTTAGTTGCCTCTTTGTTGCTTTGAGAGCATGTGTTGGATGCCCTATGTCTTGACCATTGTGCATGCCTTTGAATTTGAGCCACTTAGATGCCATCTAAGTAGTCCTTTGGGCTTGATTTTGTGTGCTAAAACTCTGATTTTAGTTGCTTAAGTCTTGCCATGTTAGGTCTTGTTAAGTGTAGTTCATTACCTCTTTGGTGAGCCTTGAATATTTGGGCCATTTGCATGCTTTTGTTTATCTTGTTTGAGTTGGTTTTGGCACTCTTCTAACATGATTTTAGAGCTTAACTTGCATGCTAATTGTTCATATTTGTGCCCTTTTAAATGCGTTTAAAAGTTCCCCCATTATGCTTTAAGTATTGGACCATGAGTGCTTGCATGTGTGTGTGCATTTTGGCCTTCACTTCCTTGGTTTTGGCCACTGATTTTAGGCCTAATTAGAGTTGCCTAGATCATGTTTAAGTCCATCTTTTCATTGGTTTGCCTTGCCTCATGACTCGCAAGTTTGCTTGCGTAGGTTGCATGCCTAGTGTGCATTGTTTGTTCACATGCTCATGTTGCATCCCTAGCTAACATGATTAGGTTGTAATGCATCCTGCATGCATGTCTTGTCCCTTGATTTGGTGATGGGGATTGGACTCTTTGATTGTTTGACTTGCATTTCATTTGACATGAAAGTGCATACATTGGTTCTTTGGACCATCATGCATAAAAATGCACGATTGATGGTCCGAGAACCAAGGACCATGTCCCTTTGAGTCTCAAACGTGATAAGGGGCTTGGTTGGTGCATAAATGGCTTGAATTGTATTGCCATGCAAGTTTTGCCCTCTGCTGCTGTGAGTTGCAGGTTCTGCAGGAACTTATTGCCGGCCGGCAGTATTTAGTGCCGACCGGCAGTCAATAGACAGCCGATGGATTCATTTTGTGCCGGTGACCACAAATTCACTGCCGGTGATCATTCTACTGGCGGTGATGATTCCCAGTATCCAGAGGTATCCTTGGGACTTTGGCAATTTTCAGAAGAGCAAAGCAGGGAAAACAGAGGCAGGCTAGGCATGGCAGTGCAATTCCGAGCGGAATCCGAGCGCACGTGCATCTGGTCCTCTTCCCGATGCGGTTTACTGTTTTTCTTAGATTAATTAATTTGTTAAATTAATTAATTTGTAATATTTAATTAGCTTGCGTAGTTAATTAATTTGTATATTCTTTTGGTCCCTCCGAGCGAGGGCAAACCTGTAATAAGCGTGTGTGAGTGGTGTGTATGTCTTCCAACCCCCACTTCTTTCTTCCCTTTTATTTACCTGCTTACGATGGTAGATTAGGGCACGTTTATTTTAGCATACCTTATGCAATGCATGCGTGCATCCATGCATTTGTCTTACATGCACCGGGCTTGGTACATCATACAAACCGCATGGTATCTTCAAATCTAACTTGAATACGTGCATCGAATGATCGCATTTCACATGCCATTTTAGGGTTAGCCGAGCCTACTCTAGATTGCATCTTCGCGTGTGATGCATTAGTCACTTAACATGAACTAGGGCATGCATGTTTGCTAACTAGTTTATTGTTTTGGCACGGAGTACGATGTAAGTATTTACGCTTTAGCATATCGCATGCGTGTGAATGTTAACATGATAGCATGATTACCATGTGGCTAAATGCTTATATGAGATAAACTGTTTGAATGCCTGTGGGTGGAGGTTGGATTGCTTGAGTTGGAAAAACTCGTTGAAATCCGTGTTTTAGCCTACTTGCGAGTAGCAAATTCCGAACCCTTTTCAAAACGAACGGATATGCAATGCTTATTTCCAAATTAGGCAATCTAGTCTATACTTGTTTGCTGTGCGCATAACATAGTAATTCTAGGCTAATAACCGGAATAAGAACACATAACGTTTTCAAAATCGGATATCACGGTGTAGAGGCCGGTCTTCGGACTGGGCGAAAGGGGGTGCTCATAGCTGACCTTCCCCGATCGTACCCAAGCTCCCGAGCCAAGACATTTGGTGATGATGGACACGTGGCCTTCGGCACCGAGTCAGGGTTTCCTAAATTTCCCATTTTTAAAATATTTAGGTGGCGACTCTGTATTCTGGCAAAGCAGTCCATGTTTGGCACTTCTTTTCAAAATCTGTTTTTCTCAAAACGATTTGCCAGAGTTGGACTCTTTGGTTCAGATTAAGAACCGTGACAATTTGAGTCCGAACTGTAGTGAACCCAATATGAACGGAACGGGACTTAACCCTCCCGGGGCATTCATTAGACCAAATGAGACCTTGCGTGAATACTCGACGTGATAATGGGAATGCTTCAACCTGATAGATGATGATTATATTGATTCCATGGCAGTCACGGCCTTCAAAATATGATTGAAACCAAACAACCCACTTTGAAGTATTCTAACTTGCAAACCGCCGAAAACGGTCTGGGCTTTGATGAAGAAAGTGGAAAAATATTACAAGGTAGAATATGACGCACTCCGAGTTTAGAGTGAGCTTCAAATCATCGACTCAACAACTCCAGTTTCGGCACAGCTGTTGGCTATCGTGTCTCTGAGCAGAACACTGCCAAGAAGAAGCTCAGAGCTGCGAGGAAGACTTATGAGAGAAAGTCGTTGAAATTCATACTAGCATGATGAGCAATACTAAGTGGACAACAAACGTTCAAGAAGGTTAGATAGAAAGTACACCGAGCTATCTGAGCTGATTAGCCATATCTTATCAAAAATTTAGCACCGAATATTCTTCAAATGGCCGACTAAGATGTTCGGACCACCGGACATGAGGAGGAGAGACCAGATATGCAATTACCATACAGATCATGGCTACGCCACTAACAAGTGTTACACATTGAGGGATCATTTAGAAGAACTGGTGCGTGAGGGTCACCTAAGTGACTATCTCTTAAAGAAGACTACCCGACTAATCCGTTAAACATACGGCCCGAGTCTTTATCACTCAGCCTGATCTATATGATTTATAGCTTCATCCCACCGAATAGGATGATATAGTTCAATTGCAATCGGCACCAAAATCATCCCAATTTAATTCACAATCTAGCAGGCAACCGAAGCGACAACAAGTAGCTCTGACCAACAAAATTAGTTTTTCTGACATTGATCTTCAAGGTTTGACCCTACCCCATGACGATGCTCTGATTATTGAGCTGTGGGTGAATAAGTTTGCTGTTGAGCGTGTCTTGATCGACCAAGGTAGTACTTCCAAAATTATGTACTAAAAGACATTTCTTAAGCTCGACCTCAAGGATGAAGGTCTCGCACCAGCTGAATACCCACTTTTTGGCTTTAAAGCCAACCCAAAGTACCCATTGGAGAAGATCCTACTACAGATACAAGCTGGCACTCGGACGCTAGATGTAGAATTCCTAGTGGTCAAGCTTCTCTCCTCCTACAACCTGATTATGGCTCGAGCATGGCTCTATGCAATGAAAGCCGTCCTAAGCACCTACCATTAACTTTTTTGCTTTTTGACTCAATATTGCATCGAACAAATTTGAGGATCTTAGACATCGATAAAGAATTTTTATACGACAACCTCGAAAAAGAAACCTAAAGAGCTCGAGGTCAACTCGATCAAAGTTCCAGATCAAGAAGGCCTTGACGATGTGGGGAAAGTTCCCGCCAAAAAAGCAACAGAACATTTAGATCAAGTAGTCATACCCAATGATCCTAAGAAAATTTTCATAATTGGCACTAGCCTTGATGGTGACCTTCTTACTTGGCAGCATCAACGTTTTTGCCTAGACCCCGTATGATATGCCCGGGGTAGATCAGGAAGTGGCTATGCATCGCCTAAATGTCGATTCGAAGGCTAAACCAATTGTGCAGAGGAGCAGCCGGTAGCCGAGCACACCTTCACCGTAATCGAAGAAGCGGATAAATTACTAGCAACTGGGGCAATCCGAGAAGTCACCTAACCTAACTGGTTGTCCAACACTGTTGTGGTGAAAAAGAAGACAATAACATGGTGCACGTGCGCTGACTTCACAAATTTAAACAAGGCCTGTCCCAAAGATTGTTTCCCCTTATCCCAAATTGATTAATTAGTGGATGCCACAGCTCATAATCAACACATAAGTTTCCTCGATGCATATCGGGGCTATCATCAAATTGTCATGGATCTGTCGATCAGGACAAAACGACATTTCTCACCCCAAGAAGAACCTATTACTACAAGGTTTTGCCCTTTGGACTGAAAAATACCGGGGCAACTTATTAGAGGTTGGTTATAACCATGTCCGGGGCAACTTATTAGAGGTTGGTTATAACCATGTCCGGGGCAACTTATTAGAGGTTAGTTACAACCATGTTCAAAGATCAAATTGGCAAGATTACGGAAGTTTACATTGATGACATTGTGGTGAAGTTCAAAGAAAAGCAAACTCATTTGGCCCATCTCACCATAACCTTTGATGTCCTTCGAAAATACAAAATGAAGTTCAATGCGTTGAAGTGCGCATTTGGTATTGCGTTGGGCAAATTACACGGTTACATTGTCAACCATTGCGGGATAGAAGCAAATCCTAAACAAATCAAAGCTATTATGGAACTTGGTTCTCCTAGGTTTGTCAAAGAGGTTCAGAAGTTAATAGGTATGGCTGCGACTCTCAACAGATTCCTCAGTCGATCTTTTGACCGATATAGGCCGTTTTTTCAAACGCTTCGGCAAGGGAAATTATTCAAATGGACTTTGAAATGTCAGTCAGCCCTGGAAGGGCTAAAAACATATCTCAGCTCTGTCTCTCTTCTGTCTACTTCTATGATATTCTCATCCTATATCTGGCAGTATCCGACCATGCTGTACGTGTTGTTCTTCTTCGTGATGAACTCGACAATTAGAAACCTATTTTCTATGTAAACAAATCCATAGTCGACGCGGAGACCCGGTATTTACCCTTAGAGAAATTAATTATGGCCCTTGTGCTGGTCGCCAGAAAGTTAATGCACTATTTTCAAGCCTACACCGTTAAGGTATTAATCGATCATCCCTTTTGCACGGCATTGCGCCGAGCAGAAGCTTTAGGTAGAGTTTCCAAGTGGACATTGGAACTTAGGCAATACGATCTCCAATTCTTACCACGAACAGCCATTAAAGGACAGGTTCTGGCCAACTTCATTATCAAATTCACAAAGTCAATCGGCAATATAGAAATTGAGCCAGATCAATCAGCAAGAATGGCATATATATGTAGGAGACATCTAGCAACTATATTGTGACGGATCATCCAACCAACGAGGTAATGGGGCAAGAGTCGTTATTATGACTCCCAAGTGGGCAGTAGTCGAATAGTCCATCAAACTTTGCTTTGATGCTTCTAACAATGAGATCGAGTATGAAGCCCTTCTTATCAGCCTACACAGCTCACTTTAGATGGGAGCCAAATGGCTGCATGTCTTTTGTGACTCAAAATTGGTAATTAACCAGCTAAAGGGAGAATATGCCGCTAAGAACGATCACATGGCAGCCTACATAAGGATAACTAAGTCTTTGCTGGACAAATTTGACGACAATGAGTTTAATCAAATCGCTCACGATCAAAATACTCACGCTAATGCCCTAGCTTATTTAGTCTCAGCCATTAATTCAGAATTCAAATGAATCATTTAAAATGGGCTTCATTTTTGAGCCAAGTATTAGTATCCCTGAAGCCGATCCCAGTGTGATTATAATTTATAGAGGACTGAGTTGGATGGATCCTATCACTATATTCTTGAGTTTAGAGCAATTACTGGAGGATAAAAAGGAAACCCATAAGCTTTGAAACAAGGCCCTGAGATATTATTTGGCCCCGAGGAAAAGATATACAAAAAAATCTCTGTCAGAACCATACTTAGAGTGTGTCCATCTCAACAGGGTTGAAGACTTCCTAGCCGAAATACACGAAAGAAGTTGTGGTGCTCATTTAGAGAGGCGATCACTGTTTCACCAAACTATCACTCAAGGCTATTGGTGGCTAACTATGCGTACTGATGCTGAAGACTATGTCAAAAAGTGTGAACGGTGCTAGAAATTCTCACCACTAACATATCTACCAGCCGAAAAACTAAACTCCTTGACTAGCCCTTGGCCTTTTGCTTAGTGGGGTCTAGATATTGTTGGACCACTGCCAAGAGCCGAAGGAAATAAGCGATTTTTAATAATTGCTATGGATTACTTCACCAAATAGGTTGATACAGAACCATTAGCTCACATACGGGACACCGACATCAAACGCTTTGTCTAGAAACACATCATAACTCGATTTGGCATTCCCAAAGCGCTCATCTCTAATAACGACACTTAGTTCGATTGTGACCTCTATCGGGAGTTGTCACGCCCCAAAATAATTACAATAATCCATCCACAATATCTACTATATGACAAGAACAATAATAGAGGTATCTTCCATTAAATTCAATATGATATACAAAAAAGGAACATATGCATCATATATTCATAAAGCCTTGCCCTGAATCTATAGCATATGTTGCAAATTAAAGGAGATGAAGAAAAATAAATAGATAAAAATGCCTTGAGGGTTTACATATTTCTAAGACGAGGCTTGGTTACAACAAAAGTGGACTTTAGGTCTAATATATTTAAAGCCCTTAGCTATACATAACAAGCATAACAAAAGAAGTTCTTGCTCCAGATCCTCCCAAACTAGTGCCTTGGCGGAGGCATATCATCGGTACCTAAAATGTTTTTCTCACATAGGGTGAGCCAAAGCCCAGTAAAGATAATCTAACACAATATATGAATCTTAACAAAGATATAAGTGTAATACGCACATACAATGTCTGTGATAAAATCATTTATAACTCTTTTGTAAACTCATACTACATTGAACCTACATCTAACCCATTTTATCTCAATTCATGAGTTATCTCCATTTCATTCAGACAACCAAGCTGAGAATACAACTCATTGGGTATCTAACCAATATAGCCATCATACAAAACACTTCCATTTGCCGTTTTACGGATATTTCGTCTGCGGGAATCGGCACCCATGTATATTCATAGTTTTTGGGACTCACCCTAGACACTCTGACCAACTTAATGCAATGGAATACATCCCATTTCTTCTCTCAAACATGGGGTACATCCCCTTTCTCCTCTCAAATATCATACATTTACAGTGTATTAAAGATATGACAACGTTCAATGCAATGGATGAGAAAATTAGTTTCAATTCACCTAATTCTCATGTAATTTCTACAACAATCATAGTTATCCTCCACCGATAGCCCAAAACATATATTTCCAAATAGATATACAATCTCCAAGACAGATAAATCATCCAAATCCCATAAGTGGGTAATAATACATATTCAGCTCCACCATTTATATAAACATCAATCTAATTTCACATTTTCAATACCAATTTCATTTTATTTATACAAAATAAATATTGTAGACATTTTAGGGCAAACTCCCATTTTCTTTCAAAATTCAACCCAATTATCAAAATCAACAATTTTATTACAACACACCATCATACTCACTCTCATAACCATTTCCAATACATCTCTTTGTCAACCCCTCTTTTGATTTTAAACTAAAACCCTAGGTTTGTTCAAAATTTCCCAAAATCACAATATTGTTTACACAACACAAATAGCTAGGTTAAAAATCATAGAAGAGTGTAAAAAATCCCTACCTCAAGCTTAGAAGACCAAAGGAGGAGATTGAGAGACTTCAAGGATGCCAAAGCCCAACTCTATTTAGATCAAATAAAAGCCCTCAAAGTGCTCTATCTTTTTATCAAAGAGAGTAGGGTGGAGAAACCACTAAATCTTGGTGAAAAAGTAGAGAGAGAGAGAGATAGAGAGTTTTAAAGAGTGGAGCTTTAGATCTAGGGTTTTGAGAGAAAAAGTTATGAAAAAATGATGTAAAAATGATCTTCTCGGACTAATATACACACAGTCCGCTCGAGCGCAAGAAGTGACGCTCAAGCGTCAGACACAATAAGTTGTCCCACTCGAGCGCAATAAGTGACACTCGAGCTCTAAGACACAACAGAGACGCTCGAGCATAAAATACATACTCCCAGTAGTTTTGCAGATAGCAGACCAACGCTCGAGTACAAGAAGGACCGCTCCAGCGTAGAATACACCCTCCCAGTAGTTTTGCAGACCTAAAAGAGTATTGAGAGTTCACAAAGCCTGCTCGAGCGCAAGAAGTGTCATTCGAGCGGAAGAATAAGATTCTGGGCAACCAGAGTTTGAAAACCAATCTACCAACTTGTTCCAAACGCAACCAAAACAACCCAAAAGCCAAACTCATTGAGGGAAAAAAAGAATAAGATGGGAATAACAGTATGGAACCATGAAACCTGAGTCCAGAATACAAAATAGGTCTGGTCTAAACCAGAATCGCTATAATCTCTCCCCTTAAGGAATTTCGTCCCCGAAATTTCAAATCAAGTTCTTTTTTCTTTTTTTGTTTAAATTATGTTTCAACCAATTACAATAATGATAATTAATCAATTTCATTATCACGATCCATTCTTCGGCCATTCATTCCCATCACTTGATACACAAGTTCCAATATTAAAAGTACAATTCCCATTCTCCAAAACATATACAATGTTTATATTAAACCCGTATCGCCAAAACATAACTAACATATACAATGTTTCCATATCTTCAAAACATATACAATGTTTCATATTTCATTAACATAACATAATTTTAATACATGCCCAAACGGCAACAAATAAGTCCGGATACTTGTCACAGACTTCTAACTCACGTTCTCAAGTTGCTTCCTCAACTCCGTGATGTCGCCACAATACTTTCACTAAGGGAATCATCTTGCCTCGCAAGACTTGGTCTGGAGTATTCAAAACTTTCACCGGTTTCTCCTCATACGAGGCATCCTCATTACCTCTAAGTCGGTCTAATCCAACACGTGCGATGGATTCGACTCATACTTCCAAAGCATACTAATATGAAACACATCATTAACCTAGGAAAGTTGTAGCGGTAAGGCCAAGCGATAGGCTACCTCTCCAATTCGTTTAAGGATCTTAAAAGACCCAATAAACCTAGGGGACAACTTCCTACTCTTTCCAAACCTCATCAAACCCTGCCTAGGTGATATCTTCAAAAAGACATGATCTCCCACCTCAAAAGACAAAGGTCTCCTCCTACGGTCGGCATAACTTTTCTAGCGACTCTGGGCCGTAACCAACCGCCTACGGATGAAGGCAACCTTCTCCGTCGTTTCTCGGACTAACTTTGGACCCAATATTGGTTCACCCACCTCGGCCCAACACACAGGGAATCTACACAATCGGCCATACAAGGCCTTAAACGGTGCCATGCTAATACTCGATTAGAAGTTATTGTTATAGGCAAACTCTACTAAGGACAAGTGCCTCTCCCATGACCCCTTAAAGTCAAGAACACAACCCCGAAACATATCATCAAGGATCTAAATAGTACGCTCGGACTGCCCGTTAGTTTGAGGATGGTATGCAGTGCTAAAGGTCAACCTCGTGCACAAGGCACTCTGTAGGCTCTGCTACAACCAAGCCGTGAAATGCGGATCTCTATCCGAAATGATAGTTACAGGGACCTCTTGCAACCTCATTATGGCCCTAATATAAAGGTCGGCAAGATAGTCTACTGAGTCACTCTAGCGTATAGGTATAAAGTCTGCCGACTTGGTCAACCAATCAACTACTACCCAAATCGCATTACTACCCCGCTGAGTCCTAGGAAGACCCACAACAAAATCCATCGTGACATGTTCCCACTTCCACTCAGCTATAAGCAAGGGTTGTAACAAATCTGCTGGTCTCTGATGTTCGACTTTCACTTGTTGACAAGTAAGGCACCTCGATACAAACATGGCCACATCCTTCCTCATGCCCCTCCACCAAAACTGGCGACTCAGATCGTGGTACATCTTTGTGCCTCCCGAATACACCGCAAGGCGTGAATGGTGAAACTCTCGGAGTATTTTCTCTCAGCAAGACTCTGGCATGAAAAGACGGTCAAGGTATCTAATGCTCAAATCGGGATACACATTCAAGCATTTCTCTACCTTCCTACTACAGTTCTTTTCCCAGAGGGTTTTTACCTCAAGATTACTCTTCTGTGCTTCTAGCACTAAGTTTACCAGTGTAGGTTGTGCAACTACCGAAAACAAGGCCATAGACTCAACGGACTCGCCAAGATGCAAGTTAAACTCACTAATAGGACTCAACATCTCCCACTCCCGGATAGCAATACAAGCTACACTACCAATGGATTTTCTACTCAAGGCATCGACCACAACATTGGCCTTTCCCAGATGATAATGCAACTCGAAATCATAATCTTTTATAAATTTAATCCACCTTATCTGCCTCAAATTCAAGTCCTTCTGTGTAAACAGATACTTCAAACTCTTGTGATTAGAAAATACCTCAAACTTCTTACCATACAAATAATGCCTCCAAATTTTCAAGGCAAATATCACCATTGCTAACTCTAGGTTGTGAGTAGGGTAGTTCATCTCATGTGCTTTTAACTACCACGAGCCATAAACTATTACATACAACCCAAACTTTCCCGTGAGGCATCACAATACACCGAATAGCCCAAATCCCTCTCCAGAATAATCAATACTGGAGTAGTGGTAAGTCTAACCTTAAGCTCTTGGAATGACTTCTCACAAGTCTCACTCCATACGAACTTAGCTCATTTCCTCGTCAATCTAGTCAATGGTGTGGCTAATCTGGAGAAATCCTTCACGAACCGACGGTAATACCCGGCCAATCCCAAGAAACTATGGATTTCAAAAGCATTCTTAGGTTGTTCCCAATCTTGTTCTGCTTCTATCTTGGATGAATCTATAATCACCTCTCCCCTGGATACAACATGGCCTAAAAACTTCACTTCTCTCAACCAAAATTCACACTTCCCAAACTTAGCATACAACTTGTGGGCTCTAAGTAGCTCAAGTACTACTCGCAAGTGTCCCTCGTGTTCCTCCTCAGAGGGTGAGTAAATTAAGATGTCATTAACAAAGACGACCAAAAAATAGTCTAGGAACTCGCGAAAGATTCGGTTAATCAAATCCATAAATACAGCTAGTGCATTGGTTAGCCCAAAGGGCATTACTAGAAACTCATAATGGCCATACCGCGTACGGAATGTCGACTTCTGAATATCCTCCTCTTTCACCCTCAATTAGTGATAACCCGATCTCAGGTCTATCTTAGAAAAGCAACGAGACCCCTTTAACTGATCAAATAAATCATCTATACGAGCCATTGGGTACTTATTCTCAACTGTCACCCAGTTCAACTTTCGATAATCAATACACAATCGCAAAGTGCCATCCTTCTTCTTGGCAAAAAGAGCCGGTGCTCCTTAAAGTGAAGTACTAGAGCGGATAAAACCCTTATCTAGCAGCTTTTGGAGTTAAATCTTCAACTCACTCAACTCGGCAGGTGCAAATCTATATGGAGCCATAGAAATCGGTGCCGTACTAGGCACTAAATCAATTGAGAACTCGATCTCGTATGAGGTGGTAAATTGATAAGATCCTCGGGAAAAACGTCCAGGTATTCTTAGACTACTCTTGGCAACTCGACTCGGACTTCATCACACTAATTACCCAAGAAGTTGGCAAGAAGACAACTAAGTTCACTCCGCCCACGCGAATCATACACTGGTGATAAGACTTTATCAACCCGGTCCCCTAAGAAATAAAAGCAATCACCGCTCAGGGTACATACAGTAATCCTTTGACGGTAACAATCTATGACAGCCTGATAAGATGACAACCAGTCCATACCCAAAATTGCATCAAAACTAGATATGTCAATCAACACAAATGCAAAAGGAAGTCGGCGACCGACAACCTCTATGTCACAACCCCGACACCCCTACTCCAAAACAATTTCACCACTAATAGGTGACTTTACATTGAGAGGATATGTTAATCGAGCCAACTCTAACCCCAAAGCCGATGCAAATATAAACGAGATAAATGAATGTGATGCACCCGTATCAATCAACACATCAGCAATGGAATTGCATAATAAAAAAGTGCCTCTCACTACCTGTAGACGTCCCCCGAACGCATCCCGGGGAGGAGTGCGAGTCCCCCCCGTTCTGGTTCGCTTGTGGGTCACTACAGTTCAAGGACTCAAATGTCACGGTTCTTAATCTTGAACCAAAGAGTCCAAATCCAGCAAATCGTTTTTGAAAACAGATTTTTTGAAAGAAGTGTCAAACATGGACTGCTTTGCCAGATACAGAGTCGCCACCTAAATATTTTGTTTTTGAGAAATTTAGGAAACCCTGACTCTGTGCCAAAGGCGACGTGTCCGTCATCACCAAAGTTGCCTCGGCTCGGGAACTTGGGTACGATTGGGGAAGGTCACTTCGTGAGCACCCCCGCTCGCCTGGTCAAAGACCGGCCTCTACTAACCATGATATCTATTTTTGAAAACATTGTATGTTCTTATTCCGGTTATTAGCCTAGGTTACTATGTGATGCGCACAGCATACAAGTATAGACTATGTTGCCTGAATTGGAACAAAACATTTCATGTTTGTTTGTTTGAAAATGGTTTGATGGTGCTACCTGCAAGTAGGCTAAGACGTGGATTTGCCACCCTCGGGTGGGCTTTAGAAAACATGATTTTGCCACTATCTAGTGGGCTTAAAACAAACATTTGATGAATTGTCCCAATTCAAGTAACACAACCTCCACCCACAGGCATTCAAGGCAGTTATATCACATAAGCAGTTAGCCTCATGGCAAGCATGCTATTCATGGCAACACTCACACGCATGCAAGGATGCTAAAGCATAAAAACTCACCGAGTACTCCAAGCCAAAACAGAAACTTATTAGAAATCCATACATGATCCTAGATACACAGAATTGCCTAATGCAACACATGCAAAAATGCAAACTATAGCAGGCTCAGCTATTCTAAACATGGTATATGGAATGCTACAACTAACACGTATTCAATTTGGAATTGAAATACAAATGCAGTTTGTATGATGCGCCGAGCCCGGTGCATGCAAAACAGATGAATGAATGCAAACATGCTATCATACTGTATGCTAATTGAAACATGCCCTAATCTAACCATCATAAGCAGGTAAATAAAAGGGAAGAAAGACGTGGGGTTGGAAGACATACATCACACTCACCCACACTTATTATAATTTTGCCCTCGCGCAGAGGGTCCAAATAAATATACAGTTCCTAATGAAAGAATAGTACAGTCTAAATAATACAGTCCAAATAATGTACAAATTCCTAATTAATTTACAAATTAACTAAGAAAATAATAAAACTGGCATGCAAGCCAGGGACTGCCTTGATTCTGCTCCCGGATGATGGAGTGATGCATGTTTGGGCTGCTTTGCGCGGAAATCCACTGGAATGCCCCAATTAGCCTCTGTTTTGCAATGATTCTTGAAAAGCGCGCCAAGCCTCGGAAGACCGCTGATTCTTGATATGCTGCAACAGAGAGCAGGAAAGGGGCATAGCAATGTATTTTCACAAATGTATGCATGTCTCGATCCTCGTACCACCAATCACGCATCTCGATGCATGATGGCCGAGGAGTCGAATTGCACAACTCAATATAGAATGAATGCATATGAACACTACAACAAAACCTAACTCCATCATGGATAATCCGGAGTGTCGGTGACTTGGGAATTGAGACACGTTCCGTCACTCGGAGTACGGAACGTACCTCGTTTCCCGTGCCCGAGCTAACTCCTATCCCGAACACGATGCAATATGCATGATATGCGTGAAATGCAACTAAGATACAATCCTAACATACACAATGTTATGGAATGGCATACACGCTACACGAGGTGATACACAACCGAGCATACACAATGCTATGGATGAAATGGCATACGCAATGCAATATGGGCTTACACCAACATGAGAGAGCCTCAGCCACACTCACATAAGAGGCCATAATGATGAAAATGAGACAACTCGGGATACGTGCACGCGTGCACGCAAACCGAGGACTGACCCTAAGGCACGGAAATGCCACTCTAACAAGACATGGCAAGACATGGGATATGATATGCAAACATGCAAATTTCAGTAGCAAAATGAGATGCGAAACAGCCCCGAAGCATGACAAAAGTGCACCCGATGCACGAAATCAATCCCGAAATGCAAGATTAAGCACATGAAATGACTTGTAGCTATACAAAGCATGCATAATTTGAAAATGAAGTGTAAAGACAGAAGCAAGGAAACCCCGAGACAAGAATTTTTACAGTACAAAGCGTGGCAAGACAGTGAGCGCACATGGGACTAAATTAGCATGCAAAAAATGGGCCCGCAAGAGGGGTGATGAAGCAACTCACAGCTGCTGGCCCCAAATAGGAAAGGGGCCTTCTACAACATTGAAGAGGGGCCAAAAATATGATGTTTTTAAGTATATGAAAAGCCCCAAAAACAGATACAAGTATGGCAAACAATTCATGCAAGAAATGGGCCAACGAAGGGGCAAAGAAGTAACTGATATATGGGGGTCTCAAACAAGTGAGAGACCTTCAAAAATGTTGAAGAGGGTCCCAAAATGTGGCACTTTACAGTAGATTATCAAGCCCAAATCAGTATACAAACATGCTCAAAATACAATGCAAGATTAAGGCCTCAAGAGGGCTATAACATGAAGTACAAAAAGGATGTCTCAAAAAGCCATGGACCCTTGATGAAACATGTAGAGAGGGTCAAAATAGGGCCATTTTCAGTTCTGACCAAGGTCCAAAAACAGAGACACAATAAGCTAATAAATCATGCAAAAAAAGGGGGCCAAAGAGGGGTACAATGGCAAGTGATATATGGAGGTCCCAAACAGTGGTGAGCCCTTCTTAAATGTTTAAGAAGGGCTCAAAATGAGCCTATCTACAGTTCACATCATGCTCCAAAACAGATTACACATAGGCCAAAAATACTATACAAAATTATGGCATAAAGAGGGCCAAAGAGGCAAGGGCCAAAGGAGGTCTCAAATAGTGAGATACCTTAATGAAAGATGAAAAATGGCTCAAAATAAGCCTAGTTCCAGTTATGGTCGGAGCTCAAATGTGCAAGCATAAGGAGCTAAAATATACCAAGAAAAGAGCAAAAAGAGGAAAAACGAGACTCACCCTTGAAGACTAGTCTTTAGCAACCTCTTGGCTTGAGAAAAGATGCTCCTTGCCTCTGATAAGGTCCTCCAAGCCACTGGAATGGAGTGGTGGTGGTGGTGCTAGGTGGTGGTGAAGAAATGGTGAAGAAATGGTGTAGGGCTTTTAGGGTTTTAAGGCTTGGAAGAAAGGAAGAGAGATATACAATGCAAGAGCCTCAAAGAAAATTTTCTAATCCTTAAATCTGAAGGGGAGGGGCTGTATATATAGGCAAAAGGGGTGGAAAAAGAGGGGGAAAAAAGGGGGGGGAAATTCGGATTCGAAATTCCCCCCAAAAAGGCCAAAAATGAGAGGTAAAGGGGCAAGTGATAGCTGCGGGTCCCAAATGGAAAAGATCCCTTCAAAAAAGTTGAAGAGGGACTCAAAACAAGGAACTTTTTAGTTTACATCAAGCCACGAAAATAAATACAAGTAGGCCTAAACTACCGTGCAAGAAAAGGGGAAAATGGAGGGGTAAAGAAGCAAGTGATAGATGGAGATGTCAAACATCAAGAGGTCCTTAATCAAACATGAAAATGAGTTCAAAATATGACTATCTCAAGTTCGGGTCGGAGCCCAAAAATGTAGGATGAAGGTTCGGGAGCCAAAACACGAAGTTCGGGGCCCCGAAAGTGGGCTGTTAGGCACCGGGAGTGGTGCTCAACCACGAAGTTGGTCTCTCGGACCACAGTGTCCCTCAAAAGGGAGTAAATAAGATAAGTGCCAAAAACCAGGGCAAACGGAGGTGGTTAAGCAGTCCCGAACCGAGGCACACGGCCTGACGGCTCCGAAAAATCGGAAACCGGGCTCCAAACGGGAAAAATGGCCTACGACCACGAAACGTAGCCTACGGCCACTAAGAGATGATCTACGAGACCTCTCCCTCCCTTTGGGAAGAGAAAATAGAGAAAACAGGGCCTGGTTCGCAAACCGAGGCAAAGCACAAAAGAGTCCGGAAGTCCGGAGGCAAGGCTCGCAGCCGGGACTCCGCAACCTCAGAACGAGCACAATATGCAACATCACCAAGCGCTCAATCGGTGACACCTGAGTCTTAAGGTCGGTCAAAAATGGGGTGTCTATACTACCGAAGGCGCTGGTACTAGGTCTGGCATGGTAACAACATACACACGCCCTGTAGGCCTCTACTTTACCTGCTCACCCCTCACAGCATACGCCTGATACATTGACTGAACCAAAGTGGTTCCTTGATTGGCCCTTGAGGCCTGAGCTGACTGTGCAGGCTAGTGACTCTATGCTGCCTCAAACTAGACGCACCATGTGTGCCACCCAACTGTGGAAAAAACCTTTTCATGTGCCCCGCTTGCCCACACTGATAACAAGTAAGCGGCTGCCCTCTATCCTGACTCTGGCTGTGAGATCAAGCCGAAGACGATGCAGATCGTTACCCTCCTCCCCCTCTTTAGGCAAGCTGGAGACTTGTAACCTAACTGGCCACACTTGAAACAAGTGATATCTCCCTGACCACCTCTTCTAGAACCCAAACTCGGTACTGGAAAAGTGGATCTCAACTAAACTCCTTGGGACTGCTGTAGGTTAGAATCTTTCTACCTTTTACTGTCCCCCTTAAACATCCTAGCTCCTCCTGGAGCCTCTCATCCGTTCCTCCTCCATCTGCATCACGGTCTCAAGATGAGCCGCTGCCTCCACAAGGCGTCTGTAATCCCTAATCATGGACCCGACCACTTTGAACATAAGCTCGGTCCTCAACCTCTTCTCGAACTCTAAACAACTGCACTCCTCAGTCGCCACGAGTTCTGGTGCAAACCTCAACAAGCAAATAAATGCGGCCTCAAACTCGGCCACCGGAGTGTTCAAGTGCACAAGCGTGGAGAACTGATCTCTCAACTTCTCCCTAACAGTGAGAGGCAAATTCTTATTCTAGAAGGCGTCGATGAAAGCTTCCCAAGTCACCCCAATGTGTCCCCTCGCATACTTCCACCATTGATCGACATCTCCCTTTAGCTGGAAGGATGCCAAGGTCACCCTCAAACTTCCATTTTCGATGCCGAGCATCTCAAATGTCTTCTCCATTTGTTCTAGCCACTAATCCCCCTTCAGTGTCTTCTTGGGATCACCCAAAAACTTGTCCTAATCCGACCGAAAAAACTCTCATTTCAAGAATGATACCCCTGCCTTAGCTATTTGGGCCTGGACTTGATTCTCAACCTTAAGAATGTCCATGGATTCCCGCAATGCTCCGATCATTTCGTAGGCTAAGGCGCCGATGGCCTGCTGACCAACTGGTTCAGTTACATTGGCCTGACCAACCCATTCTTCTTGTGACGGAATCTCATCCAGTAAAGGCACCTCATGCCTTTTAGGCCTATCACGCCTACTACCACCACGTCCACGTCCTGACATCCTAATAAAAGTAACAAAAGAGATTAGCACATTTACAAATGTGCCAAAGCTAACTCACTCGCGTCCTAATACGGTGGACAACAATAATTCACTCCACATAAGCACGTAGTCACATAAACACACACGGATTTCTTTCCTAGATAATGACCGTCTTGTGGCATTGCCAAAGTTCCGATTATAAATAGCAGTGATCAAGTGCTCTTCTAACAGGACTTCTAGAAACATGTAGACCCAATCGATATCTTAGGAACTAAATCTCATACCCATATAATCACATAAGCATGTTATCATATACCATACCATACATACTAATGTCTCTATCAAGCGAAACAAATCCATTGTCGTAATAACCACTTCCCACGTACCCAAAGTATTTAAACCTGGTACGCTCTGATATCAATGTGTGACATGTATAGAATTCGGTCATATTTTTCCTCTCTGGCTTATCCACAGAGCAATAAACAAGTGGAGGATTCTAATAAAGTGGTCCTAGATGGCATTAAGAAGCAACTTGGGAAAGCAAAAGGCAAGTGGAAGCCAAATACAAATAAATCTAAATCAGCAAACAAAGTACATCCAAGCCCATCTTTGATGGGCCAAATTCAGCTAAAGCCCACTGGACTTGAAGCCATTGCCGAGTAGATACAAAAATATGATGAAGAGCGTGCCGGGTTAAGGGTACTCAAGCCGCAAATCTAAGCAGAACATATTGGATAAGTCGGAATGACCTCGTTAGGTGGGCACAGGCTATCCCTTTCTAAAGATTATAGTAGGAATATAGACCCTAACAAAGTGACGATGATGAGCTACACTACAAGAGGAAATATCAAGAAAACTGACTTTATAAAAAGAGGAAGAGGTTGGAGAGAGAGGTATGTTCTAAAAAACTTGCACACTAAGAAACTAAAAATATTCTTTCGAGAGAAACTAACTTGCTTGTCGGAGTGCTAATTCTAGCACCACCGACTGGAGTTTTTCTTCTATTTCAGGTGATAATTAGAAGATCTTTCAAGGAGCTTGACTTTCATGCTCCTTTCAGATATGATAGTCCTACAGTTTGGACTCTCGTGGTTCTGAATCTGATCTCACAAGTGCAATGTGAAATAGATAAACACAAAAGAGTCCAAATCTGGCAAATATTTTGGAAAATCGATTTTGAATAAAAAATGCCAAAAATGAACTATTTTGTCAGATTACAGAGTCACCACCTAATGTTTTTGGAAAATTTAGAAAACCCGAGACTCGTGCCAAAGGTCACTTATCCATCATCACCAAAGTGTCTTGGCTCAGAAACTTAGGTACGAGAGGGGAAGGTCATGAATTGGCATCCCATTCGCTCGATCAAAGATCGGCCTCTACTAATCATGATGTGATTCTTATTTACATTATATGCTCTTGTTCCAATTATTAAGGTAATGTTACTATGTGATGCACACAAGTATAGACTAATTTGCAAAAATTAGAACATTTTGATCTCATGTATGTTTTTGAAAAAAGAGGTTTGAATATGTACCACTTGAAAAAGTGATTTCATATGTACATTATTCAAATTATCCCAATTTAAGCAATCAGCCTTCATCCACAGGCATTCAAGAGTTATATCAATTAAGCACTTAGCCTCATGGTAATCATGCTAGACATAGCAACAGTTACACTCATGCAACATGCTAAAGCAGTAAAGCTTACCCCAATTCCCGAGGCGAGCCAAAAGAGAAACTAGTTAGAAAAATACATGATCCTAACTAATGAAAGATGCCTAATGCAACACATGCAAAAATGCAATTAATAGGCTTGGCCACTAATTATGACATGTGAATCAATTTAGTAGCATACGGTTTAAACACGTATTCAACGAAGTATTAAACGACAATGCTTGTTAGAATGATGAACCGAGCCTCGATTCATGCAAGACAAATAGATGCAAACATGGAAAATGCTAAAAGAAACATGATATTCTAAACTACCCATCATAAGTAAGTAAATAAAAGGGAGAAAGACGTGTAAATGAAAGACATACACAATATTACATGTTGGCCCTCGCACAAGAGGGTCTGAATAAATGAACTAGCTAAGCTACTTAACTAATTATTACAAACCAAATGAAATAAATTAACTACACTAGCTAATTATTACGAATTGGGATTGAACTAACTAAGTAATTAACTATTACAAGTTTATCACTTTAAGTACAACATACTACTAAAAACAAATGTAATGGGTCCCAAGTCGAAATGCTAGGGATGGCTCATGCATGAATGCAGATTTTCACCCGAAAATGCCTCCGTTTGGTTGCCAAAATGCTTTTGTTTTGTAGTCAGAGAATTGCACTGTTTTTCACCTTTGCCTTTGCTCTACTCTGCAGGAAAAAGGAAACTGCCTGGCTGAAAAACAAAAGTGGCCGACAAGCTAGAAGTGGTGGCCGGCCGCCCACTAAAAGTGTCTTGTCAGGCACTAATGTTGGGTTTCTCCTGCTGCAACAGACAACAAACAGAGTATAAACAGAGCATCCTCAGTGGATGTTTGTCCACCCTACCCCTCTTTATCATCAAACAGCTTAAAAGAGTGGTAGGCTCGATTCACAAGCCATCAATCGGTGCAAATTCATTGCGTGACGACTTATGAACCAAGGGATACAATTTCAATAAATGCACAATTTAAAGACTCACGAACCCCTCCCTATCATGATATTGATCAAAGGAAGCGGTTAACATCGACTCTTGAACCGTTTACATCATTAGCAAGTATAAAACGACTCAAGACTCAATGGGTTCAATTAACGTCTGATTGAATCCCAAACCATTTTATTATCTTGTTCCATTTTAGTCCAAGTTTTATTGCCTCTTTTAATTACCTTTCCCTTCATTAGTCATTTTAGTCCAAGAATGAGCATTAAGTCCACTAATGGAGAAGAGTGTCAAACCAATGGTTTTTTTGGGCATGAGAGAGATGTCATGTCTTTGGTAATGAACCCCCAAAGGGATTAAACCATTAGGCACAACGAGTTCTATCTCAAGCTTAAACAAACAATCGGTTTGAAACGACTCTCAAAGTAAAGAAAAAGCCAAGAAATGAGGGAGGTTACAGAGATGATTAGAGATGAACACAAGTATGAAAAACCTGAAATAAATGCTATCAACTTAAATAGGTTGGTGGCTAAGGCCTAAACCACCAAACCTATGAGGACCATTACACTACAAGTATGCTATACAAAGCATAAATGAAACTAACACATAAAAACAGTCCAAAATTAAGCTAAAATAGTGCTGGAATTGAGACAAAAATAGCTAAATGAGTAAGCTAAAATAAATAATGGAGAATTTAAGCTAGTAAACAAGCCAAATGAGGGGTGGCTAACCCCTCAATTTTTGGGATTTCAAAACATCATTTTTAACCTCTGAAAAACTCTGAAAATGTAACAACCTCGATCCCTGATTAACGTTAATCCATGATTAATTATGCCTAATTAGTAATTAAGGTGAAATTCTGAAGTAAATTGCATGTGTGCGTTGCATTATAATGTTTATATCTGTTTAGCGTAGAAAGATCTGTTCATGTTTTTCTTTCAGTTTGCGAATTGAAGGCCTTATCGGCATCCGATTCAGAAATTGACTTGATTTATGTGTTAATTGAGATTTTTAGAATTTTATGGTAGGTTTAATTGAAATTCGATTTGGAACGATTAAATTAGATTAATTTAATGCCCATTTATTTGGCCTTATTTAATTATACTTCTAGTTAAGCCTACATAAGGCTTATACACCTCATTTTGAGCCTTTTGTTTTGATATCATCTTTGAGCCTCCAAGAGGTAAAAACGTGAGAGAGAGAATTAGGGAGTGAGAGTGATCTCAAGAAAGAAAATGAAGAATTGCTAGGCAAATAAGGGGCAAATGGAGAATTGAGCTAGGCTTCACCAAGAGTTCAAGAATTGGGAACTTTAGGTAGGTCTTACATCCCTTAAACTTTCATTTTGACTCACTCCTACAAGAATTCAAGAGAATTATGTTGATTGATGCAAGAATTGAGCTAGGATTACGGAAAATTAAGTTGTACCATGCATGCATGTCCATACCATGAAGTTTTGAAGTTGTTTCATGAGAATTCTCACATGCATGTTTATTTTATAGTTGTAATCTAAGAATTCACCATGTTTTGGGAAAGAATATCTCATGTGATCATGTTTTGGAAATCATGAATTCAAATGAATACATGCATGGCATAACTATATCATGTTCTTCCATTTCAAGATGGATTTTTGGGCAATTACCATCTTTTTAGGCCTTGATTTCATGAAATAATCTTTAAATCATGATGTTTTATGAATTCCTTAGTGTTTTCCAGAATTTTGGCCCAAGAGGGTGAGTTTTGAAGTGTTTGGTTTGAGTTTGTAGCTTGGAGATCAAATCTGAAAATTCCAGAATTTGAATTCACACTCGAGCGTAGAAGTTCACGCTCGAGTGAGCACTCTGAGTGCGTGCACTTCCGCTCGAGCGACCTGAGGCACGCTCGAGCGTGAAATGCATGTACCCAGAAGTTTATATGTTTGCAGCATGGTCGAGCGACAGAAGTCACGCTCGAGCGAGGGTCTAAGTCTCACGCTCGAGCGAAGATCGAGCGTCCATCGAGTGTGAAAAACAAACAACCAGTACTTTTTCAAAGTTTACAGTCCGCTCGAGCGAGGTAATTCACACTTGAGCGAACATTCACTTTTTACATGTCCGCTCGAGCGAGGAAAGCCACGCTCGAGTGTGAACCCTATTTTTAGCAAGTTTTGGAAAATATTTTCAAGTGTATTTTTGCATTCTCATTCCATCCTAGGCATTCCTAGGCCGTGACAAAGACTCCATAATGAGGTTAAAGGCTAGAAACACACTAAGAACAAATGAAATATCCGAGCATGTGTATTCAATGTATGAATCCGCCATGTTATGTAGGTCACGCGCCTCAAGATAGGTGAATTGCCTACTTTGCTGCCAATTTGGAGCTACCAGTTATCTGTGAGTAATAACTTAGTAAAGCTATGTTCAAGTAAATTATTTTTTGCTCACGGATTAAGAATTGTTCTATGAAATGTCATGTTTTATGCAATGAATGATTGTCCAAGTCTAACAAGCACTTATGATATTATGCTATGATTCAAGTAATATCATGATTCAAGTATATGCAAGTTCCCGGTACCAGAGGTTCCTTACGGGACTGACAAGCTATCTATGCCCGGTTGGAGGTTCCTAAGTGGAACTGACAAGTTTACAAGTTCAAGTTCCAGTCCGGAGGTTCCTTTATGGGACTGACAAGTTATTCTTACCCGGCCGGAGGTTCTTATATAGAACTGACAAGTATGATTTATGACATTCTGTGTGATCTGTTAGTGCTGATGGATGTATTATGTAAGACTAAGCATGAACTTTGAATTCTAAATATGCTCATAATGAAAATACGAATGTGAGTTTCAGTTTCAGCCACAGATATGGGACATCATTCATTTACCCCTTTGCTTTATTATCATTCACTGGGCCTCCGCTCACTAGTTATTTATTATGTATGTAGGTGAGCAAGCTCATGATCAGGCTTAAGATGATGCCTGGGGTATTTTGTGTTGGTCAGCCACCCCTTTGCGCCTCACGATGAGGTTCCTGATCAAGTCATGTATTGTGGCTGTGTCAATGTAAATGTATAAGACTGTTTCTTTTCTCTTATGAACAAGTTCACCTTTTGTATGTACTTGAAAGTGACGTGTAAATACTGTACCTATGATGTCACTTGTATGTATTTAAGGTTTAAGATTTTCAGTTCCATGTATGTCTTCACAGCTCAATGGACTTCGTATGTTTTGTATATTTGCTTCCACAGCCCCTAACTATATGCTATTATGTCAAAGGCCTTTGGTAATCAAAGGATTACTGGTCGATTACGACGCTAAACCTATAGGGGCGGGTTTGGGTCGTGACAGAAAATCAGTGGCAAAAAGTTGAGAAAGAAATGGGAAACACAAGGGCAAGAGCTTGGAATACAAGGTTCAAAGAATGGTGGTTAACCCCTCCACTTTTGATAGCTTTAAGCCACTAGTTTCAGCCCATAAAAATAGTTGAAAAGTAGTTCAAAAACAGCAAGAAAAGATAGAAAAGAAGTAGTGTAGAGATGCTCAAAATTATACCTCTTGAAGCAAGGTAACTCTTTTGTTAACAAACTCACTAGTTCTCACTCTCAAGGGCTGAGATTTGAGCTCAAGAACCTCAGCAAGAAGAGCTAAATTTTTGGTTTAGGAAGTGTAGAAAGAGAGTGTGTAGGTTGCAAGATGGAGAAAGAAAGAGATTTTCAAGAATTTGAGTTTTTTGGAATTTTTTCCAACCTTAAAAATATAAGGGAAGGTAAAGTAGATATAGAAACATAGGTTGATATCTTGGAAATATCCATATAGAGACAGCTGGAGTGGTGTATGCATCTGTGGGGCACAGCTGGCAACAAATATTTGGTTTTTGACACAAGTGGCCCGCTAGATACTAATTGGGAGCGGCCGGCCACTAGTGGGCTTGTGGGCCTCTGGGGACACTTAATTGGCTAGCCAAGGACTTGTAAAAAGTGGCCAGCCGTCCACAAAAAGTGGGCGGCCGTCCACAAAAATCTACTTCAAGTCCAACTTCAAACGGGCATATCTCCCTCATCCAAACTTGTTTTTAGGTCATGCTTGAGTCTAAATTGAAGCCCTAGAAGTCTAATTTCCAATAGTGGTGGCCTCACATCTAAATTCTAAATGTGCAAAGAGATATGCCTATTTTAGTGAAGGCTACTCATTTCTATCGTAACGGATTGATACCCAACCTTTCTCTGAACTAGTTTTCTTCCCTCTCCTTCTATTTTCTTCAACTCCAAACCTCTAAATAAGATGTTTTTAAAGATTTTTTTCAAAGATTTCATCTCTCTTCTATTTATTTCCACTTTGTCCCTACTTGGTTTACTGAAAAATGCAATGTTTTAAATGAAATGCGAGCTTCAGAACATCATAGAAATATTTGGAAAAATATTTTGAAAACGAGGGTTTTAAGGTCTAAAATAGTTTTGGTAAAAAAAAAAGGATGTAAGGTTGGGATTTAGAACCTCTTCTTGCTGAAGAAATCGAACGTTTGTACAGTATAACTTTCATCATTGAATGATCAACTTGAGGCGCCCAAGTCTTAAGGGCTGTGATAACCCGGTGTGTAATTCACCTCATCCTCTTAAGTTATGTTGAATTTACTTTCGTTAGAGTGTCGGGTCTAACTAGGAGCCTTGATTAACAGTTTGGGTTATTGTATTTGAAAGCTTTTCTCAAAATCCTTGCCTTGTTTATTTCCGTATCAAGTTTTACACGTTTTGGAAGGTACGGGGTCGAATCCGGGGTGTTCCGAGTTGCACTGGGCTAATTGCGGGCTGGGAGGATGAACCGCATGTGCAGGGGCTTGGCCCGCATGTGCAGAGTGGGGCCCGCACGTGCGGGAGGTGAGGCCGCACGTACAGTGATGAGGGGAGCTATCCTGGCACATTCTGCATTATATGCAGGTGCAGAGGGAGGTGCGGAGAGAAAGTGCCGCACGTGCGAAGTGGTGAGTCGTATGTGCGGGGAAGGTCGCGACACATGCAGAAATGGGTGCCACATGTGCGGGGGTTGGCTGAGTCCGAAAAAATCTATTTTTCCTCTGTTTTTGGACTGTGTGCATTTCACTTTCTACATCTCTCTCTCTCTCTCTAAAAACACCATTTCCTCTCCCTTCTCTCTAAAAACCCCACCAAAACACCATAAACTCTTGATCTCTTCTAATCCATTAAAGTTTTGACCCTACATCCTTCACAAATCTTGGAGTGCTAAGCGAGGGCTTTATTTTGTGGGGTGGAGATCGAGTTTCAACACCATTGATTTTGAGGGTTTCATCTCATTACTTTTTCAAACTTGAGGTAGGGATCTTCTTAGAGTTATATATATATATATATATATATATATATGTTTTTGCAAGATTTAATTGATTTTTGAAATCCCTTTTTGATAGATTTGGAACTTGATTTCTAGCTCAAGAGTGTGGGTGGTTTGAGAGTGGTTTTCCTACTAGTCTCTTTTAAAAATAATTTATTGAGAATGTTAAACTACATTGATTGAGAAAGAAAACGCTTTTGAAGAAACCGTTTCAAATGATTTGAGTGTGCATAGTTGTGGTGAGAAAACCTAAGGATTACCTGAATTGTATTTACCGCCCCTTGAACTAAATTGATAAATGTAGAATTTGTTGAAAATTTCAAGATAACATTGAGTATGATGGTTTTCAAAAGATGAGTAAATGTGATTTTCTTTCAAAAAGGGTATAAAATGGCATATGCATTTTATTCCTTGAGACTTGTATAAAATGTATATACTTTTTTGAGAAATTCCTATTGGGTTTTATGCTCACCCTATGGGATTTTGGTACAGGAAAAGATGTGGTGAACCCGCCAAACTAGGGCGTGGATATATGTATTGAGAGCACAAGGCTCTATTTTGTTGTGATTGTATTTTTGCAAGCCAAGGGGTATACATGTATGGGTTCAAGAAACCATCTTTTGTGTAATTGGGCTTAAGCCTTGGAACTTGTAAGTCCTTGAGGACATTTATTTATTTTTGATTGAAAGTTCTACATGCTATAGATTCATGTGCTAGAAATCATTGAATGTATATTCACATGTGGGACTATTTTGTACTAATCTGTTGACCATGTAATGTAAGTGTTAAGAAATTATTTCGGTTCGTCATAAGAAGTAATGGATGTTATGTTATCATTATGTATATTTTTTGGGGGGGCGTTACAACATGGTATCAAAGCTAATGGGTTTGAATACTTGGGGCTCGTGGGAAGTGGTTGTTTTACCACAAGGGGTTCATCTCGCATGAATAGGAGATATGGCACATTTTGTGGCTACCTGATAACATGTTTATATGACTAGATGGGTATGAGATTGAACTTCTGGGATGTTGTTTGCGCCTATTAAATTCCTTGAAGTCTTATTAGAAGGGTACTTGATCAATACTCATTTTACTAAGAATTCTTGATTTTTCGTAGGACGAATATCATCGTAAAGGCATAATCGTATGTGCTTACATGGTTAAATGCTTATGTGGAGTGAAATTTAATTGTTTGTATGGTAGAGAAATACATAGAATTGTTGTGGTCAAACGTGTAAGGCAAGTTGTAAGCACATGTGGGTTCGTGTGCTAAATTGTTTCTCTTGTCCCTTAATTAGGATGTCAGTAAGGGGTCAAACCCGTGGTGGTAGAGGCAGGAGGCGCGATAGGCTTCATCGAGGTGTACATGAAGTACCGGTCCATGAGGTTCCGGTCCATGAGGAAGGGTTCGGCCAAGCCAATGTGACCAAGCGAGCGGGCCAAGCTAATGTGGTTGACCAAGTAGGACAAGTAGAAATTCTGAGGCAAGTGGGTCAAGCCGTAATGGGGTCTTTGAGGGAATCATTGAATATGTTGAGGGCAAAGAACCAAGCCCGAGAGAACGCCGTAGAGATAAGGGCGAGTTTCCTTACTAGGGAATTTTTGCGAGCCAAGCCAGATGAGTTCCATGGTGGCCCCGAGCCCAAGAAAGTGGATGAATGGCTTGAGCAAACGGTGAAGACATTTGAGATGCTTCACATTGAAGATAGCGAGCTAAGGGTGACTCTAGCGAGTTACTACCTTAAGGGAGATGCGGGCCAATGGTGGAAGTATGCCAAGGGTAGGGTGGAGCCGACATGGGAAGCCTTTTTGGTTGCTTTCCAAGATAAGTACCTACCTCCCACCGCTAGGGAGAGATTGAGGCAAGAATTTCAAGACCTCAAGCAACTTAATATGTTCATGGCCGAGTTTGAGGAGGCTTTCTCTAGTTTGTCCCGGTTTGCACCGGAGTTAGTGGCAACGAAAGAATGTAGTTGCATTGAGTTCGAGAAGAAGTTGAGAACTAAGATCTTGTTCAAAGTTGCTGGGAATATCATCCGGAACTATGACTATCTTGTGGAGGTGGTGGCACATGTAGAGATTACAGTGTAAGCAAGGGAGGAAAGAATTCGAGGTTCAAGGTCCGGGGGCCAAGAGTCACAGGGAGACTATAGACCTAACAAGAAGAGCATGAGCACTTTTTCATCACAGTCCCAATCGCAGCAGTCTAGATCTACCTTTTCCTTGCCTAGTGCAGGCCTAGGGAAGAGCGCACATGGTAATTTCTCGTGTTTCAAGTGTGGCCAACCCGGCTACAAGGCCTTTTCATGGCCACAGAAGAGGGGAGGACAACAGATGTTACCACTACCACCACCTAACCGATCCTAGAGTCAGTCCCAGAATAGAGGGCGAGGACTTATTGGCTTTCAATGTAGCCAGTCGGGGCATATGAAGAGAGTTTGCCCACAGTTTGGAGGCACATCTGGTGCATCAGGATTAAGGAAGACACAGAGCCACCAGCAGGCTCACTCAGTTTAGACTTCTCGAGCTAATCAGGGAGCTGCTTCGGCTCAGTCAGTGCAGCAGGCCTATGCTTCGAGGGATGAGCAGGTTGATCAAAGGCCATAGGGGTGCGTGTATGCTGTTACTGCGCTAGAGCAGTTACTAGGATCCTCAGTTGTGAGAGGCATTTTTCTTGTGTGTAATTCTTTGGCTAATGTGTTGATAGATACGGATGCATCACATTTATTTATATCTACTGCATTTGTTTCTGCATTGGGATTAGAGGTGGCACGGTTAATGTCTCCGCTCATAGTAGAGTCTCCTGTTGGGGGTATGGTTGACTTAGACCAGGGGTGTCGTGGTTGTGAGATAGAAGTTGCCGGGCGTCGACTTCCGTTTGCCTTTGTGTTGCTAGACATATCAAGTTTTAATGTCATTTTAGGCATAGATTGGTTATCTTCGTACTGACCTGTGATTGATTGTTACCGTCAGAGAGTTACAGTGTGCACCTTGAGTGGTGATTGTTTTTATTTTCTGGGGGACTGGGTTGATAGGGTCACTAGTTTTTGACCCTCGTAGTCAGAGCAAGCTTAGTGGCCTTCTTGCAACCCTTTTGGAGAATGAGAGTGACAGGGCCCGTGTTGAATTACTAAGGGTAGTTTGTGAATACCCGGATGTCTTTCCCGAAGATCTTACTAGTTTGCCACCCCATCAAGAGATCGAGTTCTCCATTGATTTAGTGCCTGGCACGGCACCAATTTCCATGGTGCCATATAGATTTGCACTTGTTGAGTTGCATGAGTTAAAGATCCAACTCCAAGAACTTTTAGACAAGGGCTTCATTCGTTCTAGTACATCGCCTTGCGGAGCATCGGCTCTCTTTGCGAAGAAGAATGATGGATCATTGTGGTTATGTATTGATTACCGCAAGTTGAACCGGGTTACCATTAAGAACAAGTATCCTCTACCCAGAATAGATGATCTGTTTAACCAACTTAGAGGGTCTCGCTGCTTTTCGAAGATAGATTTGAGGTCTGGGTATCATCAGTTGAGAGTCTGGGAAGAGGACATCTAGAAAACGGCCTTTCGTACGCGTTATGACCACTACGAATTCCTTGTGATACCTTTTGGGCTAACTAATGCACTAGCTTCCTTTATGGATTTGATAAACCGATTTTTTTTAGAATACTTGGATCGTTTCGTGGTCGTCTTTGTGGATGACATCTTAATTTATTCAACCTCCGAGGAGGAACACGAGGCCCACTTGCGGATAGTGCTTGACTTGCTTAAGGAGCACCGATTGTATGCCAAATTTGAGAAATGCGAGTTTTGGCTTACCGAGGTGAAGTTTTTGGGGCATGTGGTGCCGATAGAGGGAGTAACTGTAAACTCCTTGAAGATAGATGTCGTGCAGGATTGGGGACAGCCCAAAAATATTTTTGAGATCTGGAGTTTCTTGGGATTAGCAGGATGTTATCGACACTTTGTAAGATACTTCTCTAGACTAGCCACGCCTTTGACCAAGTTGACTAGAAAGGGTGTCAAATTTGTGTGGAGTGAGGCTTGTGAAAGGTCATTCCAAGAACTTAAGACTAGATTGACTACCGTTCAGGTCTTGATAATTCCGGAAAGAGGTTTGGGTTACACCGTATATTGTGATACATCTCGGGATGGGCTTGGTTGTGTCTTGATGCAAGGGGAAAAGGTTGTGGCCTATGGTTCATGACAATTAAAAACTCATGAGAAGAACTACCCCATCCATGATTTGGAATTAGTAACGGTAATTTTTGCCTTGAAGATTTGGAGACATTACTTATACGGTGAAAAGTTTGAAGTCTAAAGTATTTGTTTTCTCAAAAAGACTTGAATTTACGCCAACAGAGGTGGATGAAATTTATGGAGGATTATGACTTTGAGTTATACTATCATCCAAGGAAGGCTAATGTAGTGGCCGATGCCTTGAGTCGAAAATCAGTGAGTAGTTTGGCAAGTGTGGCCATTCGGGAATAGGTTATGCTAGGTGATATCAGCAAGTTTGATTTGCACTTGGGTGAGTCCGATGAGAGTGATACCTTGTTTACCTTGAATGCTCAACCTACCTTGTATGGCCGACCTTGTAGATCACCGGTTTGTTGGGCCGAGGTGGGTGATGCACCGTTGTTGGGTCTAGAAATTGTTAGAGAGACAACCGAGAAAGTTGCTCTCATTTGGAAGAGGCTAGCTACGGTCCAAAGCTGACAAAAGAGTTATGCCAATAAGAGGAGACGACATTTATCTTTCGAAGTTGGTGATCATGCGTTTCTTAAAATCTCACCGATGCGGGGTTTGATGAGATTTGGTAAGAGCAGTAAATTGTCTCCGAGGTTCATTGGGCCTTTTGAGATATTGGGGAGAATTAGGGAGGTGGCGTACCGGTTAGCTTTACCGCCACAACTTTCGGGGGTTCACGACGTATTTCATGTATCTCTGGTTAGGACGTATGAGCCCGACCTTTCTCATGTGCTTGATTGGGTTGATTTGGAGGTAGATAAAGATACCTCTTACGAAGAACGACCAGTTCAAATATTAGATGCCCGAGAGCAAGTGCTATGGGGAAAAACTATACCGCTAGTAAAGGTGTTGTGGAGACACCATGGGGTTGAGGAAGCAACGTGGGAACGGGAGGCGGAAGTCCACTCCAAGTATCCGAATTTGTTTGAAAATGTTTAAGTTGTTTCCTAGTGTTTGAGGGAAAAGTATTAAAATTGTTAATTTCATGTTGTTATGTACATTGTTGTTTTAAGCATGAGGTTGTTGTGGGTTGTTACTACTTTTATTGGAAAGTTTCATGCTTATGCTTGTCTTCAACGGTTGTCGTTAATGAGGTACCATGATGATGATAATAAATTTTGGTTAAGAAATAATATTGTGAATTGAAAATGTAATAGCGTGGTTTTGATCGCTTGAAAACCCTTTGTTTGGATAGTTTTATTTAATTTCGGGGACAAAATTTCCTATGGTGGGGAGGTTGTAATGACCCGATGCGTAATTCGCCTCATCCTCTTGAGTTATGTTGAATTTACTTTCGTTAGAGTGTCGGGTCTAACTAGAAGCCTTGATTAATAGTTTGGGTTATTGTATTTGAAAGCTTTTCTCAAAATCCTTGCCTTGTTTATTTCCTTATCAAGTTTTACACGTTTCGGAAAGTACGGGGTCGGATCTGGGGCGTTCCGATTTGCGCTGGGCTGATTGCGGAATGGGAGGATGAACCGCACATACGGGAGGTGAGGCCGCACGTGCGGTGATGAAGGGAGCTGTCCTGGTACATTCTGCATTATATGTAGGTGCAGAGAGGAAGCGCCGCACGTGCGGGGTGGTGAGTAGCACGTGCAGGAGAGGTGGCCGCACGTGCAGGAATGGGTGCTACATGTGTGGGGGTCGGCTGAGTTCGAAAAATCTAATTTTTCTTTATTTTTAGGCTATGTACATTTCACTTTCTACACATCTCTCTCTCTCTCTCTCTCTAAAAACACCATTTCCTCTCCCTTCTCTCTAAAAACCCCACCAAACACCATAAACTCTTGATCTCTCCCAATCCATTGGACTTTTGACCCTACATCCTTCACAAATCTTGGAGAGCTAAGCTAGGGCTTCATTTCGTGCGGTGGAGATCGAGTTTCAATACTATTGATTTTAAGGGTTTCATCTGATTTCTTCTTCAAACTCGAGGTAAGGATCTTCTAAGAGTTATATATATGTTTTTGCAAGATTTAATTGATTTTCAAAATCCCTTTTTGATAGCTTTGAAACTTGATTTCTAGCTCAAGAGTGTGGATGGTTTGAGAGTGGTTTTCTTACTAGTCTCTTTTAAAAATAATTTCTTGAGAGTGTTGAACTACATTTGTTGAGAAAGAAAACGTTTTTGAAGAAACCCTTTCAAATGATTTGAGTGTGCATAGTTGTGCTGAGAAAACCTAGGGATTACTTGAGTCGTATTTATCACCCCTTGAACTAAATTGATAAATGTAGAATTTGTTGAAAATTTCAAGATAACATTGAGCATGATGGTTTTCAAAAGATGAGTAAATGTGATTTTCTTTCAAAAAGGGCATAACATGGCATATGTATTTTATTCCTTGAGACTTGTATAAAATGTATATACTTTGTTGAGAAATTCCTACTGGGTTTTATGCTCACCTTATGGGACTTTGGTGCAGGAAAAGACGTGATGAACCCGCCAAACTAGAGCGTGGATGTATGTATTGAGAGCACAAGGCTCTATTTTGTTGTGATTGTATTTTTGCAAGCCAAGGCCTATACATGAATAGGTTTGAGAAACCATCTTTTGTATAACCGGGCTTAAGCCTTAAAACTTGTAAGCCCTTGAGGATATTTATTTATTTTTGACTAAAAGTTCTACATGCTACAGATTCAAGTGCTAGAAATCATTGAATGTATATTTGCATGTGGGACTATTTTGTACTAATCTCTTGACCATGTAATGTAAGTGTTGGGAAATTATTTCGGTTTGTCATAAGAAGTAATGGATGCTTTGTTATCATTATGTATAATTTTTTTTTTGGGGGCGTTACAAGGACGGTAAAAAATGGGGAGTCCACAGCTTATTTGGATCAAAGGAGTATTCTAAAACCATTTCCCCATAGGAACTATCACCGTCTTCCACTCCACTCCCTTTCAAGAAATCTAGACAGAAAATTAAGAGGGTTTTAGGATTTAAGAGAGGTAATACCCATCATTATATGTTAAAATTAACAATAATCAAATTAAAATTAAATATAAAGTAAACACTAGATTATTTAAATTAGAATAATAAAAATCAAAATAAAACTTGAGCCAAATGAAATTAAAAATGTAATTTATCACTTATATTTTAAATTATAATAATCCATTAATTATAAGGGGCTTGGTCATAAGTCAACTTTTTAATTTAGAAAAAAAAATATAGTCAACGCCTTGAATTTACAAAGTCATATTGTTGAAATATGGACACGTGATACTCCTTGGTATTGTGATTGGTGAAAAATATAGATTGGTAGGATATTGTGTTAGGTGATTGATAAATATGAAGGGACATAATTAATGGTGATTGGTGAAGAAGTACGGCCACGTAATACTTTGAAACTATTGTATAATTTTCTGTCATAAAGTAAGTTATTTTAGTAAAACAAATAAGAAAAAATTGAACTTTAGTGCATATTATCCACACAAACACACACACATACACACACACAAAAAAATGGTAAACTTTATCAATTTAATTATTAAAAATAAATTTATTAATATTTTATGAAATTATCACTGATATGCAATTTTTTCAATAAATAATGTTGCTTACATGTATTGTGTATTATACATTTTAAAATTGCTTTAGTTCAATTTGTAATTATTTTTTTAATAAAAAATATAATTTCTAATTCATCTTTTTTAATTTTTTTCAACAAGAATTTAAAGTTTTGGATAAATAAAAAAGTTAGATTTCATCATCTACTTAAATTAACTAAATAATGAAATAAGAGGATCAAACGATTTTAGAAGGGAGCATTTTTGATAAATCCCCTTTCTAATAGTTTTATTCCATCCAATTTATACTCTTTTTTATTATTCCATTAGGTCCTATTTGAGGTAAGAAAACCAAAATACTCTCAATCTCTCATGCTCCCATTAATGTTGATTGTCATTATGTTTTGGTAGTTCCCATAACCATTCCTATTCTCCATATCTTCATTCCAAAAAAATGCATTAACTACATACCACTATTTAATGTTGATATATATTATACAAAAAATTAAACATGATTCTTTATTGATTGTCATTATGTTTTGGTAGTTCTTATGCATCCAAATGTTGACTGTACGTGATGACGTGAATGTGAATGTTCACATCAGATGACGTTGTAATAAAGGTGATGTTAAGATTCACATCAGCATTGCATCAAATTACACAACCACAAGTCTCAACTTTCATTTGAATATAAACATGACTGTACGTGATGACGTGAATGTGAATGTTCACATCAGATGATATTGTGATAAAGGTGGTGTTAAAGTTCACATTAGATGAGAGAGAATGTTCACATTATTTTTAATGTATTGTCAATTAAAAATATATTCACATTATATAATAATATAAAATAATAACATCAATGTTATTTAATTTGTGTGTGAAATTTCCTATGCCTTAGTCATTTTCCTTCTCTCTCCTCCCCCAACATTAAATATCAACACTAAATATCAATATTAAATATAAAGGTATAAGAGTTTAAGAAAATAATGTAAATTAAGAAAAAAAAACTTTATGGAATAAAAGTATAAATACATAGGACTAAGTGAGTTGAAAAATTCCTTCATGGATTTCTTGGGTCAAAACACTTCTAAATTAGATTCATGAATAAAATTATAGCGACCCCGGTCTTTTCCCATTTGGTTGTTGCATCCGGACTTAGGTTCCGTAGATCCTGTTGTTATATAATTGTTGTTGTCGTCCTTTAATTTCTTATTTCTGAGTTATGGGATGCATTGAGCAGGTTGTTACAGGTTGGTAGTGTTTGGGAGCAAAGGGTTGCTGCCCAGAATTTTGACCCTTCGCTCGAGCGAGCAGTTCGTCGCTCGAGCGAGCTCTTTGTTTTTGGTCTGTCGCTCGAGCCAGGGTTTCTTCGCTCGAGCGAGAGACTGCGTCTAGGTATAGACCTGAGAGCTGTGTTTCTTGGCTCGATCGAGCTCTTCTTCGCTCGAGCGAGCTGGTTTGTTCATCGCTCGAGCGAGCGTTCCGTCGCTCGAGCGTGCGTCTGGTTGCAGACCTGAGGGTTTGAACTGTTGGCTCGAGCGAGCAGTTTGTCGCTCGAGTGAGCTTCTGGGTTGTTGGCTCGAGCGAGACCTTCTTGGCTCGAGCGAGGGTTTTATGTGTCTGGTCGCTCGAGCGACCAAGTCTTCGCTCGAGCGAGCCTGTTTTATTTAAATACGCAGCAGCGGTTTTTAAACATTTTTTTTCATCCTCTTTTGTTTTAAAAACCCTAGGTCCGTGTTTTCTCTCCCTCTACACACCTTCTCTCTTAGGTTTGATCTACTTAGAGTGTATTTCTACCCTAGGTCCTTTGTTAAAAAGTTAGAGTGGGTCAAGGGCTTCACTTTAATCTGAACAATCTTGGATTTTGAGCACATTGGGTTTTCGCCATCTTCTCCATTTGAGTTCTTCACTTCGAGGTAGGGATTTCCTACTCCATATTATAGGTTTTGTCCTAAGTTTTGGTATTTTTGATATGTTGGTATCGTTTAGTAATTTTGGGAAAACTAGGGTTGTATTATAATTTGAGAAATAGGGAATTGTTTATATATTAAATTCCATGTGATTGTGAATCATAGGGAAACTGAAACTAATCACATTGAATGAGTCATTGATTATGACAGTTGAATTAATACAGCGAATTTGTGTATTGATTGAATATTGTGTATGACAAGTGTTTAATACATTGTATATGCATATTGTTTGGGAGGAGATAGGGGATGTACTCCATGTTTGAGGGAAGATAGGGATGGACTCTCAAATCTGTTTAGGAGAAGAAAGGGGATGGACTCCATTAGTACAACAAATATGTGTACTTATTGATTTATGGAAGTGTTTTAGTATGAGCCTTAGTCTCATTTGATTTGTTGATATTGGAAGTAATGTTGATATGAGATGTAATCTCATTATTATTGTTTGGCCAGGTTTTGAGCCATGTCTGTATAATTGGAAGTTGAATAATAACGTAAAGAGAAACATGTCATGGACATTATTGTCATGAAACTGTAAAAGGATATAATGGATTTAACAGTGTTAACCATCTATCGAATGCTATTGCTTTAGTCAATTCTTATATTTGGTTTAGTATATTTCTGCTGGGCTGTGGCTCACCCTATACGGGAACATCATTTTCAGGTTCAGGTGATATGCTACCTCCAAGGAATTAGCTTGGAAGGATTTGGAGTTGAAGACTCTGTTTAGATTAGTTGTTATTTTGTTTTGTTTTGATATTACATGTAAACTCAAGCCAAGGGCTTAATGTGTAATTGAGTTAGTACTCAGATTTTTGTGTCCAAGTGTTGGCTTGGAAAGATGTAAGCCCGTAAGGCATTTACTTTCGTTATTACATGTAATGTCTTTTAATAAGATTATTCTGATGAATGGAATAAGGTTTTGTTTTTCTTAGTCAATGCATGTTAATATTGTATATAGTATGGGTTTATTTTGAGGGCGTTACAACTTGGTATCAGAGCGTACCGGGTTCGAATACTTTGGGTACGTGGGAAGTGATTAGTATCACAATGGGTTCGTCTCGCTTGATAGAGACTTAGATGTACTGATTATATGCTTATATGATAACATGTTTAAGTGATTATGTGGGTATGGGATTTAATTTCTAGGATGTTGACTGGATCCTTGAGTTTCTATGAGTCTTGTTGGAAAAGCACTTGATCAATGCTGTTTCTAACCGGAACTCTAGCAACGCCTCGGGACTGTCATTATCTAGGAATGAAATTCGTAGGTGCTTATGTGATTATGTGATTATGTGCTTACGTGGAGTGAATTACTATTGTCCAATGCATTAGGACGCGAGTGTTATAGCTTCGGCACATTTATTAGTGTGCAAACGTATTAATTGTCTTTGTTGCTTTATTAGGATGTCAGGACGAAGACGTGGTAGGCGTGGTAGGCAGGAGATGCCCATACCGGATGAGATTCCGTGGAACAGCAGGAGGATTGGTCAGGCCAATGTGGCCGAACCAGTAGGTCAGCAGGCTATGGGCGCTTTGGCCCGAGAGATAGCAGGGGCATTCAGGGAGTCTGTAGGCATTCTCAGAGCTGAGAATCAGGCCCAGGTTCATGTTGTAGATGCAGGGCCTTCTTTTCTGAAGAGGGAGTTCTTCCGGTCTAACCCGGACGAATTTTTGGGTGATCCTAAAGAGCCACTTACGGTAGATGAATGGCTTGAACAGACAACGAAGACGTTTGAGATGCTTGGCATCGAGGATGGGGTTCTGAAGGTGACCTTGGCATCTTTCCAGCTTAAGGGGGATGTGGGTCAGTGGTGGAAATTCACCAGAGGCCGTATAGGAGGGACTTGGGAGGCCTTCGTAGCTGCTTTCCAGGAGAAGTTCCTGTCTCCAACTGTTAGGGAGAGGTTGAGGGAGCAGTTTTGCCAGCTTAAGCAGCTGAGCTCTTCAGTGGCCGAGTTTGAGGCCGCATTTACTAGTTTGTCCAGGTTTGCACCTGAGTTGGTGGCATCTGAGGAACGCCGTTGTCTTGAGTTCGAGAAGAAGTTGAGGCATGGCCTCAAGATGAGAGTTGGGGGTTCTATGACCCGAGAGTATGGGCGTCTAGTGGATGCTGCAGCCCATATGGTGATCATGATGCAGGAGGAGTCAGGATAGCCAGAGTGATGGTAGGAGACAGAGGGGTTTTAACCCTCAGCAGTCTTAGGGTAGCTTTACTAGATCGACTTTTCTAGTGACGAGTGCAGTTTTTGGGAAAGGCAGCCAGGGAGACATTACCTGTTTCAAGTGTGGTCAGCTGGGCCACAAGTCTCCAGTTTTCCCGCAGAAGGGAGGAGTACAGAGAGCAGCACCATCTTCGGCTCGATCTCAGAGCCAGAGTCAGGGTAGAGGCCAGTCGCTCTCGTGTTATCAGTGTGGTCAGGCAGGGCACCTGAAGAGGTTTTGCCCGCAGTTGAGTGGCACATCTGGTGTATCTTAGTTTGAGGTAGACTCAGAGTCATCAGCCAGCTCAGTCTGTTCAGGCCTCGAGGGCCAATCAGGGGGCTTCATCGTCCCAGTCTGTGCAGCAGTCTTATGCTCCTAGAGGTGAGCAGGTTGATCAGAGACTGTCTAGGCGCGTGTATGCTGTTACCGCGCAGGATCTTGTACCGGCTCCATCGGTTGTGAGAGGTACCTTCTTGTTTTGCAACTCGGTTGCTAGTGTATTGATAGATACGGGAGCATCACATTCATTTATATCTGTTGCATTTGCATCTGTTTTGGGATTGGAGTTGGCACAGTTAGCATCTCCTATATGTGTAGTATCGCCTGTTGGGGGTGAGTTGATTTTGAAACAAACGGATGTCGGGGCTGTGATATAGAGGTCGCCGACCGCCGACTTCCCTTTCCTTTTGTAGTTATGCCCATGTCGGGATTTGATGTTATTTTGGTATGGACTGGTTATCGTCATACCGAGCTGTTATTGACTGCTACTGCCAGAGGGTCACAGTTTGTACCTTGAGCGGGGAGTGTTTTTATTTTCTGGGGGATCGGGTTGGTAGTGTTTTTGCCACCGGTGTATGATCCGCGAGGGCAGAGTGAGTTGAGTGGTCTTCTTGCTAGCCTTTTGAGTAGTGAGTGTGATGAGACCCAGACTGTGTTGCCGAGAGTGGTTTGTGAGTACTCGCGTCTCTTCCCGAGGATCTTGTTAGTTTGCCACCTCACAGAGAGATCGAGTTCTCTATTGACCTAGTGCCCGGCACGGCGCCGATTTCTATGGCACCTTATCGTTTTGCCCCAGCTGAGTTAGTTGAGTTGAAGATTCAGCTCCAGGAGTTGCTAGATAAGGGCTATTCGTCCTAGTGTTTCGCCGTGGAGAGCATCGGCCCTCTTTGCTAAAAACAAAGGTGGTGCTTTGAGACTTTGTATCGATTACCGGAAATTGAATCGGGCTACGGTCAAGAATAAGTACCCTATGCCCTGTATAGATGATCTGTTCGATCAGTTGAAGGGTTCCCGTTGTTTCTCTAAGATAGACTTGAGATCGGGTTACCACCAGTTGAGAGTCAGGGAGGAGGATATTCCGAAGACGGCATTCCGTACGCGGTATGGCCACTATGAGTTTCTGGTGATGCCATTTGGGCTCACCAATGCACCGGCAGTCTTTATGGACTTGATGAACCAGATATTCCGGGAATTCTTAGATCGTTTTGTAGTCGTCTTCGTGGACGACATTCTGATTTATTCACCTTCTGAGAAGGAGCACGAGGAACACTTGAGAGTGGTGCTCGAGTTGCTTAGAGTCCATAAGCTTTATGCTAAGTTTGGGAAGTGTGAGTTCTGGCTAGGGGAAGTCAAGTTCTTAGGCCATGTTGTTTCTGGGGAAGGGGTGTCTGTTGATACATCCAAGATTGAGGCAGTGCAAGATTGGGCACAACCTAAGAGTGTGTTTGAGATCCGCAGTTTTCTGGGATTAGCTAGGTACTACCGACGGTTTGTGAAGGATTTCTCCAGGTTAGCTTCGCCGTTGACTAGACTGACTCGGAAGGGAGTCAAATTTGTATGGTGTGAGACTTGTGAAAAGTCGTTCCAAGAGTTGAAAGTTAGATTGACCACCGCTCCGGTCTTGATTATTTCGGAGAGAGGGTTGGGTTATGCAGTCTATTGTGATGCCTCACGAGAGGGTTTGGGTTGTGTGTTGATGCAAGAGGGGAAAGTGGTTGCCTATGGCTCACGTCAGTTGAAAATACACAAGAAGAATTACCCTACGCATGACCTAGAGTTAGCAGCTGTAATCTTTGCCTTGAAATTGGAGGCACTATCTGTATGGTGAGAAATTCGAGGTGTTCTCGGATCATAAGAGTCTGAAATATCTGTTTACACAGAAAGACTTGAACTTGAGGCAGAGGAGGTGGATGGAGTTCATTGAGGATTATGACTTCGAGTTGCATTATCATCCGGGGAAGGCCAATGTAGTAGCCGATGCCCTTAGCAGGAAATCTGTTGGTAACATAGCTAGTATAGCCATCTGGGAATGGGAGATGTTGGGTGCACTTAGGGAGTTTGATTTGCTTCTGGGCGAATCCATTGAGGCTGCGGCCTTATTTTCTGTTGTTGCGCAGCCTACACTTGTGACTCGAGTGTTAGAGGCACAGAGAGGTGACCTTGAGGTAGAATCTCTCTGAGAGAAGATCTCCAGTGGGAAGGTTGAGAAGGGCTTGATGGTGTATCCCGACCAGAGTGTGAGATACCGAGACCGTCTATTTGTGCCGGAGTCTTGCCGAGAGGAGGTACTTCGAGAGTTTCATCATTCACGTCTTGCGGTGCATCCGGGAGGCACTAAGATGTATCGGGATTTGGGTCGCCAGTTTTGGTGGCGGGGTATGAAGAGAGATGTGGCAGCTTTCGTGTCTAAGTGCCTTACTTGTCAGCAAGTGAAGGCCGAGCATCAGAGGCCAGCGGGTTTGTTACAACCCTTGCCTATTGCCGAGTGAAGTGGGAGCATGTCACTATGGACTTCGTTGTAGGTCTTCCGAAGACTCAGCAGGGTAGTGATGCTATTTGGGTGGTTGTCGACCGGTTGACTAAGTCGGCGCACTTCTTCCTGCGCGTGAAAGATTCAGTAAATCATCTTGCCGACTTGTATATTCGGGACATAGTGAGGTTGCACGGGGTCCCAGTGACGATCGTCTCGGATAGAGATCCTCGTTTTACTGCCAGGTTGTGGCAGAGTTTGCAGAGTGCCTTGGGCACTAAGTTGACCTTTAGCACGGCTTATCATCCTCAGACTGACGGGCAGTCCGAGCGTACTATTCAGATCCTTGAGGATATGCTTCGGGGTTGTGTTCTTGATTTCAGTGGGTCGTGGGAGAGGCACTTGCCTTTGGTGGAGTTTGCCTACAACAACAGTTTCCAGTCTAGTATCGGTATGGCACCGTTTGAGGCCTTGTATGGCTGACCGTGTAGGTCTCCAGTTTGTTGGGCCGAGGTGGGTGATGCACCTTTGTTGGGTCCAGAGTTGGTGAGGAAACGACGGAGAAGGTTGAGCTTATCCGTAGGAGGCTTGTTACAGCCCAGAGTCGTCAGAAATCATATGCCGACCGTAGGAGGAGACCTTTGGTATTTGAGGTGGGTGATCATGTCTTTCTAAAGATATCACCTAACGAGGATTGATGAGATTCGGGAAGAGTGGGAAATTGTCCCCTCAATTTATTGGCCCTTTTGAGATCCTTGAGAGGATCGGTGAGGCTGCCTATCGTTTAGCTTTGCCACCGCAGTTATCCGGAGTACATGACGTGTTTCATGTGAGTATGCTTCGGAAGTATGAGCTGGATCCATCGCATGTATTGGATTGGACCGACTTAGAGGTAGATGAGGATGCTTCGTATGAGAAGAGGCCAGTACGGGTCTTGGATAGGCAGGATCAAGTCTTGCGAGGCAAGACCATTCCCTTGGTAAAAGTTTTGTGAAAGCATCACGGAGTGGAGGAAGCCACTTGGGAACGTGAGTTGGAGTCCGCGAGAAATATCCGGACATGTTTGTTGATGTGTAATCATGTATTGAGACTTTATAATATTATCGAACTTTAAGAACATTATATGTGTCTTAAGTTGTAAAACATTGAAAATGTTTTGGTTTAATGAAGTATTTTGAAACTGGCCTTATAATGGAAGTTTAGTGTAACATTGCATATGTTGAATGTGTTGTAGAAATGGAGTTATATCATCATGAAATTGAATATGATATGGAAATGGGAATTATGTATATTGAAAGCTGTTGAAATTGAAAGGAATTGCATATTGATAATGCAGGTTGAAATATATATTGCGAAATGCCTCTTGATGAGAGATGAAATGACCGGTATTGGGTCAAGTTGTTTATCATTGCAATGTAATATAATTGGAAATTGAGAAAAACCGTTTTTTTGAAAACTTATGCTTAATTTCGGGGACGAAATTCTTTAAGGGGGGAAGGTTATAGCGACCCCAGTCTTTTCCCATTTGGTTGTTGCATCCGGACTTAGGTTCCGTAGATCCTGTTGTTATATAATTGTTGTTGTCGTCCTTTATTTTCTTATTTCTGAGTTATGGGATGCATTGAGCAGGTTGTTACAAGTTGGTAGTGTTTTGGGAGCAAAGGGTTGCTGCCCAGAATTTTGACCCTTCGCTCGAGCAAGCAGTTCGTCGCTCGAGCGAGCTCTTTGTTTTTGGTCCGTCGCTCGAGCCAGGGTTCTTTCGCTCGAGCGAGAGACTGCGTCTAGGTATAGACCTGAGAGCTGTGTTTTCTTGGCTCGATCGAGCTCTTCTTTCCTCGAGCGAGCTGGTTTGTTCATCGCTCGAGCGAGCGTTCCGTCGCTCGAGCGTGCGTCTGGTTGCAGACCTGAGGGTTTGAGCTGTTGGCTCGAGCGAGCAGTTTGTCGCTCGAGCAAGCTTCTGGGTTGTTGGCTCGAGCGAGACCTTCTTAGCTCGAGCGAGGGTTTTCTGTGTCTGGTCGCTCGAGCGACCAAGTCTTCGCTCGAGCGAGCCTATTTTATTTAAATACGCAGCAGCGGTTTTTAAACATTTTTTTTCATCCTCTTTTGTTTTAAAAACCCTAGGTCCGTGTTTTCTCTCCCTCTACACACCTTCTCTCTTAGGTTTGATCTACTTAGAGTGTATTTCTACCCTAGGTCCTTTTTTAAAAAGTTAGAGTGGGTCGAGGGCTTCACTTTAATCTGAACAATCTTGGATTTGGAGCACATTGGGTTTTTGCCATCTTCTCCATTTGAGTTCTTCACTTCGAGGTAGGGATTTCCTACTCCATATTATAGGTTTTGTCCTAAGTTTTGGTATTTTTGATATGTTGGTGTCGTTTAGTAATTTTGGAAAAACTAGGGTTTGTATTATAATTTGAGAAATAGGGAATTGTTTATATATTAAATTCCATGTGATTGTGAATCATAGGGAAACTGAAACTAATCACATTGAATGAGTCATTGATTATGACAGTTGAATTAATATAGCGAATTTGTGTATTGATTGAATATTGTGTATGACAAGTGTTTAATACATTGTATATGCATATTGTTTGGGAGGAGATAGGGGATGTACTCCATGGTTTGAGGGAAGATAGGGGATGGACTCTCAAATCTGTTTAGGAGAAGAAAGGGGATAGACTCCATTAGTACAGCAAATATGTGTACTTATTGATTTATGGAAGTGTTTTAGTATGAGCCTTAGTCTCATTTGATTTGTTGATATTGGAAGTAATGTTGATATGAGATGTAATCTCATTATTATTGTTTGGCCAGGTTCTGAGCCATGTCTGTATAATTGGAAAGTTGAATAATAACGTAAAGAGAAACATGTCATGGACATTATTGTTATGAAACTGTAAAGAGATATAATGGATTTAACAGTGTTAACCATCTATCGAATGCTATTGCTTTAGTCAATTCTTATATTTGGTTTAGTATATTTCTGCTGGGCTGTGGCTCACCCTATACGGGAACATCATTTTCAGGTTCAGGTGATATGCTACCTCCAAGGAATTAGATTTGAAGGATTTGGAGTTGAAGACTTTGTTTAGACTAGTTGTTATTTTGTTTTGTTTTGATATTACATGTAAACTCAAGCCAAGGGCTTAATGTGTAATTGAGTTAGTACTCAGATTTTTGTGTCCAAGTGTTGGCTTGGAAAGATGTAAACCCGTAGGGCATTTACTTTCGTTATTACATGTAATGTCTTTTAATAAGATTATTCTGATGAATGGAATAAGGTTTTGTTTTTCTTAGTCAATGCATGTTAATATTGTATATAGTATGGGTTTATTTTGAGGGCGTTACAAAAATCCCATTTTAGAAAGAAATGAAATATTTTTTAGAATACTCCTAAACATGTCTGAGATATAAAAGTGAGATAAGAAAATTGTTCAAAAAGTAAAATAAAAAATGGGTGTTCTAACTCATCTTTTATCAAAATTAATTAAATTAATTTTGAAGATTCCTAAATACATGTATAACACTCATATAAAATAGTTTTTGAAAATTTCATATCGTTTTCAAAGAGGAGACTTTTAGTCAGCCTACACAAAATTGTTTAATCATAAAATTAAGGGTGTAAATCTGGCTCAGCTCGACCTATGCTGGACCTCACGGGCTCTCACCAAAATTCAAGTCGGCCCATAGGGCAAAAAATTAGGCCCAGGCCTAGGGGTTTTTGGGCCTTGGGCGGGCCGGCCCGATGGGCCTAGTCTCGGGTTTGGGTGGGCTTGACCATTTTTTTTTTTTTTTAATTTTTTCTACCAAAATTTTATTATTTTCTACTAAAAGAGACACTAGGCTTCGGGCGGGCCGGGCCTTGAGTGGGCATTAAGCGGGCCGATGGGCTGGGCTAGGCCGGGCTGAGCTTCAAAATGATGGCCCAGGCCCAGGGGCTCGGACTGGGCTCTGGCCCGAGCCCAAATGGACCTAAATGGGTCGAGCCCACCCTGGGCCGCAGGCGAGCTTCGGGCTGCTCACGAGTCGCAGGCCATTTTTACATTCCTACATAAAATGATTCGGAGACAATTTTCCTCCGATGCTATAAATTATGATAGGATCTACAATCAAATGTGATGACATTAGAGAGTACTACCTTTATTTTATATCAACAACTAGCGTAAAATCCATACTATGCACATATAAGTAATAAAATGTAATAAATAATATTAAACATATTAAAAATTGACTAAATACTATGATATTAATTTAGATGTGTATTTAAATAATATATGTTTGCATAAATATGCAGGACTAATTAATTTTTGTGAAATACACTCAATTGAATAAGCTCAATTGAAAAAGAAGAGTAAGATTGAAATTCTATAATTATAAGATAAAGATTAAAAAATTAAGTTTAAATTTGAAGATGAATATAGAAAAGAGAAAATTAGATAAATTTTTGAAAAATAATAAATCAACTGAAAATCAAGAGTGAGAGTGGATTCTGTAAATATAAGATAAAGATTTTAAAAAAAAAAATCAAGTTTAAATTTGAGGATGAACTATAAGAATATAAAAAGCGAAAATTAAATAATTTTTAGAAAAATGAGGTAGAGAGAATTTCAGTAAGCATCAAATGAAGATTGAAAAAAAGAAATCAAAATTTTAAAAATTCAAAAATAAAATAAGATAAACCTTAAAAAAAATCTAACATAACTCTAATAATAGAAGAACAAAAGAGGTAGTATTGGATAAGAGGGAAATGTCACATATAATTTTTAAAAATTTGTTTTAAAAAAAATAAAATATAAAATAAGAATTGAGGTGTAGTAAGTTAAAAATTAGATAAGAGTTAAATGACAACTATAATTTTTTAAAATTTAAATTTTGTGTAGTTAATAAATACGCATTTATGATATCTTATTGTACAAATTTTAACTCTATTTTGTGTTTACTACTAATAATTTTTAACAATTTTTGTATTCTAAAACTACTTAATTAAAAAAAAAAATCAAGGGATCACCTTTTTATTTCTTAATTTTGTTTTGTGTCAATAACTTATAAATTTCAACAACTATTGTATTTTGAAACTACTAAATAAAAAAAATAGCATTACTTTTTCTTTTCTTTTTTTTAAATCTTAGTTAGTTTCATTTTAATTTTGTTTTGCATCAATAACCAATAAATTTTAGCATGTTTTATATTCTAAAACTACTTAATAAAAATAAAAAAATAAAAAACATCACTTTTCTTTTCAAAATTTTTGTTAGTTTTATTATTACTTTGTGTTAAGAGCTGACAAAGTGACCTTAGTTGTGCTATGCACGAGTATAAATAAATAATCAAAAATTAGTTTTAAAATTAAATAATAATAATATGAAATTTATCTAAAATATGTAGTAAAAATGATTTATAATCAATTAAATTTTATTTATTTTTATCAGAGTTAACACATAAATGACTTGTATATTTATACCAACGTGACCTTCATATAATCGTTAAAAATTGTTTTGATCTATGCCCTAGAATCATTTGACATATTTATTTATTTATTAAATTGGTAAATAAATATTTATAAGCATTTTTTATTTTTTAAATAAGAAATATGAACATATTTTATGCATATCTATTAAAAAATTTTAACTTAGGTAAATTTTTTTATATATTTATGTTAGCACTACGAAATAAATTGTTACATATATTCATATATTAAAAATTTATCTAAGATAGAGCCGCCCTAAATTATGTCATATTTTAACTTTCATCTTAGTAAAAATATTTGATAATAATAAATTTAAACATTATGTATAAATTATATAATAATTTATTGATTTGTGACTGGTATGAGCTAGTTTGAGGGTTCTAATATTGGATTAAACATTCTATGGGCCAATTTTTTGGTCTTGTTTTGATGATCTGAACCGATCACAATTTAGGATTCGTCGAGTACACCATCCCTGCAAAAAATCAAGTCGATCAGATATGAAAATCACATGTTTGATTAATTTTGTATAAATCGTTTATTTTTTCACCATCCGTTTTTTTTTTATTATACAAAATTGATACAAACACATGGTTGCCGTTATCTGATCAACTTGATTATTTACAGGGATGATGTACTCGATGAATTCTAAGAATATGAATGGTTCATATTATTAAAATGGGGCCCAAAAGTGAGCCCACAAGACCCAACAACACTTCTCCAATCCAATGGAAGACTGGCGAGAAACCCATGCTATGTTAAAAAATCAATAATGTTTAAATTTTAAGTTAAAGAATTAATTATTTTCCATAGGTGTATGTATGAATGTATCAAAATCATGCATTAATGCAATCCCAGGGAAGCAATTTTGAAAATAAATTTGTATGGTAAACATAAATTAAGGAAGTAATTTGAAATGGTAATTATGGTAGCATAATTTAAGGGTTTAATATAAAATTTCATGAATTTAATTATGAACTAATTAAAATGCAACACTTAATGACACTTCATATTTTGATTAATAAAAAATTAAAATTAAAAAAAAAATTGAGTTGAGAGTTTGAACCTTAAAGAAACCCTATTAATGTTTATTATTTATGAAAATAATAAGGTTTGATATACACGTTGAGTAGTAATGGTCATGGTAAGAGGAAAAAAACACATGTTACGAAATTTTAGTTATATAAATTATTTTATACTTTATGGTGAAGAATTTAAAATATTTTAATAAAAAATATTTTACGATGAAATATTTTTGAGTGTGTGATTTATTAATTATTTTTCCTTAATTGGAAAACTCTTTCCTTATTTGATGGTAAAGAAGGAATGATTTTAGGAATAAAAAATATATTCTTTGTTTAAAAAAGAAAATGTTAATGTGTGATTTATTAATTATTTTTTTAAATTAAAAATTCAAAATCTCATTTTCCTTATATAATATATAGATAAATAGATGTTATAATACTATCACTATTATTATTATTAACACCTATACATTTTGTTAAGTGGCTCCGTTTTAGATCCTAAAAAAGCATAGTATTTTATGAAAAATGGTTGGACAATTTTCTCCTATTTCATTAGAAATGTCGATAGCAATGTCAATTATTGAATTTTAAGGGGCAAAAATAGGCTATTTGGTGTGTTAATGTGTATATGATATATATTCTTAAATATATTAGATATTGATTAAAGAGTTAGGATTTAGAACCAAAGCTGTAATGCCATGTTACAATAGTAGAGAGAGAGGAAATAATATATATTGTATTCAATGAATTCATCTATATAATAGAAGGTTTGTATATATAGGCTAAGAAAGAGTATTCTACAAAAAACCTAATTATGAGAAAGAGTATCCTACAAAAAAAATCTAACTATGACAATATAAATATATCTAGGAAATCAATACCCAATATATATAGAAATATATATCATATATACATTAACATGGTGAAAGAGGTTGAGGTAGCAATAACAAAACTTATAGCTGAGATTCAAAAAGGAGAAATGTAAGATATCAAAGAAATCTCATGAAGAGTTGGTGAACCAAGAAGCTAGGAAAAAAATGAGAAAAAACAACTAAACAAAGAGATTCAAGAAATGATGGATTTATCAAAGAGCTAGAAAAAGATATTCAATCGTTGGAGACTAAGAGCAAACTGAAGAAGGACGTCGTTGGTGTAATCCTTATAAATTATAGAAAGGAGATAGAGGTCTATTTTGCTCTACTTTATAGGGATATTGGAATTTTCATAAGACACACTATTTATATAATAAAATAGCTTTTTATTTTGAAAATGTTTTAGAGACACAATTTCGTATAACAATCAAATTATATTCGTAAAAAATTAAAATCTCGATCCATCAATGTGAAGATCATGGTATTACATAAAGAGAAGAGAGCCCAACATAGCCAAGAGATAAATTGTCAATAGAGTGAGGGTTAGCTCACTTAATATACTGGTCCGGACAATCCATCCTTGGCTCCATTGCACTCTCTTTCTATCCAGGCAATGCCCTTGAAGATATTTGAACTCTTCTTCTCTTACTATCTCATCTTTGCTCTTGCTTGTTATGGTTTCTATACTTTCTAGTGTCTTGTGATATTTGGAGATATATATAGGCACAGAGAGAGAGAGAGAGTTGACAAATGGAAATGAAGATTTATTCTCAGTACAAGTCAAACTTTCAGAAGGGCAAGGCCTTGTGACTGCCATTCTATAGTACATTGGGGAACCATGACATTCTATTTAGGATAAATTACATTGTAATTCTTATATTTTTGCTTCTTATTTCATTTTGATCCATATTCAATTAGTTTCATTTTGACGTTTAATTTCAAATTTTGTATCAATTTGACCCAATTGATAATGGTATTTAGGGTCTTAATAGAAAATAGTTTTCAAGTTGATTAAGGTTAACTCAATAAGTAGAGTAATACATGTGCATTTGTCATAAAAAAGCTGAGCGTAATCAATTAAATTAAATTGAACCAAAGCTACCATGTCTCTTCTAAGGGTTTAGTTTCAAGAGGAGGCTACGATTCGATTCTCCCTAAGGAAAAGTTAATTTAGGAGTTAAGCACTAAGTGGTTTACAAAGGTAGAGAGACTAACTTTTATACGTGCTAATCTAATGATTAACAATTGACTTTTATCAATAAAAAAATTAATTAAATTAAATTAAAATAAAATTATAAATTCAATATCAAAATCTAACCTACTAAAATTATAAGAATTAAAACCACGCAAAGTCTAAGAATAAGGCGTGTCGATATAATTTGCCTCATATTTATCATTTAAGACTTTGTGTCGTTAACATGGTCAGCGCACTAGTGGCCCAGGAGATAACAGATTTGGAATGGTTGACATTGTTGAATCGTTTAACTTATTGCTGGAAAATGGAATATAGAGAGAGGGAGATCGATTTCATATGTTTCAGATACGATATGCCGAGTAGTATGAACCGTGACAAAAAAAATTTAAAAAAAACAAAAGAAAAAAAAGAAAAAGAAAAAGAAAAAAAAAAAACCAGAAAGACAAAAGATAGTTTTAATTTCTAAAATATACATTGTTTTTTATCTTAATCCCTTAAGTTTCAATTTTATCGTTTTGGACTTCAAAATTGTCAAATTGATGATGAGTGATTCTATTTACACTTCTACTTTATCTCTTTAGACACTTCATATGAGATGTTCTTTTTAAAAAAAAAAATAAAAAATTGCCCATGTGTGAAATTATATTTAAGACAAAACACTGAAATTAAATTTATTTTATTATCTTCTTACACCCCTTAGTTTTCAATCCATACTCCTCTTCTTCATTTCTCAATTTTTCATCTCTCTTACCCATCTCTTTTCAAAAAGTGAGACTCATAGTGTTTTAATAATAGAATAAAGTAATGAATAAAGAAATGATGATGAAGAACCATAAAAAAAATTAAAATTGTGAGTTTTTTTTTAATTTATTTGGTAGGTTTTTGTTTTGTTTTATTGGACTGTTCTTCGACTTTTGTTCGGTGTTTCGAAATTGAATAAAATAAAATAGTCTGGCATCACATTACCAAACAAAAAATATATGTTTGGTAACCAACTGCCGAATAAAAGATACATTTTTAGTAACTTAAGGCCGAATTTTTTTAATTTGTTCGGCTACTCATTATCTTGTATTTCTAGTTTCATTTATATATATATATATATATATATTTGCTTAGAAAGATTATACTTCTACTCATTGCAACAATGCAAATACTGTATTATTAGTGGACTCCAGTCATGAATTCATTATAGTGTTTGTTAAGTTATTTTTTATGAATATAATTTTTTCTTATTTTTAATTTGTATTGAGTTTTATTAATAATTTGACGTATAAATATATTTATTATCTTTAAATTTTTAGTAGTCGTCAACTATTAATTAGATGGGACTTCTGACATTAGGAAGAAGACTGAGTTGTTCTTTATCATTTATCTATGCAACAGTGCTTGACGTTTTTATCACTTAGATCAATACCGATTGCAACACTTGATCCAAGAGATATCTGTATAAGATTTGTAAATGGAGACCATTTCATGCAGGTATAAACTACTAAGCCTACTTAGATCATTATCATGTCTTATTTTGTAATTCTACTTGTTGATGTCTTTGTTATAAGTTTATCTGCAACTTGGTCATCCAGTACCTTCGATAGCAAATAATTGGATTTGTTTTCATTACTCGTGTGCTAATGGATAGGAAAAAAACATATACTACATGTATTCATCAATTTCGTACGCTTGTCAGCTCTGATGTAGTAACTACCGAAATTATTGATATAGACGAATTGTAATAACATGTTTGATTAATGGATGTAAACAATGACAGATTTTATAGATGCTTTTATGGATGTTCGTACACTTGATATTTTTATGAATATTTTTATGGATATTTTATATATATGATTTTATGGATATGTGTTTGATTTATGAATTTTTTTTATGGATGCTTGAAGGAAAAAGTAAATCTTTCAACGTAAAGTGACAAGTAGTTAGACAAATCTATTATAATTTGGTAACATGACACTAGAGTAATCTAATTTGTATAGTAATGTATCACCGAATAGACACTTCACAAGTGGCCCTAAATTAATTTCTTGTTATCATCAAATTGAACGGCAACATATTGTTGGGAAAAAAAAGTTTGATTCATTAGCATTATATTATCGAGCTGGCCTGACACAAATTTAAAAATCATTGTTTAGAAGAAAGTGACTTTGTAAATATATAGCAATAAAATGCAGGAGAAATCTATTTTTTCTAGCAACATAACATTGATGAAATGTAAATTGTTTAGCACTATGTGACCGAACAAACACTTCGCTGTAGGCTCCACTCACTGTCTTGTTTGCTTCTTTCTCTTTTCCCTTGCTTGCTTCTTTCTTTGTTCTTTTATTTTTCCCTCCAAAAATTATTGGCATAAAAAGAGAAAAGGGTTTTAAAGATTCTTACTTTAGGGTTAATTTTGATAATATAATAAGTGTAATGAGAATTATATTTTTTTTTAGTGGTGTAATGAAATGAAGAGTGTAAAGAGGTAAAGTAGAGGTGTAAATAGAATCACTATTTGATTATACACTACAAGAAAAATGACTTTTGGCGACTAAATTTTTAGTCGCCAAAAGTCTACTTTTAGTCGCCGAAAGTCCAAATTTCACCTTCTCCGACGAAATTTTTTAGTCGCTATATTAGTCGCATATTTGTGGTCGGCGGAGGGTATTGGCGACTAAAATTTTTTTAGTCGCCAAAAATAGGTCTTTACCGACTAAAAAATTAGTCGCCAATAGTGTTTTTCAGTTTTGGAAATAATACATTTAGCGACTAAAAAATTAGTCGCCAATAGTGGTTTTTTTAGTCGCCAAAAATAGGTCTTTACCGACTAAAAATTAGTCGCCAATAGTGGTTTTCAGTTTTGGAAATAAAGACTTTTGGCGACTAAATTTTTAGTCGCCAAAGGTGTTTCCGACGGAAAAAAAAAAAGTCTACTTTTTTTTTGCTTCTGCTGAGTTTCGAACCCCAACCATTCACATTCCACGCCTTTTTGGCAACACCCGCCCTCCACTATGCCACCATAACTTCACATGTACAAATACGCAATATATATTATTTATATATTATATTATTCGGATTAATATAAAATAATAATATATACAAATATAATTATTTTAATTCAATATAATTAATTAAAAAATATATTATTTATGAAAAAAAAAATTCTGGCACTTTTGGCGACTAAAGTTAGGTTTAGTCGGCAAAAGGCCTCCATTTAGCTACTAATTTCTGTTTAGTAGCCAAAAAAAATGACTTTTAGCGACTAAAGTTAGATTTAGTCGGCAAAAGGCCTCCATTTAGCTACTAATTTCTGTTTAGTAGCCAAAAAAAATGACTTTTAGCGACTAAAATTAGGTTTAGTCGGCAAAAGGCCTCCATTTAGCTACTAATTTCTGTTTAGTAGCCAAAAAAACATGACTTTTAGCTACTAAAGTTAGGTTTAGTCGGCAAAAGGCCTCAATTTAGCTACTAATTTCTGTTTAGTAGCCAAAAACAGAACTTTTAGCGACTAAATTTAGGTTTAGTCGGCAAAAGCTCTCCATTTACCTACTAAATTTTTTTTAGTAGCCAAAAATACCACTTTTGGCGACTAAAGTTCGGTTTAGTCGGCAAAACCCTCAATTTAGCTACTAAATTTGTTTTAGTAGCCAATAATCTGCACTTTTGGCGACTAAACCATTTTAGTCGCCGATTGTCCTACTTTCAGCGACTAAATTTCATTTTTTAGTCGCCAAAACCCGATTTTCTTGTAGTGATAGGTCTAACGTTTGTTTATATTGGTAACATGAATAGGGATAAAATACAGTTCTGGTCTCTAAAGTATACATTTCTTGTCATTTTAGTCTTTTAAGTTTTAAAATTTGTCATTTTGATCACCAAAATTGTCAATCTGAGTCAATTTTGTCCCAACTCAAATTGACAATTTTGAGAATCAAAATGACAAAATTTAAAACTTAAGAGACTAAAATGACAAAAAAAAAAAATGGATACTTTAAAGACCAAAACTATTTTTATCCAAAGATAAAATACTTTTTCTATTATCAATGCAACGGATGTTGAATAGAAATTTGAGAAAGTAAGGAAACAAGTTAGGGAACCCTTTTGGTACACATCTTTTGTAAGCTATTTGTATTAAATGTTACATAATTAGGGTACAAAAATGAAGTCACACATTTTTTGTGGTATTATTACATATTTTATGGTAAGATTAAACATTTTTGTAATTCAAAAATATTTCAATGAAAAATATGCAATATTATCATAAAAATGCGTAACTATTATTGTATGTAGCTAGAATTATTTTGTTTCCTTACTTTTCCATTTTTTATTTAAAATTTATTTTTCTTCACTCTGGACTAAGTTACATAGTTAACATTTTATTGTACGTCATTTGGTCTTTGTGAGAATCATTTGAATCAAGTAGTGTAGTGATTCACATGGTTCTCACCGACTTACACAATTTTTTTTTTATAAATTTTTTATATGCTCTCTCTACGATTGGAAAATCATTTTGAGATCTTCAAACGTATTTAAGAGTTCAATGTGATTGTCACTTCGGCCAAGCCTATATTGATTCCTTAACCATTTATCTTATACTTTTTACGTTAGCGTCTCATATTTATTATCTTTCTCACTTGCTCTTGTTACTGTACTAGTTGAATATCAACATTAAGGAATTTTATTTTATTTTTCAATGAAACCACCCTATCCCATCATGCAAGCATACATAACATCTAAGCATACATAGAAAATAAAGCAAAATTTATTAACTAAATTACATTTTACATGTCCCAAACTAAATAAAATTAGAAATATTACAAGTCTTTTCCAAATATCTTAAACGGGGTCTACTCATAGGTCAACACAAATTATATAATTCTGCATCATGAGGAAATGATACAGTAAGGGTGAAACATATATGCCTTCAAACGGACATGACATGATTACTTCAGTATCAATATTCTCTGCCTGCATCTAAAATGGTAAATGAGTCGCGATTGGGAGCTCGAATGAGCTGCCTCGAATCAGCCCCGAATCAGAAACGACGTCGTTTTCGACTTTTTTTTTTTTTTTTTTTTTTCTCAGAAGACGAAGAAAATCAAAGGAAGTGGGAGGAGGGAGGAGGGAGGAGGAGGAGGAGGAGGGAGGAGGGGGACTAGAGGGGCATATTCATTGGGGGAGGCGGAGGCGGAGGCGGGTCGGAGGCGGTGGTCGGAGGCTGCGACGATCGGGGCTGCGGCGGGGCTACGACGGGGCTGCGACGATCGGGGCTGCGGCGGGGCAGATCGGCGGCGCCTCTCCTCTCTCTTTCTCCCTCTCCTCTCTGCTTCCCCTCTCTCCTCTCTCTCCCTCTCCCTCTCCCTCTCCCTCACCCGTTTCAGAGTTCAGACACGAGGAAGAAGAAGAAAAAAAAAAAAAAAAAATTAAAGTCGTGAAACGACGTCGTTTCACGGATTAGGGGCATTCGGGGCCAAGATTTTCGAGTCACAAATCTTTTCTCAATGGTAATGGTAAATATAGAGGGTGAACCCAAAATAATTGGCTTAGTAAGAAAAAAAAATTTACAGTCCACACACACACACACATATATATATGATGACATGTGCAAGTGAACATGATTAAATACATACATGAATCCAAAATTTGAAGAAAAATATTTATAAAGTTATGAGAGTAGGCAACCAAGAAATTACATAAGTCCATTTCAAAGTGCCCATTTGAACTATTTAACACACTCATGCACATACACATACTCATACCAACACCAATGTCTCAAACTGTACAACTTGCTCAACAATATTTATTCTTCATTCTTCATGATTCCTCTCCGAAGGGAATGAGCACCCCTTTCGTAATATTCTTCATTTTTAATTATTCCTCCCCGAAGGGAGTGAGCACCCTTTCACTAATTCTTCCCCGAATACCCTTTTGCAAATTCAACCAAGTCATTCAAAGTTTCATCATCAATCCCACATATCAACAAAAGTCACATATTCTCAAAGTGATTTCAATTCATGGTTTACAATATTTTCAACTAAGTCCTCAAGCTCGATTTCATCATCTTAGCATAACAAATTTCCAAAGTTCAATCTTTCAACATGTTTTGATTTTTCACAAGTTAAGACTTTTCAAACCAAACACGAAGGGTTTTCCTAAAGAAACAACATCAATGACCATGCTCGTCTCAATTTTATCATAAGTTAAACCAAAACATAGTATGTAAAGATATTTTCATAAATAAACACAAGAAATCAAAGATCTACATGAAGAGAGTGGAAATCCGCTATCAAATACCAAAATGATGAAGTCTCGAGCTTGAAATGGTAGTGACACAAAAATCTAATCAGTATGTGAAGCCCTTAAGTTGCTCTACAAATTTTCTTTTGCACTTGAAAACCAAATCTTGCTTTAGAAGAATAAAAATCTAGAGAGAGAGAGAGAGAGAATGGGTATTTGGGTTTTGGTGTAGAAGAAGAAGGGCTTAAAGAGAGGGACAGCTAAGAAAAACAAATTATTTATGATGCTTTTCGAAATAAGATATATATATATATATAAGAGTAGCGCCCACAATGCGAGTAAAAATTGCGACATACAGAAACCTAACCGGTGGACCTCTATGGATTTAGCCTAATCTGCTGCCATTTTTGTTGGTATTCTTTATAATCAATCTATTGTTTGATGCTTCTGGTCATTCTCTTTTTTGTTGAATAATTGCTCTATTGAAGAATATTGATATATTCGTGGGCAAATGAGTTGGACCTTCTAGCAACATGTGTAATCATGTTATTATGGATAGATTACAAAGTCATTATTCTAGGGAGATATGGATTTATATGGTGGAGTGAATAAATTAAGGAGATTTGATTTATGGAGGATTTTTAGGGAATAGATAGACACTTGATTACATCCTTCCTTGTTTTTGATCCTTGTATTATAAAGAATGATTTATTAGCCTATGGGTAAGGGTGTTAAATTTTTAACTAACAAAATTTTGAGAGCTTATCTATTTTCTTTTTTAAGGATTTAAGAAAAACTATAGTAGATTTTAGGGAAGACGAGGATAAAGACTTTGGCTTCTCCTTTTTTGCTTCTCGTTCTAGCTCTGTCAAATTATGCAAGTACACAAAAAGATATCTAAATAAACTGATATATTTCAAATAAAATTAAAAAAAAAAAAAAAAAAGCATGCAAAGAAGAGGACATAGAGTCCACCTCAAAAAACAAAAACAAAAGAAGAGAGAAAATAAAGACTTGCCATATATCATGATGATAACCGAACTATTTGAATTTGATGGTACTAGCATTCCATCACAACATTGAGTTGGTCTATTGAGCTTTACATGAGAAGAAGAGAGGCAAATGTAGCCAAGGACAACCCGCCGGCAAGTCATCTGCTCAAGATTTTAAATATTGATCGTTACCTATCATATCAATCATTATATATCGAGATTATATCAGATTACCCGATATTAACTGATATATAACAATCGATACTATTATTTAAAATCAAACACTTGAAGCAAATGTCGGTCGGCAAGTCATCCTTGGCTACAATTCACTCTCTATCTCTTCATGCAAAGCTCTCAAACCACATTTCACCAATTCTATAATCTAAATGTCTCTAGTCAACTTTTGTTGTGTCATGATGTTTGAGGTATATATAGAGGTACGGATGGTTCATGAACGTCTCTCTCAACCCCATATATTCTCAGTTTGACCAACAATTGCCAAAAAGGAATGTGCTTTTATATGCAATCCAGGGAGTCACAACATATAGCCCATAACATTAATAATATTATGACAATCCCAATTATATTTATTGCATTAGTTTAAAAGGATCATCATTTATATAAGTTACTAACAGTAGTGACACATAATATGAGTCAAACATTTTCTCTAATTAAGATTGCAACTTTCACATGACCTATTTTGATAATTTAAACAGTTCATCTTATAAATTTTTTTCGAGAAGATCATCTATGAAAAAATTAAATTAATTGAACAATTATAGCTATATTCACACATGTCATATTTATTTTCAAAAAAATGAACGATTTATTTTCAAAACTATAGTTGTGTAGTTAATTTTTAAAAAAACAAACTTAATTCGATCATATGGCTACAATTGTTTGATTAATATAACTTTTTACATGAATGATACAAGATTTTACAAGATGAGCGGTTTACATTGTTGAGATAGGTTCTGTAGTGAGCCACTAAGCCTGTTTTTGGATAATGAATTTTAATAGAAATTTAAAAAGGCAAAAAAAATTAAAATTAAAATAATATAAAATATTTTTTTCTCCATTTTTCGTTATTCTTTTTAAATTTCTTCATAAATTTATAATTCAAACGTAAAATAAAAAAAATCAACAATATCTCCCCATTAAAATCTTCAACAGGAGAGATCCTCTCTCTCATATATAAATTTTAATGCACAAATGTAGCATTCATAACGTTATTGATCCCATAAAATCATGGATTTTCTAGTGTCATCCAAAACCTTCCTATTATGGTTAGAGAAACTTTTGTCTTAGCAAAAATTTATATGGATCCCTCAATACAATATAATGAAAGTAATGTTAGGATGCCTTAAATTTTATTAAATACTCTATTAAATGTGTATATGTGTGAGATCCACATAGTGTGGATCTTATTCGCTCTTCAATTAATTATGCATTCCAAAATGTTAAAATAGTTAACTTTACTCCATTATATAAAAAATGTCACACCTTAAAATTTTTTTACATTTTCTATTAAATATCTCACATAAATATAAAATCTATATTAAACTTATATAATATAAATCTCACATCCATATAAAATATTTAATAAAATTTTACCACGTCTAACATTTTCATAGAATGGAGTAAAATTAGTTTTTTTTTCAGCACTTTAGAATGCATAATTAATTGAAGGGCGAATAGAATCATAACTTGATTGAGAGAGAGAGAGAGTGTGAGTGAGTGAGTGGGTACAGAATCATGAAAGAGAGGGAGAGACACAGACAGGTCATGCTTTGATAAGTGATAAGTCATGGGGCCATTAATTTTTTATGGGCTGGCTTCCCTCAGTCCATGATCTAATTGAAGAGTATTGTTAAGTTTGTACAGATTTATTACGGGTTCTATTTAGATAATCTAAATTATTAAATATATAAAACTCTTTAAGTATTATATATTTGTAAAAAATTATGTTAATCGAATATCGATAATTATATAATCAAATTAAGTTTTATATAAAAAAATAGATGGTGAAAAATAAATGATTGATAGAAATCTGATCCGATGAAATAGTTATCGATATCTGATTAACTTAATTTTTTACAAGGATATAGTACTTGACGAGTTTTACACATTGAACGATTCAGATTATTAAAAAAGAATCCGTGATGAAGCTCCACAAACTTAATAATATTCTCTAATTTAATCACGTGAGGAAAGCCCAGCCCAATTTATTATCATGGGGGAATATAACAACATTTTCAAGAATGATAGCCACATTTTTTTTTATATATATAATTTTATTAGTGGGGCATTAATTTATTTTATGAGGAAATACAGCAAGATTTTGGATTATAATAATCATATTTTTATTACTATTTTTTATTGTATTTTGTTTATTGGTTTATGCATCACAATTATATTGATTTAATGGTTTCAGCCCATTATACATTTTTTTTTTTTTTTTTTTTGATATACTAGAGGAAATGAAGAGTCATGACATCCTGATGAAAAACACAATGATTATTAAACCAAAAACCCAATCCAATCAATAATTAGTTTCTCTCCCTTTTTCTTTTCTCTCTCTCTTTTTTTTTTTTTTTCTAAGAAGATATTTAGCAAGAAAATGTAGAACTTTCACATGGTACTCATATTTCGTTTGGTAATATCATTTTTTAGTTTAAAAGTTAAAAAGTCATTAAAAAATTTAAAAAAAAATCAACAATATATATTAAAAAGTCAAAGATTCTATTTTTTTTTTACTTTTTGCACATCTTTTCATGAAAAACTAAAAAATCATTCCAAATATACTAATTTTTTTATATCATATTTTAATCAAAAAATTAAAAAGTTATTAAAAAAGTTTATTCCCAAACGTAAGCTGTGACTTGAGAAAGAAGAGACCAAAAAAAAAACTCTATTACAGAAAATTTATGCCCAAATAATTAAAAAATATATATCATTAGTCAAGGAAGAAAGAATTAAGAAATGAAGACAGTAAGAGATGGACCTTTACTATTAATTTTATGGTTTTAAGGATATTTTACTATTAAAAATATATAAAATGTATCATGTCAAAGAGGCTGACCATATATGTTGGAGAGGCATCTTTTTCATGTCTACCTAAAGAAAATTTGGGAAATTCTAATCCGTATCAGCTTTTATTTATTTATTGAAAAATGATCCCAACCTCCTTTTTCCCCGGGTTTGGATCATTGGCTGCACTATCCTACCGCCCTCCCGGCCGCACACCCCAAACGAAGTCGTTTTAGTTTTAGTTTTTTTTTTTCACTCCTACTTTACTTTTTCAGCCCCTGTTTAATTGATTGGTTTTTCTCATCATCATCTTCAAAATCTTTGATTGCTCTTTAAAATCTTCAAAATCTTCAAAATCTTCATATACGTTTAATGATGATCATCTTCAAAATCAAAGATTTTGAAGAGAGACAGCCCCTATTTAGGCCAAGTTTGGCATCTACTAAATAATACAAAAAGTCAAAAAGTCACTATCCTATTTAAGTCACATCATCTTATTTAAATCACATCACCTCTCTAACACATCACGTCAAACCCAACCCAAACCCAATCCATATAAGCCAATAAATCAAAAAGTGCACTTTTTTAGAATATCCCAAACCAACCCTTAATGATGATCATCTTCAACCCCTGTTTAATTGATTCAATTTTGATTGCTTTTTCAGCCACTTAGAAGGAAAAAAGAAAATATTTAGAAGGAAAAAATTAGAAGCAGAGGCAAGAGTGCAGAGAGAAGAATAAAGGAAAAGGCATCACCGAAAAATTATTAGAAGGAAAGGGCAACCAAATTGACAACTCAATCGGACTCAAACAACCAACTTAGAAGGAAAATTATTTCATTTGGTTTGAGATTTTATTAGATATGTGGGTCTTTATGTGATTTGTTGCAGATTTGAGATTGCATCTATATTGAATCTATATTTGAGAAGCTTGTAGGTTTGCAATTTTTCATTTTGGGTTTGAATCTGGGTTTATTTTGTAGTGGGTGTGATTTTGTAGTTTTTAGAGAGAGAAAAAAGGAAGAAGAAGGAGATGGAGAAGAAGAGACAGTGGGTTTGGTAGTTCTTATACATAGAAAGGAAGAAGAAGGAGATGGAGAAGAGGTGGTGGGTTTGATTTGTAGATTTGAGATTGCATCTATATTAAATCTATATTTGAGAAGCTTGTAGGCTTACAATTTTTCTTTTGGGTTTGAATCTTGATTTATTTTGTAGTGGGTGTGATTTGGTAGTTTTTAGAGAGAGAAAAGAGGGAGAAGAAGGAGATGGAGAAGAAGAGATAGTGGGTTTGGTTGGTAGTTTCTACAGGTCGAAAGGAAGAAGGAGATAAAGAAGAGGCGGTGGGTTTAGTTCAAACGATAAGGGGCTGAAAAAAAAAGAAAAAAAAAGAAAAAAAAGACATAGTTTGGAGTGTGCGGCAGGGAAGGCCGCAGAATAGTGCGATCGATGATCCAAACTCCTTTTCCCCCACCCTCTTACCCCCTCTCTCTCTGATTGACCAGATTTTTTTTTTTCCTTCTCCTCCAATCACCATCCGCCACGTGTGTGTGGGGGGTGGTGGGGGTGGTGATTGAAGGGAGTCTCAATCACTTCTCTTATTTATTTTTGTCAACGAGAAAAAAATTTATTGAACTATGACCAAAACAAAATTGAAAAAAAACAAAGACATCAATTGGCATCTTACCACCCACCAAAGTTCCCCCTTAACCAATTAGGGAAATTTAAGAAAGTTACAAATTTTTTTAACAAATATAAATACACTCTTTAAATTTGTTTAAAATACAATGGAAATTACATTTGGTCCTTTTATTAATAAATTATCAAGTCAATTAATAATTTTTGATGATATCAAAAATTTATTTTAATTAATAATTTAGGTAATTTTATCATTGTATAATAGAGCAGTTAGGAGTTTTATTTTCCAGTTAATTCTGTTGAATAAAATTTTTTAACAATAAGATATTTGTAATTTTTCAAAACACAGAACACAATTCATAAGGTTTGAGGGGTGTATTATGTTGATTTGTAGTAAAAGTTGCATATGATGAATATATTGAATGCACCTTAAAATGAAAGTTGTGCCTTTCGCGATGAGCAAAAAAATTTCGTTTAGTTTACTTTTTTAATCACAATTTGACAGTTCAAAACTTAAAAACTTATTTGGTTTTGGATTTTTAAACCTATATCCAACTTAATCATTAGAAAGTTCTTTTCAAAACTCATAATCAAGCAAGTTTTAAATTTTTAATTCTTTTCAAAACTTATAACCAAAAAAGTTTTAAATTTGGCCTTGTTTGATTTGTATTTTGAGATATTATTTCAAAAATAATTTTCTAGAGAGAGTTTAAAAATTTTGAAAATTTGTTTAAATGTATATTTTGAAAATAATTTTGAAATTTGGTATTGTTTGATATTTTTTTATACTTGAATAGATGGGTGAGATAGAAAAAGAGATGAGAGAGAAAAATGATTGATTGATTGATGTGTAGTAGAAAAAAAGTGATTTTGAATTTTTTTTCTAAGTATTGGCCAAATAATTTGTTATATTTTAAATATATATGGGCGATCCGAAACATATACGTAAACAGTAAATAAAATGTGAAGAAATGAAAAACAAATGTAACGATCCAAAATCTAGGACCGTTAATAAACTAAATAAACCTCAAATATACAATTAGTCTCCATAAATAATTTATACAAAAGTCTCCAAAACATAATTTATACAATTATCTCTAAAAATAATATATAGTGATGGGCTCCAAAATCTCTTACTCAATAATTCCTTAAATGTTTCAACTCCAATCGCCACTAAATGGCTTCACACCTGAAAAATAAATTAATTCCGAAAGTATACAATACAACAAGAATAACAATACTTGGATAGAGAATAAATTAACAGGAATCCAACAATTTACAACATGGCACAAATGATTCGATTAGATAATCAAGCAATTCACTGAATTGTACAAACAAACAACTCAACATATGATAACTTGTTAAGGACTAAATACTTGGTCCTACTCAGTATATGACCAGTGATCGGCTTTATCCACCTCACTCAAGCACAACTACTTGTCCGGGCTTATTGGTTCAAGCTATTGGCAAGATTCACTCAATCTATGTACAGATTATTTCCACGTCATTTAGCCAGATATATCAACATTAACTACACAGAATAACTTCACATAATTTAATGAATGATTAGAGTAATCAAACGTATCAACAAGAATGATTCCACATAATTTATCAAACAATCAGAATAATGAAGACAAGTACAATTGAAGATAATTAAAATAAACTCTTTGCAAAGAGTTTTAAAAGAAGTATATTGTCTATCACTGAATTATCTCAAATAATCTCCTCCGTCACCAACATTTTAATCTTCCGATATTTCTCCATAGATCTCCAAACATAGCGGATTGAAATTCTAAGACATAAGATATGCAAGATTTGACAAAATCTATAACTCTCCTCTTATGTAAAAATGCTACATCTCCTCTTATGTAAAGAAGCACCAAGGAGATAGCTATGAAAATATCCAGAGACAAAGCTCGTACTACTAAGCAGAGTCGATCATAAAAGTTCGACAATAAAGCAAGTCTGGGATAAAATCATAAGTTACAACCACAGAGAGGGTCAGTTACATTTACAGCATTGATGGAGTCCTAGATATACAACCAAACACTAAACAAATAAGACAAAATAGAAAAAAAAAAAAAAAAAAAAAAAAAAACAGACCTCAGTCCCAACATGCCATGGGTGACAGCGAATCTAGTAGAGGTAGTTTGTAGAGGCAGTAGATTATGTGAGTGGTGGCAAATCTGGTGGCAGTGTGGTCGTAGAGATGTTGATGTGAGCGAAGGAGGAGGGAGATGGTAAATCCGGTGAGGCCACAACTAGGGAAGTCAGAGGGGAAGTTGTAACAATCTCGACCTGTGATTAGCCTATAATGCTTGATTAAGTATGTGTAACAAGTAATTAAGATGAAATCTTAAGTTAATTGCATGTGTTATGTGTTATTTGTGTTTATATCTGTCTGCTGTAGGATTATCTGTCGGTAATTCTGCTTGAATCTGTGAATTGAAGGTCTTATCGGCCACCGAACACGAAATTGATTAGGCTAACGTGTAAATTAAAATTTTTGAAATATTATGATAAGTTTAATTAAAATTCAATTTGGAATCAAATAAGTAGAATAATTTAAATATTAAATTGAACTAGCTTAACTCTAATCACACTTAATTAGCCTAATGTTAATCAAGCCTATATAAGGCTAGGCTACATTTTAGAATCACTCCATTCTTCACTTTCCTTGATCAAAAACGTGAGAGAGAGAGAGAGAGAGAGAGAGAGAGAGAGATAGATAGATTGAGTGAGAGGAGAGTGAATTCAAGCTTTAGAGGTAGAAAAATGAGAAATCTAGAGAATTGAGAGGAAATTGAAGGAATTAAGGAATTTAGCTTTAACACTTGCTAATTTAAGGCTTAAGGTAGGAATTCAACTTTTTATTTATGAATTTGAGTTAATAATGTAAGAATTCAATAAGTTTAAATGAGTGAATAAGAAGAATTGAGCTAAAGAAAAAGAAAAAAGAACACTCTATGCATGCATGCATAGTTCATAGATTTTTGAGTTTTGTTTTCACTCAATTCTTACATGCAAGTGTTTATCTTTGTCAAGTTATGAGAGCTCATTATGATTCTACACTCAAACACTTATTTGTGCATGGTTTAGGAGTTTTGAATTCATATCATCACATGCATGTGAATATACATAAAGTTTCACTTTGATTATGAAGAATTAATTTGTGTTTGGGCCTTGATTTTACGAATTAACCTTCATTTCATGTTTTACTACAAGTTTCCAAGTATTTTCCAAAGTTTTTGGCCCAAATGAATAAGATTGAAGCTTTAGAATCAAGTTTTGAAACTTGAAGAGCAATATGGAAATCCCAGAATTTGGTCGCATCGGTCGCTTGAGCGTAAATTTCGAGATTTTAAAAGTTTTGTAGAGTTTGATTGTTGGCTCGAGCGACAGAAAGAGCAACCACCCTTTATTTTTAGTCTTGGCTCAAGCGACCAAAAGTTAGCTTGAGCGTAAATTAAGAGCTCCCAGTACTTTTGCAATTTTTGCAGCCCGCTTAAGCGATCAAAGTTGTGCTCGAACGAATTGTCCCGTTTTTAGAAATTTTGCAAAGTGTTCTAAAATGCATTTTGGCATCCTCGTTGCATCTAAAGCATTCCTAGGCCATAATTAAGCTACAATGATGAGGATAAGAGTTAGAAACACACACTAAGAAAGAAGAATGATAAGTTAAGTACTTTGGGGCGTATGTTCAATGTGTATCTGACACGTGTTTGTAGGTCAAGTGTTGTCGCTCGCCTGATCAGTCTATTCTGTCCAAGTGATCTGTTCTACTACTAAAGCTATTTGTGAGTAGCAACTCTGTAAAGTTATGTTTGATTATAAATATTTTCAAAATGATAAGATATGATATGTTTATAAAATGCTATTTTGTGAATCATGAATGATTGTCCAGTTTTTCTGATATGTATTTGCGGCATCCTTAGCATCAAGTGTTCATGTGATATCTGTGACTTGGTATAGCGATCTCGGTTTTGACTCGACCTTCATTGTGTTTCGGATTCGGGTTTCGTGGTTTAATATTGTATCCATGTCTTGTTTTTCTCCTTTGACTCTTTGTATTTGAGTTTTGGAACATGTTGGGCGAGTTTGGAATAGGTTGGTTATTAGTTGGTTTAGATTATTGTTGCCCAGATTTTGGCTTCTTCGCTCGAGCAAGGCTTTTTACGCTCGAGTGAGCCTTTTTACGCTCGAGTGAGCCTTGTGTAATTTGCTTCTTCCTTCGAGCAAGGTTTCTTGCTTCTTCCTTCGAGCGAGGTTTCTTGCGCTCGAGCGAGTTTTAAGGGTTCTCAGGTTTTCTTCCCAGACGCAGCTTTTCTAGGAAGATGAAGTTCTTCGCTCGAGCGAGATTTCTTGTGCTCAAGCGAGGGTGTGTGTCTGTGAAATACCTGAAAGTATGTATTCTACGCTCGAGCGACACTTCTTGCACTCGAGCGAGGTCACTTGTTGTGTCTGGTCGCTCGAGCAACCACTCATTCGCTCAAGCGAGGATCGCGTATATCAGTTCGCAGCAGAGCTTTTTTGTATTACTTTTTGTATCTCTTTTCACTCAAAACCCTAATCCGGCACTCTCTCTCTCTAAAGTTCTCTCTCTCTCTCTACAAATACTTCTAGATCCAAGTATCTCTCAACCCTAGTCCATTTGTTAAAGAGTTAGAGCATCTTGTGGGCTTCCTCTTGATCCGAACAAAACCGAATTTGGAGCATTTTTGGAGTTCTTCATCATCTCCTTTGAGCTTATACTCTTGAGGTAGGGATATCGTACACATTAATATGGTTTTTAGCTTAGGTATTTGTTGTTATGTATAAATTGTGGAATTTATGAAGGTTTTGGTGAAGCTAGGGTTTGGATTCAAAATTGAAAGAGGGGTTTTTATATTGGGCTCCATGAATATATATGAGGTATTGAATATGAGGTTATATAGGTTAAAATGGTGAAATTTGGCCTTGGGGTTAATATTTGGAAAATGGGGAGATTTGCCCTAATTTGAGTTAAATAAATTATTTTGTATAAATGATGAAATTGATATGGGAAATATGAAATTGGGAGGATGCATGAATGAACGGTGTAGTTGGATTTGTTAAATCACTCATCTATGGAAATTTGATAAATTATCTGTTTAAAAGATTGTACATCTGTTTAGAAATATCTGTTTTGGGCTATCAGTGGAGGATAACTATGATTGTTGTAGAAACTGCATATAGATTAGGTGAATTGAAACCTATCTTTTAATTTACGTCATTGAATATGATAGTATGATCGAGATATTGAAAATCTGTCGTAGGTAGTCATTGTATATGACGATACTTTTAATACATTGTATTATCTTTGTTTGAGAGGAGATAAAGGATGTACTCCATTGTTTGGGAGGAGATAGGGGATGTACTCCATTTTAAAACTATGTTGGCCGAAGTGTCCAGGGTGAAAGTCCCGAAATCCTATAGTTATGGGTGCCGATTCCCTCGGATGTGAATTCCGTAAAATGGCATGTTGAAGTGTTTTGAATGATAGATGTTGTTAAAGTATGAACCAATGAATTATAATTTCATTTGGTGTGTTTATATGACAATGAACTTGACTCTTAAATTAAATTAAAATGGATGGATGGAAACGGATTGAGATGTGAAAATCTACGTTAAATGGTCTTAGAAAGAATATAAGTTGGTCATGAACATTGGATAAAATTATACTTGGCATTTATATCTTAGCTAAACTTCATATATTGTGTTAGTATATCTTTACTAGGCTTTGGCTCACCCTACTTGGGAAACCATTTTCAGGTGCAGGTGACATGCTTCCTCCAAGGGCGTAGCTTGGGAGGACTAGGGGCTGAAGATTTTAATTTTGTAATGATATGTTTAAATGTTTATTCAAGCTGAGGGCTTTACATGTATAGAGCTTAGGACACTTCCTTTTGTCGTAACCAAGTGATGACTTGGAAAGATGTAAGCCCGTAGGGCATTTGTTTTGTTGTTGTTAATATACTATTACATGTTATAGATTCATGATGAACATTTATGAATGTATAATGCATGTAATAATCCTTTTGTAATACAAACTCTGATGAATGAAAGTATAACATTTTCCATTATATTTATGAATCTCTTGGGTTAGATTATCTTGTTTATTTTGAGGGCGTGACAACTTGGTATCAGAGCTTACTGGGTTTGAATACTTTGGGTACGTGGGAATTGATTAGTACTACAATGGGTTTGTCTCGCTTGTGAGAGACTTAACTATTGATGTTATGTGCTTATATGATAACATGCTTTTGTGATTGTATGGGTATGAGATTTAATTTCTAGGATGTTGATCGGGTCCATGAGTTTTTGGGAGTCCTGTTTGAAGTGCACCTGATCGCTGCCATTTCTAACTGGACTCTAGTGACGCCACGGGACGGTCATTATCCAGAAATGAAATTCGTATATGTTTATGTGATTATGTGCTTATGTGGAGTGGATTACAGATGTCCATCGTATTAAGACGTGAGTGAATTAGCTTCGGCACATTTGTAAATGTGCTAATCTCCTTTTTATCTTCATTAGGATGTCAGGACGAGGTCGTGGTGGTAGGCGTGGTAGGCTTGGGAGGCATGAAATGCCCATACCAGATGAAATTCCGGCACAGGAGGAAGGAGTTGGTCAGGCCAATGTGGCCGAGCCAGTAGGTCAACAAGCCATGGATATCTTAGCCCGTGAAATGGCCGGAGCATTAAGGGAATCCATGGACATTCTCAGAGTTGAGAATCAAGTCCAGGCCCAAGTAGCTGAAGCTGGGCCGTCTTTTCTGAAGAGGGAATTCTTTCGGTCGAATCTGGACAAGTTTTTGGGTGATCCTAAGGAGCCACTGAAGGCTGATGAGTGGCTAGAGCAAATGACGAAGACATTTGAGATGCTCGGCATCGAAGGCGGAGGTTTGAGAGTGACCTTGGTGTCCTTCCAGCTGAAGGGAGACGCGGGTCAGTGGTGGAAATATGCGCGAGGGCGCATTGGAGAGACTTGGGAAGCCTTTGTTGAAGCTTTCCAGGACAAGTACTTACCTGCTACAGTAAGGGAGAAGTTAAGAGATCAATTCTCCAAGTTGGAGCAGTTGAATGCACCAGTGGCTGAGTTTAAGGCCACATTCACTAGTTTGTCGAGATTTGCATCGGAGTTAGTGGCGACTAAGGAGCACCGATGTTTGGAGTTTGAGAAGGGGTTAAGGACTGAACTCATGTTTAGAGTGGCTGGATCCATGATTAGGGACTATGGGCGCCTTGTGGAGACTACAGCCCATCTTGAGACTATCATGCATGCGGAGGAGGAGAGGATGAGGGGCTCTAGGAGAAGTCAGGATGGACAGGGGGACAGTAAGAGGCAAAGGGGTTCTAACCCTCAGCAGTCCCAGGGAGCGCATTCGAGATCTACCTTTCCAGTGCAGAGTTCGGGTTCTGTGAGAGGTGGTTAGAGAGGCATCACTTGTTTTAAATGTGGTCAATTGGGCCACAAGTCTCTAGCTTGCCCACAAAGGGGAGGAGGGCAACGAGCAGCTTCATCTTCGGCTCATTCTCAGGGCCAGAGTCAGGGCAGAGCCTAATCGCTCACTTGTTATCAGTGTGGGCAAGCAGGGCACTTGAAGAGGTTTTGCCTACAGTTGGGTGACACACCTAATGTGTCTGGTTCGAGGCAAACATAGAGTCACCAGCTAGTACAGTTAGTACAGGCCTCGAGAGCCAATCAGGGAGCCTCTTCAACTCAGTCAGTACAGCAGTCTTATACTCCGAGGGGTGAGCAGGTAGATCAGAGACCTATGGGGCGCGTGTATACTGTTACCGATCTTGTATCGGCTCCATCTGTTGTGAGAGGTACCTTTTTGTTTTGCAACTCGGTTGCTAATGTGCTGATTGATACAGTGCATCCCATTTATTTATTTTGTCTGCATTTACATCTGTTTTGGGGTTGGAATTGGCATAGTTAGCATCTCCTATATGTGTCATGTCACCTGTTAGGGGTGAGATGATTTTGAAACAGGGGTGCCAGGCTGTGATATAGAGGTTGCCGATCGCCGGCTTCCTTTTTCTTTTGTATTGATGGACATGTCTGGTTTTGATGTTATTTTGGATATGGATTGGCTATCGTCATACCGGGCTGTTATAGATTACTACTGTCAGAGGGTTACTATATGTACCTTGAGTGGTGATTGCTTTTATTTCTTGGGAGACCGAGTGGATAGAGTCTTATCACTGGTGTATGGTTCGCGTGGTCGAAGTGAACTTAGTTGTCTACTTGCTAGCCTTTTGAGTAGTGAGTGTGATGAGGTTCGAGTTGAGTTGCCAAGAGTGGTTTGTGAGTACTCAGATGTCTTTCCCGAGGATCTTATTAGTTTACCACCTCACCGAGAGATCGAGTTCTCTATTGATTTAGTGCCTGGCACAGCACCAATCTCTATGGCACCGTATCAGTTTGCGCCAGTTGAGTTAAGTGAGTTGAAGATTCAACTCTAGGAATTACTAGATAAGGGTTTCATTCGCCTTAGTACTTCGCTTTGGGGAGCACCGGCTCTCTTTGCCAAAAAGAAAGATGGAGCCTTGCGACTTTGTATTGACTATCGAAAGTTGAACCGGGTTATGGTTAAGAACAAGTATCCAATGCTAGGTATAGATGACTTGTTTGATCAGTTGAAAGGGTCTCATTGTTTCTCTAAGATAGACCTAAGATCGGGTTACCACCAGTTGAGGGTGAGGGAGGAGGATATCCCAAAGACGACATTCTGTACGCGGTATGGCCACTATGAGTTTCTTGTGATGCCTTTTGGGCTAACCAATGCCCTAACTGTGTTTATGGACTTGATAAACCGAATCTTCCGAGAGTTCTTAGATCGTTTTGTGGTCGTTTTTGTGGATGACATTTTGATTTACTCACCCTCTGAGGAAGAGCACGAGGAACACTTACGAGTGGTGCTTGAGTTGCTTAGAGCCCATAAGCTGTATGTTAAGTTTGGAAAGTGTGAGTTTTGGCTAAAAGAGGTTAAGTTCCTAGGCCATGTAGTATCCGGGGAAGGGGTGACTGTAGATTCATCCAAAATTGAGGCAGTGCAGGATTAAGCACAACCTAAAAATACTTTCGAGATTCGTAGTTTCTTGGGGTTGCCCGGGTATCACCGTTGGTTTGTAAAGGATTTCTCCAAATTAGCGTCGCCTTTGACTAGATTGACGAAGAAATGGAGACTTATGAAAAGTCATTCCAAGAGCTTAAGGTTAGACTTACCACCACTCCAGTCTTGATTATTCCGGAGAGAGGTTTGGGCTATTCAGTGTATTGTGACGCCTCATGGAAAGGTTTAGGTTGTGTGTTGATGCAAGAAGGGAAAGTAGTAGCCTATGGCTCACGGCAGTTGAAAGCACACAAGAGGAACTACCCTACTCACGATTTAGAGTTAGAAGTTGTGATTTTTGTCTTGAAGATTTGAAGGCACTATCTGTATGGCGAGAGATTTGAGGTGTATTCTGATCATAAGAGTCTGAAGTATCTATTTATACAGAAGGACTTGAACTTGAGGCAGAGAAGATGGATGGAGTTCGTAGAAGATTATGATTTCGAGTTGCATTATCATCCAAGGAAGGCCAATGTGGAGGCCGACGTTTTGAGTAAAAAATCTATCAGTCGTGTAACTTGTATTGTCATCCGGGAATGGGAGATGTTGGGTGCCCATGGTGAATTTGACTTGCATCTGGGCGAGTCTGTTGAGTCTGCAGCCTTATTTTCTGTAGTTATACAACCTACACTTGTGAACCAAGTGTTAGAAGCACAGAAGGGTGACTTTAAGGTAGAATCCCTCCGGGAGAAGATCTCCAGTGGGAAGGTAGAGAAGGATTTGACCGTGTATCCCGACCTGAGTGTGAGATACCGGGACCGCTTGTTCATACCGGAGTCTTGCCGAGAGGAAGTACTCCGAGAGTTTCACCATTCATGTCTTGCAGTGCATCCGGGAGACACAAAGATGTACCATGATCTGAGTCGCTAGTTTTGGTGGAGGGGTATGAAGAAAGATGTGGCTGTGTTTGTATCGAAGTGCCTTACTTGTCAGCAAGTGAAGGCCGAACATCAGAGACCAGCGGGTTTGTTGTAACCCTTGCCTATAGCTGAGTGGAAGTGGGAGCATGTCACGATGGATTTTGTTGTGGGCCTTCCGAGGACTCAACGGAGTAGTGATGCCATTTGGGTAGTAGTTGATCGGTTGATTACCTTGCTGACTTGTATGTTTGGGACATAGTGAGGTTGCACGGGATCCCTGTGACGATTGTTTCGGATAGAGATCCGCGTTTCACTGCTCGATTATGGCAGAGTTTGCAGAGTGCCTTGGGCACTAGATTGACTTTTAGTACTACTTACCATCTTCAGACTGACGAGTAGTCCGAGCGTACTATTCAGATTCTTGAGGATATGCTTTGAGACTGTGTCTTTGACTTTAAGGGTTCGTGGGAGAGACACTTACCCTTAGTGGAGTTTGCCTACAAGAACAGTTTCCAATCGAGTATTGGCATGGCACCGTTTGAGACCTTGTATGGCCGACCTTGTAGATCGCCTGTGTGTTGGGCCGAGGTAGGTGATGCACCTTTGTTGGGCCCAGAGTTGGTGCGGGAAACAACGGAAAAAGTGGCACTTATCGTAAGAAGTTAGTTACAGCCCAGAGTTGTCAAAAGAGTTATGACGACCGTAAGAGGAAACCTTTGTCATTCGAGGTGGGTGATCATGTCTTTTTGAAAATATCACCTAGACGGGGTTTGATGAGATTTGGGAAGAGTGAGAAGTTATCCCCTCGATTTATTGACCTTTTGAGATTCTTGAGCGGATTGGAAAGGTTGCCTATCATTTGGCGTTACCGCCACAACTTTTCAGGGTTTATGACGTTTCATATTAGTATGCTTCGGAAGTATGAGCCGGATCCACGCATGTGTTGGATTGGACCGACTTAGAGGTAGACGAGGATGCCTCATATGAGAAGAGACCGGTGTGAGTCTTGGATAGATGGGACCAAGTCTTGCGAGGCAAGACAGTTCTCTTGGTCAAAGTATTGTGGAAACATCACGGGGTTAAGGAAGCAACTTGGGAGCGTGAATTGGAAATCCGAGAGAAATATCCGGACTTATTTGTTGATGTTTGAGTATATGTTAAAATTTTAGTTTTGTTTATGAACTATAAAAACATTGTATATGTTTTGGATTATGAAGGCATTGTAAATGTTGAATATGTTTTGAAAATGCAAGTTTAATTTGAACATTGTATATGTTGTTTAAGTTTTGGATATGTAAACTTGTCGTAAACGTTGAATATGTTTTGGAAACATGAGATATATATATTGGAATTTGTTAAATTTCGGAAGATGCATATTGGTAATATATGTTGAGCGATATGTTGTGGATTTGTTCTCTTGTGAAGAGATTGAATGACCGGTGGGTGGGTCATGACGATGAGAATTGAATTACGAACATTTTTGAAAATTGGGTAATCATGATTTTTGAAACTTGTACTAAAATTTCGGGGACGAAATTCTTTAAGGGGGGAGATTATAGCGATCCCGGTTTTGACCCGACCTTCATTGTGTTCCGGACTCGGGTTTCGTGGTTTAATATTGTATCAATGTCTTGTTTTTCTCCTTTGACTCTTTGTATTTGAGTTTTGGAACATGTTGGGCGAGTTTGGAACAGGTTGGTTATTAGTTGGTCTAGATTGTTGTTGCCCAGATTTTGACTTCTTCGTTCGAGCGAGGCTTCTTGTGCTTGAGCGAGCCTTATGTAATTTTCTTCTTCACTCGAGCGAGGTTTCTTGCGCTCGAGCGAGTTTTGAGGGTTCTCAGGTTTCCTTCCCAGACGCAGCTTTTTTGGAAGATGAAGTTTTTCGCTCGAGCGAGGGTGTGCGTCTGTGAAATACCTGAAGGTATGTATTCTACACTTGAGCGACACTTTTTGTGCTCGAGCGAGGTCACTTGTCGAGCGACCACTCCTTCGCTCGAGCGAGGATCGCGTATATCAGTTCGCAGCAAGCTTTTTTGTATTACTTTTTGTATCTCTTTTCACTCAAAACCCTAATCCGGCACACTCTCTCTCTCTCTCTAAAGTTCTCTCTCTACAAATACTTCTAGATCCAAGCATCTCTCAACTCTAGTCCCTTTGTTAAAGAGTTAGAGCATCTTGTGAGCTTCCTCTTGATCCGAACAAAACCGAATTTGGAGCATTTTTGAAGTTCTTCATCATCTCCTTTGAGCTTCTACTCTTGAGGTAGGGATATCTTACACATTAATATGGTTTTTAGCCTAGGTATTTGTGGTTATGTATAAATGGTGGGATTTAGAAAGGTTTTGGTGAAGCTAGGGTTTAGATTCAAAATTGAAAGATGGGTTTTTATATTGGGCTCCATGAATATATATGAGGTATTGAATATGAGGTTATATAGGTTAAAATAGTGAACTTTGGCCTTGGGGTTAATATCTGGAAAATGAGGAGATTTGCCTTAATTTGAGTTAAATAAATTATTTTGTATAAATGATGAAATTGATATGGGAAATATGAAATTGGGAGGATGCATCAATGAACGGTGTAGTTGGATTTGTTAAATCACTAACCTATGGAAATTTGATAAATTATCTGTTTAAAAGATTGTACATCTGTTTAGAAATATCTGTTTTGGGCTATCGGTGGAGAATAACTATAATTGTTGTAGAAACTGCATGTAGATTAGGTGAATTGAAACCTATCTTTTAATTTACCTCATTGAATATGATGGTATGATCGAGATATTGAAAATGTGTCGTGGGTAGTCATTGTATATGACGATACTTTTAATATATTGTTGTAGACACCCCATTTTTGACAGACCTTAAGACTCAGACGTCACCGATTGAGCGCTCGGTGGTGTTGCATATCGTGCTCGTTCAGAAGCCCCAGAGTCGCGGCCGTGCGCCTTGCCTCCGGACTTCCGAACTCTCTTCTGTGCCTTGTCTCGGTTTGCGAACCAGACTCGGTTTTCTCTGTTTTCTTTCCTGAGGGAAGGGAGTGGTCCTGTAGACTATCTCTCGGTGGCCGTACGCTACTTTTCGTGGCCGTAGGCCATTTTTCCCATTTCGGAGCCCGGTTCCCGGTTTTCGGAGCCGTTAGGCCGTGTGCCTCGGTTCGGGACCGCCCAACCATCTCCGATTTCTCCGGTTCTTGGCAGGTACCTCTGTTTTATCATTTTGAGAAACCCTGGGGCCCTCGATGCCCACTTCGTGGCCGTATGCCACTTTCGGTGCCTACAGCCAGTTTTTGGGCCCCGAACCTCGCGGTTTGGCCCCGAGCATTCATTTCGCATCGGTTTTCTCCGGTTCTTGGCATGTACCTCTGTTTCATCATAACAGAGCACACTGGGGCCCCCGATGCCCACTTCGTGGCCGTATGCCACTTTCGGTGCTCATAGCCGGTTTTCGGGACCCCGAACCGCGCGGTTTTGGCCCCGAGCATTCATTTTGCATCAGTTTTCTCTGATTTTTGGCAGGAACCTCTGTTTTGTTATTCCGAGGGACACTGGAGTTGCAGATACCCACTTCGCTGCCGAACACCACTTCCGGCACCCGCAGCCCATTTTCGGGATCCCGAATGGCTCGGTTTTGGCCCCGAGCGTTCATTTCTCATTAGTTTTTGTTCAATTTTGGCAGGTACCTCTGTTTCAACATTGGGAAGATCACTGGAGGGTAGGAGGCCAGCAATTATCCCAGATAACCAGTTTCGCTCCTCCGGCGCCCGTTTTGCTCACTTCCGGGCCAATGTTGAACACCCTAGGCCCATTTTCTTCCAACCAAAGCTACATATCTGTGATGAGGGCACATGGGAGGACCCTAAAAACTACTGGTCAGCCAGAAATTCCAGGTTTCATTTTTGAGCCCCTCCTTCCAGCTCTATGTTGTGGCTCCTGCTTCAGAGTTGCCAGATTCCGACCTTGGAACCTTGTTCCACACATCTTGGAGGACACAAAAAGTTGGTGGTCGGCCAGCAATTGTTGATTTCATTTTTGAGCCTCTTCTTCAAGCTCTATGTTGTGACTTCTGCTTCAGAGTTGCCAGATTCCGACCCTAGGGCCTTATTCTACACACTTGGGAGGACACTACTGTATGGTGGTCGGCCAGAAATTCTTGAGTTCATTTTTGGGGCATGGCCGGCCGGCCAGGGGGAGTGGCTGGCCGACCAGGTGGGGTGGCCGGCCGGCCACCTTGCAGAAAATCACCTGGCCGGCCAGCTTCTTGCTTTCCAGCTCAGCACAGCTGTCCGGATATTTTTGCCAAATATCTCCCCATCCGGGGGATATTTTGGGAGGGAAAGCTTGGGTGCTTTTCCCTCCCCTTTTACACCTTGTTTTGCCTATTTAAAGGAACCAAGGGCTCCTTTGCCTAGGTTAGAAGATTTGTCTTCAAGAACACTTAAGCAAAAACCCTAATCTCCATAGCCAAAACCTTCAAAAAAGCTTCAAGTCTTGCTTGATTTCTTCATCAACCCCTAGCCTCACCATTCCAACTTTGATTCCAGCAGCTAGGAAGTGAATTTCAGAGGTTGAGAAGCTACAAATCAAAGCCAAAAGCAAGAAAGACAAGTCTTCAAGGGTAAGTATTCAAAACCAACTTTTGGGGCTTTTTCTTGATCCTTTGTTATACTCTAATTGGTTGAGAATTGGGGCTCCGACCCCTACTGCTTCTTGCTTATTTTGAGCCCCTCTACAACATTGTAGAAGGGCTCAACTTCATTTGGTATTTGTATATACTAGTTCCTTCAATATTCATCAAGATTGTCACATTTTTGCATGCTAAAATTGACCTATTTGTGTTGGTTTTTAGGGGTCCGAACCATACTTCTTTCTTGCTTATTTTGAGCCCCTCTACAACATTGTAGAGGAGCTCAACTTCATTTGGCCATTATATCTACTAGTTCCTTCAATTTCATCAAGTATGCCATATTTTGTATCCAATTTTTGACCTATTTGTGTTTGTTTTTGGGACTTCGACCCCTACTGGTTTTGGTCTTATTTTGACCCCCTTTACATGTTTCATGAAGAAGTTTTGGTCATTTGATGTATAGATTGCATGTCTTGTGTTATACCCTTTTGCGGCCCCATTTTGCCTTCCATTTTTGGCATGTTTGTCTTATGATTTAGAGGTTGCCATCTTCTGCATATATGCTTATTTTTGGGTCCTCTTTGATGTTGTAGAAGAAAGTTTGTCCATTTGCATTTTCTATATACCATCTCCCTTTATAATGCTCTGTTGGCCATTAATCTTGCGAGCTATTGTTGCCATATCTGTGCTTGCATTTTGGCCATGTTTATTACTGAAAAAATGCCATATTCGGGACTGCCTTGCTACTGTTATTGCTTCCATGATCATATTTTGCATGTTTAGCATGGCCGTAGGCCATTTCGGGGCTTAATTTCACATTTTCGGGATGATTGCATGCTTCGGTTGTCATTTCGTATCATTTCGGGGCTATTTTACATCATTTGTGAGTGCTGAAATCTGATTTGCATGCTTGCATATCATTTCCCATGTCATTTCATGCCTTATTGCATTGCCTCGGTTTGCGTGCCCGTCGGGCACGAACTTCGAGGCACTCCGTTTTCGCCACCGGCAGCCTATGTGAGTGTGGTTGAGGCCCTCTCATGTTGGCGTAAGCCCAATTTGCATTTTCATGCTTGTATGCCATCGCCTCGGTTTGCGTGCCCGTGTGCACGCATTTTGAGGCACTTCGGTTTTATCCGATTTGCATTTTCATATCATCGCCTCGGTTTGCGTGCCCGTGTGCACGCATTTCGAGGCACTTCGGTTTTATCCGATTTGCACTTCACATCTCTGCCTCGGTTTGCGTGTCCGTGTGCACGCATTTCGAGACACTCTGTTTTATCCGCTTGGCATTGCGTATGCCTCTGCCTCGGTTTGCGTGCCCGTATGCACGCATTTCGAGACATTCTGTTTTATCCGATTGGCATTGCGGATGCCTCCGCCTCGGTTTGCGTGCCCGTGTGCACGCATTTCGAGACATTCTGTTTTATCCGGTTTGCATTGCGTATGCCCCTGCCTCGGTTTGCGTGCCCATGGGCACGTATTTCGAGGCCCTCTGTTTTATCCGATTTGCATTTCATCATCGTCTCAGTTTGCGTGCCCGTGAGCACGCACTTCGAGGCACCTCTTTTTTATCATTCCGGCATCCCGTATGAGTGTGGCTGAGGCCTTCTCATGTTGGTGTAAGCCCATCATTGCATTTCGTGCCTTTATGTCATCATCTCAGTTCGCGTGCCAGTGGGCACGCATTTCGAGGCATCTCATTCTCATAGCATCGTGCATGCTAGGTTGTATGTTAGTTGCATTTCATGCATATCATGCATATTGCACGGGAAACGAGGCACGTTTCGTACTCTGAGTAACGGAACGGGTCTCAATTCCCAAGTCACCGACACTCCGGATTATCCATGATGGAGTTAAGTGTTGTTGTAGCATTCATCTGCATTCATCCCTATATTGAGTTGTGCAATTCGACTCCTCGGCCATCATGCATCGATATGCGTGATTGGTGGCACGAGAATCGAGGCATGCATATATTTGTGAAATACATTGCTATGCCCTTTCCTGCTCTCTGTTGCAGCAAAATCCAAACTCAACCACTTTTCAGAGTCCGGCGCGCATTTCGAGAAATATTACAAACAGAGGCTAAATCGGGCATCTCAGTGGATTTCTGCGCAACACAGTCCAGCATACATTGTATCAGAAGCGAGGCAGCCCCTGGCTTGCATGCCAGTTTTACTGCTTTCCTAGTTTAATTTATTAATTAATTAGAAATCTGTACATTATTTCGGACTGTATATTTCGGACTGTATATTTATTCGGACCCTCTGCGCGAGGGCACAAATGTAATAAGTGTGCGTGTGTGTGTGTATGTCTTCCAACCCCCATTTCTTTCTCCCTTTTATTTACCTGCTTACGATGGTTAGATATAGGGCATATTTCAATTAGCATAACGGTATGACAGCATGTTTGCATCATTCATCTGTTTTGCACGCACCGGGCTCGGCGCATCATACAAACTGCATTTGTATTTCAATTCCAAATTGAATACATGTAGCTGTAGCATTTCATATGCCATGTTTAGAATAGCCGAGCCTGCTATAGTTGCATTTTGCATGTGTTGCATTAGGCATTCTGTATACTTAAGATCCATGCATGATTTCTAATCGGTTCCTGTTTTGGCTTGGAGTACTAGGTGAGTTTTATGCTTTAGCATCCTTGCATGCGTGTGAGTGTTGCCATGATAGCATGCTTGCCATGAGGCTAAGTGCTTAAATGATATAACTGTCTTGAATGCCTGTGGGTGGAGGTTGAGTTATCTGAATTGGAACAATTCATCAATCATGTTTTACTAAGCCCACCCAGGGTGGCAAATCCGCGTTTTTAGCCTACCTGCGGGTAGCACCATCAAACCATTTTCAAATGTTTTGTTCCAATTCAGGCGACTCAGTCTATACTTGTTTGCTGCGAGCATCACATAGTAACCTAGGCTAATAACCGGAATAAGAACTCACAAAGTTTTCAAAAACAGATATCATGGTTAGTAGAGGCCGGTCTTTGACCGGGCGAGCGGGGGTGCTCACGATGTGACCTTCCCCAATCGTACCCAACTTCCCGAGCCAACTTTGGTGATGACGGACACGTGGCCTTCGGCACCGAGTCAGGGTTTCCTAAATTTCCCATTTTAAAAAATATTTAGGTGGCGACTCTGTTATCTGGCAAAGCAGTCCATGTTTGGCACTTCTTTCAAAAAATCTGTTTTCAAAACGATTTGCCGGATTTGGACTCTTTGGTTCAAGATTAAGAACCGTGACATTTGAGTCCTTGAACTGTAGTGACCCCAATATGAACAGAACGGGACTTCACCCTCCCGGGGCGTTCGGGGGACGTCTACAATTGTATATGTATCTTTGTTTGGAAGAAGATAGGGGATGTACTCCATTGTTTGGGAGGAGATAGAGGATGGACTCCATTTTAAAACTAAGCTGGCCGGAGTGTCCAGGGTGAAAGTCCCGAAATCCTATAGTTATGGGTGCTGATTCCCTCGGATATGAATTCCGTAAAATGGCATGTTAAAGTGTTTTGAATGATAGATGTTGTTAAAGTGTGAACCAATGAATTGTAATTTCATTTGGTTTGTTTATATGACAATGAACTTGACTCTTAAATTGAATTAAAATGGATGGATGGAAACGGATTGAGATGTGAAAATTTTACTTTCAATGGTCTTGGAAAGAATATAAGTTAGTCATGAACATTAGATATAATTATACTTGGCATTTATATCTTAGCTAAACTTCATATATTGTGTTAGTATATCTTTACTGGGCTTTGGTTCACCCTACTTGGGAAACCATTTTCAGGTACAGGTGACATGCTTCCTCCAAGGGCGTAGCTTGGGAGGACTAGGGGCGGAAGACTTTAATTTTGTTATGATATGTTTAAATGTTTATTCAAGCCGAAGGCTTTACATGTATAGAGCGTAGAACACTTCCTTTTGTCGTAACTAAGTGATGACTTGGAAAGATATAAGCCCGTAGGACATTTATTTTGTTGTTGTTAATCTACTATTACATGCTATAGATTCAGGATGAATATTAATGAATGTATAATGCATGTAATACTCCTTTTGTAATACAAACTCTGATGAATGAAAGCAAAACATTTTCCATTATGTTTATGAATCTCTTGGATTGGATTATCCTGTTTATTTTAAGGGTGTGACACCTGGTACTAGGGTTTCAAGTGGCTTCCATTCATGGAATTGGTTATGCATAACCGTTTATATGATCTACACGTGGGTCCTTTATGACCATCTTAAGTGAATGTGAATATTTATGACCATCTCAAGTGAATGTGGGTTTTTATGACCCAGTGATTTGTTAGATAATAGATGTACCACGTATAACTGTTTAAGAAATCTATATAAGTATGTGAATCGGAATCTGTTCTAATCTGAAATCTGATTTCTGAATCTGTTTTGGACATCATTCATAAATCCTTTACTCTGTTGTTATTCACTGGGCTCAAACTCACCGTATTATATATGTATGTTGGTGATCAGGCGTGTGATCAGGCCTAAGTTACTGCCTAGATCTGTTTTGTGTCAGCCAACCTGTGTACCTCCCAAGGAGGTTCCTGTAATGCTTCAAGTGGCTGAAATTTGTGAACTTAATTTAAGACTTCTGTTTCTTTTGTTTAAGTCTGAACAAGTTTTTGTACACTCTGTATATTGGGCTAAGTTCCATTTTGGTTTTTTTGTATATAAGATGATGTAAGGCTGATGTGAGGATGACATCATATATATAAATAGAAGTTTTAAATTTTCGATCCAATATATATCTGCACAACTCTACGGAGAGTATAATTTTGATATTTGCTTCTGTCAGCCTCTTGTTTTGTAAATCTATTTAAGAGGCCTTCGGTAATCTTAGAATTACTAGCCGATCATGATGCTAAACCTATAGGAGCGGGTTTGGATTGTGACAGAAGGGGAGAGAAGAAATAGAGTAAAGATTCCACCATGAAAGGAAGAACTCCTCATAACGAGAGAGAAATTGGAAAACAAAGCTTCCAAAGCTTATTGAACCAGAAAAGATAAATAAAACTAAAGGAAAAGAGAAGTAGAAGGGAGGAGAGAGGCGGTCGGAGGCCCGAGCCCCCCTCTCCTACCCCAAAACGGTGCCCAAGAGAGAAACCCTAGGAGAAATAAAGAGAGAGGCTCTTGATTTTTAGAGAAAAAATAACAAGGATATGTGTTGTCTCGGTTTTTAACTAGAAGGTTAGTGAGCTAATGATTGTCAAACGTAAAGGTTGATTATTTCTACCCCATTTATAGGAGCTTTATTGTACTTTACTGGGTTTATTTTATCACATTGTGGGCTCTCTCTTGTAATGGTGGCAAGTATTAGGTCGTTGGATTGGTATTAATTGTTGGATTACGATTGTACGTTTGATATAATTTCATTATTATATTTATAAATATTCTATGGATTGAAAAAATAAGTTAATGTCATTTTATAATTTATATTATAAATTTTACAATATTATTATCAATGACAGTGCATATTTATCATCTCCATGAACAAACATCTATGAGTCATCCATCGTTCATTCAAGGGCTACAAACTAATTGAATCGAGTTGTGGTTTGCAAGGCTCAAGCTCATATTGTTTCTTTATCAAGTACGAAATTTTAATTCAAGCTAGAGATTTACTTAGTTCGATTTGTTAATATTAATCAAGATTGAGTTCGGATAAAAATTTGATAATATTTTTTTTTTTTTGCTTTATTTATATTGTTTAATATATAAATAATATAATTTTTTTATTATTTAAATAGTACTAAACAAGTTAAGTTTATTCGAATTTAAACTCAATTCATTTATCAAAGGAGTATTTACACACAAGTCCTAATTTAGGAATTTATATTTCATTAAGTCTTAACTAAGATTTTTTTGATCTTCAAGTCCCATTAAATTTTTAATAGTCAAAATTGCCCTTCAAACAATGATTGTTCATCATTTATGATTATGTATAAAAGAACATGATATTTGATATTTATTTTGATTTTCAAAACTTTAAAATATCAACTTTCAAATTAAAAAAACTAAAACAAAATACGAATAAAAAAAACTTTTTTTTGTTTTTGTTGAAAAAACTGAATAAATTTGTTTTAGTGCAAAACTGAAAATTTTGTATTTATAAAAGAGCATGATGATGGAACATTGATGTGCAAATTTGAAAAAAACAAAAAAAACTTTAAAATGAAAAAAACTAGTAATGTTTTCAGTTTTAAAACTGGAAAAAAAACCGTTAATGTTCTCGATTTTATTAGATAATTGAATCAACCAATAAGTAGAATGGCAAAAACGTTTAATCTCATACAATATTTTTTTTATTAGTTAGTAAAGCAATTATCTGGAACATTACTATGCAAAATTAATAATGTTCTTAGTTTTAAAAATTGAAAAAAAACTGATAATATTTTCAGTTTTATTAAATAAGACTAATTGATTCAAAAAATCATAAATAAAACTTGAATTACCATAACATTTGTAAATAAGATTTTTAGGTAACTAACTCTTTATTTAAATGAGTCTAAAAATTTGCCTTAAATTTATTAATTTATCTAACGAATCAAGAATAGAGCCTTTTACAAATGGAGTAAATGGAACCGAACTCGGAACAGATTGATGCATTTGCAGCCTTGGTTGACTCCTTTTGAATCACTTTTGTTTTGGATTCAATAATCTCACTCAACTATGTCGGAAAAATAAAATTAAAAAAAAAAAAAAGGGGGTTAGATATGCTTGCTTTAATCCAAAATGTAGCACTAATTTTAACCAATTAAGTTAATTGGATCTAGCAAATTTTAGATTATTTAAGAGTGCAGCTATTAACACTTCATCAATTATTTTAGATTCCCTATTTTTTTAGTATTTTTTTATTACAATAATAATCTCAAGTGAAATTACTAAGAAGGACATCAATAATTTTGGGACACTCATTTCACAATTAAGCCCATATACTCATTACATCATGAGTAGAGTTTATGAGATCACCTACCTCCATTACCACCTATCCATCTTTCCCAAATCCCACCTTTAAAACATACCCACCCTCAAACCTTGAAAACTCTTTAGCAACAATATTCCGACAGCAACGGTGACAATCATTTGATTACATACACTTTTTCAGCAATGACAATAGTTGGAAGTTTTTCTCGCAACCACAACTCTATAAGACGAGAAGATAACAACAATAAAATCTTAGAAGAGGTCCATAACTTTGATGGTGTTCTTCGCTTGGAGGAAATTGGCATTATAAGAGTAAGTTTCTTGAAAAAAAATAATAATAATAATAAAGATTGTTCGTCATATTTTCTGGACTGAACTTCCGAACGTATGACTGAAATTCAGAAAAACAGGCCCGAACATTGTTTATTTGTTCAGGAACAGGTAATCGAACATTTCTTATTTGTTCAAGAACAAATAATCGAAGCAGTAATAGAAGCAAGCAAACAAAGGAAGGTCCAACAAACAAAGGAAGTTGGACCACCCTTAGGTGGTCGACCGGGGGGTGAAATTCTGTCTAGTTTTGCTCACACAGAGAATATACAAGTACAATGAGACTATGGATGAATGACAGAAAATCAACTAGAGAAGCATGAATCATGATTGTGTTGTGTGTGCGAAAAGAGGTAATAAAAATAAAATCCAAACAGATTGACAAATCTCGTAATGAAGTAAACTTCTTAATCACACAAATTTTTTTCACTAGTTTTGAGAGGTTCCATCGTTGTGAGTTTTGTTAGGGTTTTGGGAGAGAGACTTTTTGGGGTGTGGGGGTGTGCATTTGAATGTATGGAATGTTTTTACAAGGATAGTTTTGGTATTATTTGGGGGGAGAAAAGAAATTTTAAGGGTTTTACAATTTATAAGTGGAAGTCCAAAGAAATAAAGAGTCCAAAATAATTGATGGAGTACTAATAGTAACACTCTTATTTATAGGGTTTAACTTCTCTTATGTTGGCTATCTTAACTTTGAGAGAACATTTAAATTTGATGAGCTAATTTTAAGGTTGACCTTAGTGATCCGAACTATTTATTTTTAAGAATTCATTGAGTAGAATATTCTTTAAAAAAATCAAAATAATTAGATATCGGTAGCTATATGTTTAAATCACATTTATATTATAAAAAATGTAAGGTTATTTTTAAAATTATATTTGCAGTTCATTTTTTTAAAAGAAATATAATTGAAATAAATATCTATCGATATTCGATCATTTTAATTTTTTATATTAATATTCTACTAAATAAATCATATAAAGTGAACCATTCGGATTATTATGATAAATTTTAAATAGACACACCAAATCTAAATGCTTTCTCAAATTAAATAACTAATTGGAGAGAACCTAAATTTTATTATTTAAATATACTATGATTTGGTGGTTTGGTCACGGATACAAAGGTGTGAAGAGAATCATTTGGGAGACTTTGTTCTACTTGGACTTTATGGCTAAAAAGACATGAGAGTGCTTATAGACATTTAAATTTTTTTTTTTTTTTAGTGTTTTCCAGACAAAAATCTTTTAGATGATGCTATCTTTGAGTAGACATTATTGTAATTATAATAAATATATGACATGAGAATACTACTTTTAATAAAGGAAAAATTACTATGACATATTTTAAAATAATTATATATAGATGAATTTTTTAAAAATTTAATAATTAAATTTTATAAATTTTATCATTTTTTATTTGTTAGTGTTTTCAAGACAAAAATCTATGAGATGATGCTATCTTTGAGTAGACATTATGTAATTATAATAAAGAAAAATGACTTAGACCCCAGTGAGAGTGACCCCACCACCCCCACTGATTTTTGATTGATTGGAATTTTTTTTTTTTTTTGGATCTTCCTCTCACTGCCCCCCACGTAGGGGTGGGGGGTGCTGGGGTCTGGAGCAGCGTTGTCTAATAAATATATGACATGACAATACTACTTTTAATAAAGAAAAATTTACGATCCAGGTGCGTTTTTAAAAAATAATTACATGTAAATGAAAAAGTTGATGAATTTAATAATTAAAATTTATAAATTTTATCATTAATTTGAAGAGAAAAAAATTCAACCTTTACACTAACATGTTATTTCCCCTTTAATAAAAAGGCAAATTATGCAAAAAGTCCTTGTATTTTGGTTGTTGTGTAATTTTGGTCCTTCTAATTTTAATTAGCTCAATTTTGACCATTAATTTATGATCCTGTCTTAATTTAATCAAATTATTTACAATTGTTAGCATTTTTTATTAAAAAATATGTACATAAGTGACATAGGTCATATTTTTTTAAGTAAAATTATAAACTTGATTATCTCAGTGAGTTAACTTGAACTAATTCAATGATAATTTTTCATCAAAAACACTAATCAGTGTATTTAGTTTCAATTTTTTAGAAATTAAGTTTTTTGTTTTTCTTGATTTTTTTTTAGTGAATATTTTTAAAATTTTAAGCAATTTTTTTAATTTTTTTTAGATGCACATTATTTAGATATTTCTAAAATGTAAAATATTTATAATAAATATTTTAAAAAATCAATAAATACACAAGAATATGAAAAATGTACTGAATTTTCGTATTTTTTGTATTTTTGATATTTAATGAATTTTTTCAATATTTTTTTCACAAATATTATACTTTTTAAGTGTATTTATGTTAGGTATATCTAAAAATTAAAAAAAATATATTTAGAATATTAAAAAAATTCAGTGAAAACAAAAAAAAATCAATTTTCTAAAAAATGAATCCTAAAAATAGAAACCAAACAAGCTAAATAGCATTATTAATTTCACCAAATTCACATAAAATCTAAAATTAAATATCAAAATTGAGCTAATTAAAAATAGAGAGAGTAAAATGACACATGAAACAAAATGTAAAGATTATCAGTATAATTTGCCATTAATAAAATAATTTTATTAATATTAATATTTTAATTTTTTTATGCTAAAAGCGTATAATAAGTAATATTAATTTGCAGTGGGTTAGCGAGAGATAAAATTTGTTCACTTAATTATATTTTTAATTTTTTATTAGTCAATACACCATATAATTACTATGTAAAATGGTAATACGATTTCACTCAATATATATTCTCTATTCAAATCTTTGTATCCTTGATCAAACCACCAAATCATTAATCTTCCATTCGTAAATGGAAAGTTAATTGAGAAGAAAAAAAATCAATGAAATAGAGTTTAACTTCTTTTTCTTTTTCATATTTTAAAATCCTCCCCCACCCACATTACAAATTACTCCACAAATATAAAATCTAAATAATTTGTACTCTACACTGATCAATTTTAACTCCTGGTTTCAATCTATAGGAATGAGAAAGGTTGCCATTTCTTTCTTCATTACCAAAATTATCCTCACTTCTCTAGTATTTTCAGGATTGTCCTCCCATCAAACACTAATCTAAGGGGGGCATTTCAACAAGAACATATACCATTTTATTTTGGACATACGGCGTATCTATTCCTTGCATTTAGTATACTTGTAAAATTTTATTTGGACAAATTATATTAGTAATCTTATATTTTATTTTTTGTGTCATTTGGTAGACAAATGACATGTGGTTTCTAATGTTGGTTCGGTTGGCCTTGGGTAGAAGAAATCATTTTTCCCAAAGTGACAATCGAGTAATGGGTTTCATTCAAAAAAAATATACAACTCAATTAGGGTGTACAAAAAAATCAGTGGAACCAATAACCAGCTGGTTTGGTCTCGTTTTTATTAATTTCGGTTTAAGTTAGCTTTGATTACGGCTCTGAACTGAATCGGATCGCGATGTATTTTTTTTTATTTTTTTTTTTTTATGTAAAACTTGGAATATAAAATGTTTCTTACAAGATTTGAATAGTAACCTTCATTGTGAAATTGATAAACTCTACACAACTTAACCAAATTAATTATTATTAATTTGTTTACTAATATAAAATATATATCATTTTTATTGTTATATAAAATTTATAAAACCGTAAAATCGAACCAAACCAAACCAAACCGGTTTCTATAATTCAGTTCTTATCCGACTCCACAGTTTAATGATTCAATTATGGTTATAATTTTTCTAGAACCGATTCTTATGATTTAATTCCTAATTTACTCTAAAATTGGACGAAGTTGATTAATGTACCTAAACTCAACCCAACAGATATAATACATTAATATAATCTTGTCTCCATGTGTTGCATTCTTATTGCAGCCCTCAAATTACCCACCATAATATGATCTCTTCAGCCGCAACCAAATATCACTCCCACACACTCCCTCTCTGACAATATGTTACTACAACCAACTAGAAGTCTCTCTCTATAACAATCTGCAACTAGAAGCCTTCACCTCATCCCTCGTGAGAAATCCTAACTCCTCGTGATAACTCATAAACATGTTTGACTCCAAAGACTATATTTGTATCCATAATTATATTGAAAATACAAATATGACATAATCTCTTGGCTATAAGGTACAAAACAATGATATGCTTTTTAACAATTTTATTTAGCCACTCATATTAACTCATTCCACTGCAGGAAAATTGGCTTTTACTGGCTTTTCAAAAACATCGCTAAAGTTATTAAAATCGTCGGCAAAACATATACTGATGTTTTAAAATTATGTTGAGGACGTGGTTGTCGCTATAACTTAGCAACATTTTATAAATGCCGTACAAGATCTTTTGCGGTGTTTTTTTAAATGCTAGCACAGAAGTTTCCCTACTTACAAATGACGTCATACTAACTATAGTGGCGTTTTTATTAAAACATTGCTGAAAGCTTTTTTTTTTCAAAATAAAAAAAAAAATATCTAAACCTAATCAGAATTTTTTCCAAATAAATTTACAATAAAACAACAAAATCTAATCAAAATATGAATTCCTTCCAAAAAAAAAAACCAACAAAAGCAAAATTCAAATTACACAATTCACAATAATTCAAACATTTGATCACCTTTAACATTCAAAATAAATTGGAACCAATTAAGCCATAAATATTTTTATAAAAATACAAATTTGACCAATGGAAATTTATGACATAACAAAAAATTAAAAATATTTATAGACATGAACAGATCATGACACACTACATGATATTAATTCACTTTCTGCAATGGCTGCTAAGGTGGTACTCCAAATGCCTGGACTCAAAACAAAATAAGTTGTTTGGATATAATAAAAACATTATTAGACATCATCAAGAAATTATAAAAAGCTGAACATGCATGTTGTAAACGTTTTGAACAAAATTTTGTTAAATGTCATGGTTTGAATTCGGTCTATTCCTGAACGATGTGAGAGACATATATTTAGAAATCAATCCTTCACAATGTTGTCAAATCAATCCTTAACCCAGGAACTACGTAAGGCTTGATTCCCATCTTTGGGATACGTAGGCAACTTCATCCTGAAGTTCAGCCCCAACCATTTTCAACCTGCTCGTCTCATCCATGTTGATTGACTTATCCTTGTTCAACTCAACTATCCTATCCATATCCAATTGGTGCATCTTCGTTCAGATTCGGTTGTCCTATTCCGTTAGAAGATTCAGCTACAAGATAAATCAAGTTCAGATCTAAGATTGTGCATCTCAAGAGTTAATTCCTCGTTGGTCGGGTAGTGGCCATTTGCAAACAATTTTGAGGTTTTTTAGTGAAGTTGACTAATTCTTTCGAAAATTATTCTATTTTTCCAAAACTGGACCATTTCTTGGACCCAAAAAAGAAAAATTTATAGTACTCACAACCTGACTTGCATGATTTCAAAGCAGAAAGTCGAATAAGCATGCTAATCAAACTCTTATGTTGGTCAAAATTGTTTTAGCAGAAAGCCAAAAATAAAAAATGGTCAAAATAATGAACTAGGGGCATAGTTCAATCAGGTTTTCTATCTTTTCCCCATTATCAACGTACTCGCCAGAAAGGGCACAACTGAAGCTAGTAGCAGAGGCTAAAAACTCTCTCATCCTCCAAGCAGTGAAGTATCAAGCCAAGTGTGAAGCACGAACTGGAAATGGAGTTGGATATTTGACCCCCTTATCTGGACGAGTTTGATCACACCCAAATTGGCGTTTGAACCGGAATAGGGACATAGAAAACGCAATGTGTTAGACCAATCAATTGTATACCTGACCGGTGGGACATGCTTTAACTCATCTCAATCAAGTTAAGCCAAGGGCATCGTCAACCGATGTCAGTTGTAGATCTGCTGCACATCCAGTCGCACCACAACCCCTCTATGGGAAAGCTCACTAGTTGTGAGCGAAAGAAGGAAAATCTAGCAAAATACTAGGGGCAAGAACCCACAACTTCCTGCTTATCCATCAACCACCCAGGGAGCGATAAAAAAATAATAAGAGAGATTAAAGAATAGAGAGATGTGCGTTGAGAGAAAAAGTGAGGAAAGGGCTTTTCAGAGAAATAGAGATTGAGGGCCAAAGTGATGTGAGAGCCATAAATAAGAAAAGGGTGGGAAACAATACCTGGAGAAGCAGTGGGCTCCCCGTGAACCAAGGGATTTTCCACCGGTGGAAAGCAAACATCTAAGTGTTGTATTTGTTGTTTTTGTTTTGAGTCTTGTTTTGAGTCGTTTGTTTGAGTCGTTTTGACTTGGGTCAGCTGTAGGCTTAATACCCGGTCAAGAACTCATTCTCAATTTCAATTTCAAAAATAAATCGTTTTGTGCTCAGAGTGCTGTGCTATTCCCAACATTGTGTACAAAACAGGATTCGTTCCTTCATAAAACTGTGTGGTCCAACCTCGATAAAAAATGAGAGCAATAGAACCAGGACCTATATGAAGCTACATAGGTCTCGGACTGCAAAGCAAAAGAAAATAGGGAAAATTTGGAGCATCTTAGTGTGTTTCAACTTCAGCAAATTCCGAGACTGCATTCCATGTGCACCTTCTCAGGCCTCACAATTTCTCTAGAGTATGAGTGTACCTCAACCCTGAGTTCAAGCCTGCTTCAAGTTAGAATGGCGATCAAAGCAGCATCCGTGGTTTTCACATGCAGATGTTACCCCTTGCCAATATATGAGGACCTTTGAATTGTGAGTTGAAGGTAGAAAATTTTGAAGAATACAAGGAGGAGATTCTCATTAAAGTAGAACGGTTCTTCGCCACTTACCCCATGAGGTGCTTTCTAAAGCGCCGCTTTGTTGGTTTACTGCATTTTTTAAGCATACCCACTTATATCACTTGTCATCACGTACTACATCGTGCATCTATCGCACAATCAATCAATTTTGTGCATCTATCACACAATAATCTCACTTCATGCATCTATCGCACAATCAATCAATTTTGTGCATCTATCGCACAATAATCTCACTTCGTGCATCTATCGCAATATCTCATCGTGTATCACACTATCTTGTGTATCGTGTATCGCACTATCTTGTGCACCCGTATCGCACTATCTTGTGCATTTTGTATCGCACTATCTTGTGCACTTTGTATTGCACTATCTTGTGCACCTCGTATCGCACTATCTTGTGCATTTTGTATCGCACTATCTTGTGCACTTTGTATTGCACTATCTTGTGCACCTCGTGTCGCACTATCTTGTGCATTTTGTATCGCACTATCTTGTGCACCCTATGTCACACTATCTTGTGCACCTTGCATCGCACTATCTTGTGCACTTTGTATCGCACTATCTTGTGCACCCTGTATCGCACTATCTTGTGCACCTTGTATTGCACTATCTTATGCACCTTGTATCGCACTATCTTGTGCACTTTGTATCGTACTATCTTGTACATCTGTATCGCACTATCTTGTGCACCTGCATCGCACTGTCTTGTGCATTCACTTATATCGCACTATCTTGTGCATCTACATTGCACCATCTTGTGCATCTGCACCGCACTGTCTTGTGCACTCACTGGGTCTAGGAGACCTTAAATCCTCTAAAGGTGCAATTCCTTTGGTGTTTGTCATACCCGAACAGCTTCAAGCGGTCTGGTATAGCCACCTGACTGTGTTTGTAGTGAGTTCTTAAGAGATCAACTGAGACGGTGAAAACTAGAGTTCGAATGGCTGAGGCCTAGAACACAAAGGTTTGAAATTTCTGAGACTAAAGTCTGGTTTAAATACCCAGGGGTGTATCCTCAGCTTGAAATATGTATGGCAGCCCCATAGGTTGAGGTAGCTTGTATGTGTCTCAATTCTAGATGCTGAACCAACCTAGTCTGTCACCATGTTGAAGAATAGGGAAAGTTGCAAACATGGCCAGGAAAAAAAGAAGTACCTGTGGTTTGGAAGCACAACCAAGAAGAAATGGAAGATCCACAGCAGCATAAGGTAAGTCATCGCCGATTGCCCTTGTAGGTACTTTCTAAGGCATCACTTCCAAGCTGCTACGTTATAGTTATTATCTATTGCATCACATCTATTACCTCTATCGCATTACATATAGCATCTATTGCGTTCATCTACTATGTTATCCATCGCTGTAGACGCACCCGAATTAGGCTTACTACTACAGTTCGGACTCAACGTCACGGTTCTGAATCTAATCTCACAAAGTGCAATACAAGACCGATAAATCACCAAAGAGTCCAAATCCGGAAAATCGTTTTGGAAAACTGATTTTTATAAAGAAGTGCCAAACATGGACTACTTTGCGAGATACAGAGTCGCCACCTAAATATTTTATTCTGGGAGAATTTAGGAAACCCTGACTCGTGCCTAAGGCCACGTGTCCGTCATCACCAAAGTTGCCTCGGCTCGGGAACTTGGGTACGATTGGGGAAGGTCATCTATGAGCACCCTCGCTCGTCCGATCAAAGATCGGCCTGTACTAAGCATGATATATTGTTTTTGAAAACACATGTGCTCTTATTCTGATTAATTAGCTAATCTTACTACGTGATGCGCACAACATACAAGTATAGACTAAATCGCCTAATTTGGAACAAAACATTGCATATCCGTTTGTTTGAAAATGGTTTGAAGTTTGGTACTCGCAAGTAGGCTAAATCCAGGATTTCAATGAATTGTTCCAATTCAAGTAATCCAACCTTCACCCACAAGCATTCAGGCAGTTAAACACTTAAACAGTTAGCCTCATGGCAAGCATGCTATCATGGCAACATTCACACTCATGTGAGGATGCTAAAGCATAAAAGCTTACAGTGTACTCCGAGCCAAAACAAGAGCTAGTTAGTAATCAATGCATGATCCTAGTTCATGTTAAGATGGCTAATGCAACACATACAAAATGAAACTAGAAATAGGCTCGGCTATTCTAAAATGGCATGTGAAATGCAACAATTGATACATGTATTCAATTTAGAATTGAAATACAATGCAGTTAGTATGATGTGCCAAGCCCGGTGCATACAATACAGATGAATGATGCAAAACATGCAAGCATAAATATGCTAATTGAAAATGTCCTAAAATTAACCATTGAAAGCAGGTAAGTAAAAGGGAGAAAGAAATAGGGGTTGGAAGACATGCACACACGCACGCACACTTATTACAAAGCTCGCCCTCTCAACGAAGGGTCCGAATGAATAATACAAACCGCCTAATTAACTAACTAACAAGCTAATTAATTATTACACAACCAAATTGAATAATAAGCGAACTACTTACTAATTATTACAACAATTAACTAATTAACAAATTAATTAATTATTACAAAACCAAAGCTAATTAACAAATAAGGAACACAGTAAACAATGTTGTTCCAGCTCTGGTTGGGGGAGAAGAGGATGCATGCTCGGTTGCCGTCCCGAAAAGCTCTCCGGTTGCTCTTTAGAGGCTCTGTCTGCAGGTTGTCCTCAAAGAATTCCTGCTGAATCTTACCAAAACCAGTCTGGGGAATACACTAGTGGCCTGCCGGCCATAGGGAGCCACTGCCAACCATCTGCAGGCCCAGAATGAAGGTCTACTGGCCATCTGCAAGGCACTGCTAGCCACTGGTGTGCTGTGACACCAAGCTGCAGCAGAGCATAAAATAGAGAAAATGGAGGGTCTTCCAAGGGTATGTACGCACTATGCCAACCCATATCACCTCGAAACATCAAGGGAGAGGCATAATTGGATCCACGACCATCAATCACGTATCCCGATGCATGATGGCCAAAGATCCAACATGTGCAAACAATGTGAAATGAATGGACGAATAAACACATAAAGCCTAAAACTCTATCATGTGTAATCAAGAGCGTCGGCGACCGAGAATTGAGACACGTTTCATCACTTAAAGTATGAAGCGTCCCTCGTTTCTCGTGCTCGGATTAACACTTAATTCAAATGACAATGCAGCGCAAGCATGACATACACAATACGACTCAAGCATGCAAACATGCAATATGACTTAAGCATGGAAACATGTAATGTGATATGAACAACCTAACAAGGCTAATGGCATGCACAATGCTAATGCATGCACAATGCAAATGTCAATTAGCGTGCACAGTGCAAATGATGGCATACTCAATGCAATGTTACCTAAGCATACACAATGCAAAGTATAAGATATAGACAATGTGATGTAATGCAAGCATGCAAACAAAGTGTAATCAACCATGATCAATGGACTTAAACCGAAACGGACAAACCTCAGATATGCCCAAATCAGTGGCCAAAATGCTAAGATGAAGGCACCAAAAACACATACAAGCATGCATGCCAATTGGCTCACCAATTAAGGTATAAAGGTGCAACTCTCAAGAACACCTAAAGAATGAAAAGTATGGAAGTGTAACAACACCAAGTGCACTGAAATGAGGTAAGAAATGATGCCAAATCATTTAAACAACACAAGTATGGCATGCTAAGGTCCTTAAAGCATGAAGCTAGTGAAGAGGACTATAAATGAGGCATGTAATACATGGCACAAATGCATGAACTAAGCATGGACAGAGCTCAAGTAGGTCATAATAAGGACCTAAACATGCTGAGATGGAGGCTCAAAGGCCTAGGCATGCAAGCATACAAGCTAAGCCATAAACTAGGCAACAATGCGTAACACTCAAAGGCACTTAAAGCATGATTGAAGTGGGAATATGGCAATGCTATAGGCTCTGAAATGTCATGTTAAGTGATGCCAAATCACGTACACAACACAAATGAAGCATGCAATGGTGCTCAAAGCTTGAGGCAAGCAAGAGCATTTGTACTACAAGTATACAAAACATGAAACATGTGACCAAGGCAACCCAAAACAGTCCTAGTACATGTTAAAATGAGTCTAAAACATGCATGGAAGTAGGCCAAAATATGCTAGCATGAAGGGCATAAGGCATGATGCATGCAAAGCAAATAAGGTGGATTACACTACACCTATTAAGACCAAGCATGGGATGACTCGACCAATAAAAATCAGAGTTGTATCATGGCATAATAACCCCAAAAACACATTGAAATGATGGCTTGCAAGCTAAGGCATGAAGGCATACGCAATAGTTCATGTTAAGGCATAAAGGGGCAAACCCTCCAACGCATTGAATGAGTGAAAAGTGTGAATGCATGGCCATGAAACATGGATTGGAATCACACAATAAATGATGCCAAATCATTAAAATAGTCCAAGTAATGCATGCTAGTGGACTCAACACACAAAGCCAACAAGCTAGATTGAACCATGGCTATACAAAGCAAGTCATGCATGGCCAAAAAAACCAAAATCATACCTTAAACATGGTAAAACATGGACAAAAGCTTCATGAAGTTAAGCCAAAAGTATGCTAAAATGGCATGTTACAACATGATGCATGTTAGGCTATTTTATGGAATTACACTAAAAGTGTATAGAGTATGCAAGGGCCAACCAAACCAAGCCAAAACAGAGACATGACATGGTAAAACATCACCAAAAACATGCTGAAATAGAAAGAAAACAAGCTAGAATGACATGCTATTTCATGAAGCACATAAAGCTAGTTTGTGTGATTTACAATACAAGTTTGTTAACCATGCATGGAGTGACCAAAGCAAGCAAAAAAAGTGTTATGCCTTAGAAAAACAAACACAAATACATGCTAAGATATGGCCAACATAAGCTTAACAAAGATGCTCAAACATGAGGCATATGAAACAAGTAAACAAGACACAAAGGAGAGAGGATAACCCTCTCCTATTTAGGACACCAAAACCACCTTTCCACCACTGAAAATCCTTTGGATTTCAGTGGTAGAAAGGTCATGCAAAGGCTTCAACAAGAGCCTAAAGGGATGGGTCAAAACAAGGCCTAACAAGGCCTAAGAGGGAGTAAACCACCCCCAATGAAAAAGTGACCTTAAACAAAGGTCTAAGGCATGCAAAAATAGAACTTTTTTCAGTTAAAAGCAAGGCCTAAAACAATATGCAAGAATGGCCAAAATGAGGTACAAATAAATGCTAAAAAGGGGGATATATTCACCCTTGAAGTTCAACTTCGAAACCAGCAACCTCAGAAGCTAGAAACCAAGTTTCAGAGCTCAAGTAACACTCCCAAGAACCTCAGCTCAAAGATGGTGGTGTACCTCTATGTGTTGTAGTGCAAAAGTGCAAGAAAAATGGACTTTAGAGCACTATTCTATGCAATATAGAGAGAGATAATGAGAAATATAGAGAGAGAGAGATACAACTTCTCTAAAAAATGGCTGATCCCTGCTGGAGAGGAAGGGCCTCTCCTTATATAGAAGAAAAACAATGCAAAGCTTGTTAAACAAGCTTGGAAAGGGGCTCATCCCTCCATACATATGGAGGAGAGATGAGTGAAAACCAGCTGGCTCAAAAGATCTGGCGTGAAACCTGCTGACACAAGGGTTCTGCCGGCCATCAGTGGTGGCCAACAGTGGCTCATTGATGGCCGGCAGGCTTCATCAATGGCCGGCAGTAACAAAGGCATGGCCGGCAGGACCAAAAGGTGGTCGGCAGTGCCTCCCAAGAAGCATGCAGAAAGGGCTAACACATGGTCCAAGAATGGGGCAGAAAGGATACAGGGTTTGGAAAGCTCAAACCTGTGACGTTCCGCCGCGACAGTCGAGTACTCGACGAGCAATCAAACTAGTGGTTGGATGTACCTACAAGCACAACCAAGTCTTAAAGACGGTCAAAAATGGGGTGTCTACACATCCATTACATCATACCAGTTTACCACCTGTATCCTTTTTATGTTAAGCTTAGTTCGGTATGTGCTCATACTTTTCCCTCGTTGAAACATGGTTCTGTCATGTATAAGTACGCATGCTGCGCTGAGGCCAGTATTGAGGGTGTTAACACCTTCTTTGTGTTAGACGTGTTTTGTTTTGTGTCCATGCCTTGTCTAGGTAAGACGTGGTTTGGCCTACGCCTTATTCACTGCATTCGTTGCATCCATAGCATCGTACTTTGTCTTGTTGCATTCAGCATTTAGGATTATCATCTTTCCCGAGCAAATCATTCATTACTTATATCATACCCACCAAATTACTTGTACTCTTTCTCTTTCTGCAAAAACATAGTTCTACATGTGTCACACCGTTTTCACGTTAAAACATGGTTCTGTTATGTGTAAGCATCCATGCTGCATTGAGTCCGGTGTTGGGGATGTAGGCACTTAGCCTGTGTAAGGCGTCGTGTGGATGTGCCCACTTCATTTCTATATAAAACGTAGTTTGATTTTACACCTCCATTCCTTTATGGTATTCGTGTGTTTTGCACTGCTTGTGGTTTGATTATTTTGTTACATTGTGCATATCATTTGCATTCTACTCTGAACTACGCTAGTTTGATTCCTTGCAACGGGATACTTAGGCAACCCTCAGGTTCAACCAACTGCATCTGCATTTTGTTTGTTTGCCCAAGTCTTACAACCTTGTCAAAATGGGTCATCTTCGGGCTTTGACATTTACTTACATCATTTCATGACTTCGAGTTCTGCCAAAGAGGGGCAACTATAGACACCCCATTTTTGACCACCCTTAAGACTTGGGCACCATCACTTGCACACTCAATGATGAATGTATATGCTTGTCAGGTACTCGAAGTCCTCAGCGGAATGCCACAGCTCTGAGCCTCAAAACCCTGTAAACCTTATGCCTTGTTTTTGCACCAAAACCCCAGCCTTTCAAACCTGAAAAACCTAGGACTTGCAGGCCCATTTTTGTGGGCTGCCGGCCATCCCTTTTGGCTACCGGCCACCCTTGTGCCATGCCGGCCAAGTGTGTGACCTGCTGGTCACAAGTGTGTTTTGTAGATATTTTTTGCCAGCTATTTGCACAGATGTTTGCATCTACCGACACATGTATGGATAGATGTTTCTGAGGGAGTGTGATATTTTTCTATAAATAGAGGACTTTCCCTTCCATTTTTAAAGGTTAGAAAAATTAAAGCAAAATTATTTTTCTTTCTCTACAATTCTCTCTCTCTCTCTCTCTCTCTTGAGCTTTTGCCTATACACTCTTAACCAAACCTTGTCATCTTTGAGCTGAGGTACTTTTCAGCCTACTTTGAGCTCTTGAGGGTGTATATGTGTTGAATTGTTGCTTAAACGTGTTCTTCTCTTCAAGAGGTATAAGGCTTAGCTTGTTTCATTGCTTTTGTTGCTTCTTTTCCTACTGTTTTTGGGCTGTATAAACTTTGTTTTTTTTTTGGTTGAAACTTGTAGTGTAAGGCCTTAAAGGGTGGAGGGGTGGTTCACTTTTCTTTCCATCTTGCTTATAGCGATCCCAATTTTTTCTCCATTTTATTTTGTATTCCGGACATGGTTCCGTAGATGTGGATTGTTGTATTTAACTTGTTTCCGTCCTTCAATACTTTGTATTTGAGTTATAGGACGTTTTGGGCAGGTTCGTTTCAGGTTAGTTGTGATTGGAAGCATATGGTTGTTGTCCAGTTTTTAGCCTCTTCGCTCGAGCCAGGACTTTGTCGCTCGAGCGAGACTTGTGTTGTTGCTTCTTCGCTCGAGCGCGTGTTTGTACGCTCGAGCGAGTATTTCGTGTCTTCAGGTTTTGTTCAGACGCAGCCTTGGCTCGAGCGAGCTGTTCTTCGCTTGAGCGAGCGAGCTATATGTTTTGGGCTTCTTCGCTCGAGCGAGCGTTTCTTCGCTCGAGCGTGCTTCTGGGTTGCAGACCTGAAACTTCGTGTTTTTCGCTCGAGCGAGGCTTTGTGTGCTCGAGCGACGTTTCTTTGTGTCTGGTAGCTCGAGCGACCACTCCTTCGCTCGAGCGAGGAACGTATATATCAGTTCGCAGCAGCAGCTTCTTCTTCACTTTTTGATTTCCCTTTTGTCTCAAAACCCTAGATTCGACTCCCTCTCTCTCTACACTCACCTTCTCTCTAGGGATTGATCTAGTTCTTGGGTGTTCCTACCCTAATCTCTTTGTAAGAAAGATAGAGGGTTGCGTGGGCTTCGTTTTGATCTGAAAAAATTTGGGAGTGGAGTACTTCCGAGTTTGGCTCTTCTTCTCCTTGGGTTCTCTATTTGAGGTAGGGATTCTCCTTGTTCTTTTTCAATACTCCGTCTATAGATAGACATGTGGTAGTTTTGTATTGCATGAAAATCATATCATGTTGAATTTCTTTGAAAACCATGTGAGGGAACCTAGGGTTGGTTGTTTGAGAATGATTATTTTTATCATTGATAGTTCTTTGGGCTAATTGGAGTATAAATTAGCATGTTATGGTGGAAAGAGGAAAAAGCCCTAAATTATGTGTGATTTGGTAAATTAAAAATGGAGGGTAGTTGAACAATAATTGTAAATTACTATTGTTAATATGAGTTGGGTGAAGGTGTTAATGCCTAAGGGATTAACTATGGCTTTGGGGTTGTTTTGAAATGAATGTATTGAACCGAGTTGAATTATGGCTTTTACTATCCATGGAATGGGTTTTGTAAAATAAAAAGAATGGAATTGATTTTTGTGAATGGAAAAAGTGTTTTTGGGAATAAGTGGTGTAACATGTTGACTTGGAAAGTTCATGAAAGTTGACCGTGAAAATGGAAAATGAAATGTTAACTCTATGTGAGTCTCGGAAATGAATATGGAAATTGAACTATTCTGTCATTGTGTGTTGAATACCCACATTTGGGGTTTCACCTTTACCTATCGTACTAGCATTGTTGTTGTTGGGTTAAGATCTCATGATAGTTGAGTCTTCTAATAGGTGTACTAAATTCTTGCATCTAGAGGTTTTGTCCTTGGTCATCGGTGGAGGATGACATTATTGTATTGGATTGTTGTGTTTGCATTACACCGGCGTTGATTGAATACTGTGTGTGATGAAGTGCTATGATACATTATATATGTATAATTGTTAAGGAGGAGATAGGTGATGTACTCCAGTGTGTGGAAGAAGATAGGAGATGTACTCTACACACCTATGTGTTCATATACTTTAACACATTGCTTATGTATCTTGAATAGTTCATGTGTACGTATTACACTTATTGGTTGTGCTTTGTTATATTGAGATGGTTGGTGTTATATACCGCGCTTAGAATGAGGGGTACCAGTGCCTTCCAGCTAGCGCCTGGAGAACTTGGACTAGGTACCATTACCTTCTAGCTTGTTTCTGGAGAATGTGGCTAATCTTCTGATTGTAAGGTGTATCATTAACTTACCGTGCTTATGGCAGGTAGAGTAGAGCTTTATTATTATTGTCTCAGTATACCTGAGTATATCATGGATTGCGATGGTTACAGTTTTGGAGGACCGAGTTGCCTCATTTGTTGATTATATACATGTTGATGATTTGTTATCTCCTTTCTATTAAAGGCATGCATGTATAGTTATGAATGTGTTGGGAATAAACCAAAGTGCCATTTTGAGATTTTGGGAAAGTGTGAAGGAAAAATTGGGATTTGAGAGTATGTTTTGAAAAATGGAAAATCTGTAGTAAGTATGGAAAATGAGAGAGAAATAACGGGCTTAGTGAAATTATTTTTCTAAGAAATGTTATTGTCACGAAAGTTCAGGAACAAGGGATAATGAAATGAAATGAAATGAAAGATGAATCGCTTATAGCGTTGAATGGATTGACTGTTTTGAGAAAAGTTTATACGTATGTATATTTTTGTATAAACTGCCACATTATTATTCTAGTACGAGATTGAGCATTCATGATCATAGCTACCTGTAAGTTGTTATTGTTGAGGATCATGTAGAGATCTCTACTGGACTATATGTTCATCCCACGTTGTTGAATCTTTTTCAGATGTTAAGCAAGATGTGCTACAAGATTTGGATCTTCTTATTTGTTGGCCAGGGGGCCTCTTTCATGTTGGCGGAATGCCATATATGTAAAAGAGTTACACCCTTTTTTTTTATTCTTTAATGATGTAAGCTTTCGGGCATTTTATTCAGTATGCTCATGTTGTATTTAATTTGCATTCGGATGAGAGGATGATTATTTATTTCTACTCATTGGACTAAATAGTTTATTTCCGCATGTTATCTCTGAAATTGAATTAAATAATGGATTTGGTAATACTTCTGAGTAATAAAAAGTGGGGCGTGACAACTTGGTATCAGAGCGAGCCAGGTTTGAATACTTTGGGCTCGTGGGAGGTGGTTTTTACCACAGTGGGTTTACTACGTATGGTGAGGACGTTGCATATAGATGACATGAATGTTAAGACTTATGTGTTGCATTTATGTGAGCATGGAATTAAGTTTCCTGGATAGTATTTCATCGCCGGTGAACTTGCTTTGAGGTCCTCTTGGAAACACGCCTGATCAACGTGGTTTCTAAAAGGAATTCCTTGAGAGTTCCGGGATGAGTGGCTATCGTTGTGGACTAGATTCGACTATGTGTTTACATGTTTAGATATTTATATGCAATAGAGATGTATGTTTTGAGACTAAGTGCATCTTGTGACCTAATAGTAGCAAGTGTGTGCCTCGGAGAAGGCTATTGTGTTGTGCACTAAGCGTGGTTTTGTTCTTTGGATTTATAGGATGTCTACACAAGGGAGTAAAGGTCAGGTGAGTAGTAGGAGTGCCAGGAGAGGTACATCAGTTCCTTTTACAACCGCCGTTGCAGCATCGGCTGTCGGCGTGGACGTTGCACGCGAGATTGTGAGAGCAATGCAGGACGCCCTAGCTCGCACTGAGGGTGGCAGCGGGCGTGCCCTCAAGCTTACTAAGGAGTTCTTTCGCTCCAGCCCACCAGAGTTTGTGGGGGAGGCCAAACCGTTAGAGGCAAAGAGTTGGTTAGAGCAGATTACCAAGACTCTTGATATGCTCAGAGTCGAAGATGAAGAGTTGAGGGTTTCTTTGGCGACTTTTCAATTGAAGGGGGATGCGAGTTATTGGTAGAAGTATGTTAAGAATACTATGGGTAGCATGTGGGTTGCTTTTACCGAGGCCTTTATGGCCAAGTATTTCCTTCCTTCTGCTTGGGAAAGGTTGAGGGAGCAGTTTATTGAGTTGCGTCAGGATGATACTCTTGTGGCACAGTTTGAGATGCGGTTTACCAGTTTGTCGAGGTTTGCTCCAGAGTTAGTGGCAACAGAGGAGCGTCGTTGTTATAAGTTTGAAAGTCGGTTGTGTGTCGATATCCGGGAGAAGGTAGCTGGATCCTTTTGGAAGGATTATTATACTCTAGTCGAGGCAGCGGCCCATGTGGAGGCCATGGTTGTGAGTGTTGGTCGGGTTAGGGAGGAGACCATCGCGGTAACTCCTACAGTTCATAAGCACTCTAGGCCCAGTAAGAGGTGGAGGCGAAAACATGCTCCAACTCAGGCTGGATCCCTTTCCTCGCCAGGGGTTTCGGACTCTTCTGTTGAGAGGTCCAGAGAGGTTCAGGTTTCAGACCAGTCTTAGAGTAGATGGTCTGTTTGTTGTTTTGGATGTGGTTAGTTGGGCCATGTTAGGCGTTTATGCCCTTTACGTGTGAATTCTGCAAGTGTTTCAAAGCCTAGTTAGACTCAGTCGCACCCGCCCAATCAGGGGCGTTATCGGTACCAGAAACGTGTAGGCCAGGCTTCGAGAGCCTCGCGAGGGTCGACTTATTAGCTGACCCTATAGTACTACCCTGGAGGGGGACTTTTGTATTGTTGACCGGTGATGTAATATGTGAATCATTTTGTTGTTGACGGGTGTATTGTTGGATGCTGAGGCATCATGATTACGTAATGCTTTTGTATGCATGTTGTTGTTTGTTTAATCCTCATATATTGGGGCATGCATGGAATCTCGAACCTTCTTTTATTTATATTGAGAAGCTGTCAATGGGATCGATGATCCTAGTATTGTTGCATGCTTGGTACTGAATTATGAGATTTTTATGTGATGGCTTGTGAGCCTTGTTCAGTTTATAAGTTGTTTGTTGAGAACGGGGAATCCGTAGGTGAATGTGGTTGGTTTGTTGGTTTTGAGAGTTGTGTGGTATTGGCAAAGTTATGTGAGATTTGTATCTCGGGTTAGTGGGAAATGGTACCGGGGTGCTGTTTGGTGTTTCGGGTTTTTGTTTGTTATTGAATCCGTTTTGACTCTATCAGTCATGTATGTGGGTAGTGTTCGTATTGCGACTCGTTATTGTAGACACCCCATTTTGACCGGCCCTAAGACTTGGGCGCTTTCTTTTGATTACCCGATGATGACAATTAGTAAGAAAGATGGAATTTAAGTTTTAATCCCAACCTTCACCCATTTTTTGGCCAAACTATTTTAGACCTTAAAACCCTCTTTTCAAAATATGTTTTTTTTAAATGTTTCTACATTGTCCCGAGGCTCCCATTTCGATTAAAATGTTGCACTTTTCAATAAACCGAGTAAGGATAAAGTGGAAATAAATGGAAGGGAGGTGAACTTTTTTGAAAAATATTTAAAAACATCTTCTTTATAGGTTTGGAGTTGAAGGAAATAGTAGGGGATGAAGAAAAACTAGTTTAGGAAAAGAATGAGTATCAAATCATTAAGAAGGAAATGAGCAGCCTTCACTAAATTAGGCATTTCTCTTTGTACACTTGTAATTTAAATGTGAGGCCACCACCATTGGAAAGTAGACTTCTGGGGCTTCAATTTAGACCCAAGAACCACCTTAGACCAAGTCCAAATAAGGGAGATATGCCTATTTGAAGTTGGGCTTCAAAGCAGATTTTGTTGACCCAACCCGAGACAGCCTTTACTAAATTAGGCATATCTCTTTGTCCACTTGGAATTTAAATGTGAGGCCACCACCATTGGAATTAGACTTCTGGGGCTTCAATTTAGATCCAAGAACCACCTTAGACCAAATCCAAATAAGGGAGATATGCGTATTTGAAGTTGGGCTTCAAAGCAGATTTTGTTGACCCAGCCCGAGACAGCCTTTACTAAATTAGGCATATCTCTTTGTACACTTGGAATTTAAATGTGAGGCCACCACCATTGGAAAGTAGACTTCTAGGGCTTCAATTTGGACCCAAGAACCGCCTAAAACCAAGTCCATATGGGGGAGATATGTCCATTTGAAGTTGGACTTAAAAGCAGATTTTGTTGACTCGGCCCAAAACAACAATAGCCCATTTTTTCTTGGTTTTGGTTCGGTTGGGACAACCCATTTACCTATTTTCTGAGCCATTCAAGTGCATCCACTCATCCTCCATTATACCTAATCATCCCCCATTGTCAAAAAGAGGTTTTGTTTGCATTCATAAAGGAGTATCCCATGCAACCACCTTGAAAATTTGCCCTCCTATCACATTCTTGTCTCCCACCTTGTCTCCCACCTTCTTTTTGACCTTTACTCTCCCTCATTGCCTATATAGAATGATCATATTGTAAGAGAGAAGGGATCACGAAATTGAAGAAAAATGAGTGAGAAAAGAGTGAAAAAAGAGAGAAAAATTGAGTTTTTGAGCCAAAAATATTCCTATCTTCCATATGCATCCCATACCTTCCATAGCTACTGAAATTCCTCATTTCCATACACCAAAACCACTTCAAAAATTCTGATATAGCCAAAGATCAATTGCCTTAATCATAAGGAAGAGTGTTTAGTGATTGAAAGTGTGAAAAACTAGAGAGTTAGCCACTTTCCACAACATAAACTCCATAAACTCCATAATTTCGAATTGAGGATTTGAGAACACACTTCCTACACTTGAGGGTGATCAAGAGGGAGTTTGGGAATCAAGAAGTTCAATCTTTCTTTGGAAGGTGAATTTTTAGTCTTTCATTTTCTTATATTTTATATCTCATATTTATTTTCTTACTTCTTATTTCATAGTGTGTTGTTATAATCCTAGTGGTTTGTTTAGCCCATAATTATTTATTATTTATTATTTATTTTTATTCGCATGTTTTAATTTCATATTAGTTTTATTGTAATCTTGCATTTCTACCTTATAATTATTTTTTCTTGTATTAGTCTCAAATTAGTTTTGTTGTAATCTTGTATGTTCTACCTCATATTTATTCTTTTTCTTGTATTAGTCTCATATTAGTTTTGTTGTAATCTTGCATGTTCTATCTTATATTTGTTTATGTTTTAGGTTTATGTTGTAAGTTTGCACTTTTTATTTTATTTTATATTTGTTTTCGTGTTTTTAATCTAACCGGTAGTGGTTAGTTGAGCCACCTACATATTTTTTGTTGTGCATTTTCTTGGTTTCGCAACAAGACAGGTTTTGCTTGGCCTAGTTGGCCGGCCGGCCTATTTGGCCGGTCGGTTAGCTTCTTCCAGACAAGATGGCGTAATCTCCCAATGTTAACCAATTTCCGGTGGCGGTTCCAAAGAACATGAAGTTTTATTTTATTTATTTTTTTAATTTTGAGTGTATTGTGAGGTTTTTATTTTTGTAATATTCTCCTTATCCCTCTCCAATTGGTTTGTAATAATTCCCCGCCCCGCTTCTTTCTATCCCGTTCTTTTACTTGCTTTCTATTGTACATAAATATCATATTTATTTTTCATCATATTCATGCTTTGCATCCATGTTTCATGCATCTTGATTCGGCTAAGTTTGCATTTGTGGATTTAATCAATTCCTATGTGATTATGTGCGCTACCTCATGTTCTTGAGATGATTCACATGTCATATCTTAGAAGCCGAATTTTTAGTTGCATCTCATGAGTGAATTGCATTACGACATTGTATATAGAATCATGCATATTTTCTAACTTTGTTTTGTAGCTGTTCACGAGACGTCGGTAAATATGTAAGTTTTTATGTTTTAGCATCCCGTTTGTGCGTGTTTTTCTTACTATGCATTAGTATTCTACCATAAGGCTACTTGCTTACTTGATATAACTGTATGAATGCCTGTGGATGAAGGCTTGTTGTTTGAATTGGAATAATTCAATAAATATACGTTTTAAGCCCACTTTGCAGTGGCAAATCCACAAACTTTAAGCCCACTTTGTCAAGTGGAAAATTCAAACCCTTTTTGAAAAACAAACATGAAATTGAATTGTTCCAATTTGAGCAAACTAGTCTATACTTGTATGCTTCACCTAGTAAATTTTAGGATTTATTCATAATCAGAATATGAACATATAAAAGAAAATAAAAGTCATATCATGGTTTAGTAGAGGCCGATCTTTTGATCGGGTGAGCGGGGTGCTCATTATTGACCTTCCCCTCTCATACCTAAGGTTCCGAGCCCAGCATCCTGGTTACGACGAACAGTGCCTTGGCACCGAGTCATGGGTTTCCTAATTTCCCAAAATATTAGGTGGCGACTCTGAGATCTGTTGACGCAGTCCATTTTTGACAAAATTGCAATAAAATGGATTTTTTAATAAAAGTTGCCAAATCTGGACTCTCATCTACGTTTCACATTGCACTCGTGAGACTAGATCAAAGAGATCTCGGGAGTCCGAACTGTTTAACGCGCGCGGGTACCCCCGGGCATGTTACAGTTATCGGTTGGTGATTATGTGTGGGTGAGATGAGCTAGTAGTGTTATTGGTTTTTTAGGTATGGTTTGTGAATAGGAGGAGAATTTCATGATGGATGTTGCACACATCCTTTGAAAGGAAGAATAGATTGTGTTTTCGGGTAATGAGAACATCATTGGTCAAAATTGTCTTTCGTGTTCGGGTTTGTGTGATTGGGGTTGACCATGTCGATCTCGAGTTGAGGAGATGGGCAGACTTGCTATGTAGCCTTGGGGGATGATGATTTCCTTAGAAACAGTGACGGTGTGATTCAATCTTGAGAAGTCCGGTGAGATTTCATTTGGGGTTTGTGTAGGGAACTCCGTGTTTGGGGTAAATGGTGTTGAGTGGCACACCAGTGTGTGGTTTACTGAGTGTGGTGGTTTATTGAGTTGATTAGTCAGCTCGTTAGCATCGGGTTTTGGGTTGGCATTGGTCACCTTGGGGTTAGTCTTGATTGTTGTAGACATTGTATATTGATCAGGGAAAACTAAAACTAATCATCCGGATTGTGTCATTGAATATGACGGTTGGAATAATACATCAAATATGTGTATTGATTAATCATTGTCTATGATAAATGTTTGAATACATCTGTTATATGTACCTTTGTTTGGGAGGAGATGGGGGATGAACTCCATTGATACAGCTATTACGTGTATCAACTGTAGCATTGAAATGTTTATTTGTGAGCTGTAGTCACATTCAATTGTTCGGCCAGGTTCTGAGCCATGTTTATGATCTTAAATTGGTCAAGTAGAGGAAGGTGGAATGAAATTGAAAAACCATGAATTTCTTATGCCTTATGTGCTGATAGCAAAGTCTTTATTTCTATTAACTATCATTATAGAAATGTTATGTTATGTGTTGGTTGTAGCATCGCCGTGTGAGTGATAGATGTTGCTAGTGTTATTTTAAAAAGGAATGGAAAACAAGTTATTCCTAGTGTTTTGGCCTTCTAAGGGCGTAGTTAAAAGGAAAATGTTGGGAATTTGATTTAATGTAAATGTTATAAGGAAATTCCAAATGAATAGTTTTTGGCAAATAAACTGAGGATGATTATGTGTTTTAGATAACACCGTGTTTATGAAAAATGTTTTCAAAACTTTTGAGTTTCATTTGGAAGATGCAAAATTTGATTCGGAAAGTCAACCATGAAAATTTCATTATTTTTGAGAAATGTCTCATGAACAAGGAAATGATTTTTCTTATATTTATACAAAAGATTTGCTTTGGTTGCCTTTTTGGGAATTATGTTGTTGAGTAGTGACTTAGCTTAAAGCGCTAGTCGGATGTTAGAGATTGGTTTCGGGAAGGGTTTGGTTTTGTTGGAGCTTTTGTGCCTGAGTGTTGTCTTTTGGAACGTGTTTCCTTGGTAAGCCCTTCTTTGGTGAGAGTTAACCGGAGGTTTGTTGCGAGAATAGTTTCTTGGGTGCTGTGTGATCAGTTGGCCTTGTGCTTTGGGCGTTTCCTAATTTCGGGAACGAAATTCTTTAAGGAGGGGAGGTTATAGCGATCCTGGTTTTTCCTCCATTTTATTTTGTATTCGGACATGGTTCCGTAGATGTGGATTGTTGTATTAACTTGTTTCCGTCCTTCAATACTTTGTATTTGAGTTATAGGACGTTTTGGGCAGGTTCGTTTCAGGTTGGTTGTGATTGGAAGCATATGGTTGCTATCCAGTTTTTAGCCTCTTTGCTCGAGCCAGGACTTTGTCGCTCAGCGAGACTTGTGTTGTTGCTTCTTTGCTCGAGCGCGTGTTTGTATGCTCGAGCGAGTATTTCGTGTCTTCAGGTTTTGTTCAGACGCAGCCTTGGCTCGAACGAGCTGTTCTTCGCTCGAGCAAGCGAGCTGTATGTTTTGGGCTTCTTCGCTCGAGTGAGCATTTCTTCGCTCGAGCGAGCGTTTCTTCGCTCAAGCATACTTCTGGGTTGCAGACCTGAAACTTCGTGTTTTTCGCTCGAGCGAGGCTTTGTGCGCTCGAGCGAGGTTTCTTTGTGTCTGGTAGCTCGAGCGACCACTCCTTCGCTCGAGCGAGGAACGTATATATCAATTCACAGCAGCAGCTTCTTCTTCACTTTTTTATTTCCCTTTTGTCTCAAAACCCTAGATTTGACTCCCTCTCTCTCTACACTCACCTTCTCTCTAGGGATTGATCTAGTTCTTGGGTGTTCCTACCCTAATCTCTTTGTAAGAAAGATAGAGGGTTGCGTGGGCTTCGTTTTGATCCGAAAAACTTTGGGATTGGAGTACTTCCGAGTTTGGCTCTTCTTCTCTCTTTGGTTCTCTATTTGAGGTAGGGATTCTCCTTGTTCTTTTTCAATGCTCCGTCTATAGATAGACATGTGGTAGTTTTGTATTGCATGAAAATCATATCATGTTGAATTTCTTTGAAACCATGTGAGGGAACCTAGGGTTGGTTGTTTGAGAATGATTATTTTTATCATTGATAGTTTCTTGGGCTAATTGGAGTATAAATTAGCATGTTATGGTGGAAATAGGAAAAAGCCCTAAATTATGTTTTGATTTGGTAAATTAAAAATGGAGGGTAGTTGAACAATAATTGTAAATTACTATTGTTAATATGAGTTGGGTGAAGGTGTTAATGCCTAAGGGATTAACTATGGCTTTGGGGTTGTTTTTGAAATGAATGTATTGAACCGAGTTGAATTATGGCTTTTACTATCCATGGAATGGGTTTTGTAAAATAAAAAGAATGGAATTGATTTTTGTAAATGGGAAAAGTGTTTTGGGGAATAAGTGGTGTAACATGTTGACTTGGAAAGTTCATGAAAGTTGACCGTGAAAATGGAAAATGAAATGTTAACTCTATGTGAGTCTCGAAATGAATATGGAAATTGAACTATTCTGTCATTGTGTGTTGAATACCCACATTTGGGGTTTCACCTTTACCTATCGTACTAGCATTGTTGTTGTTGGGTTAAGATCTCATGATAGTTGAGTCTTCTAATAGGTGTACTAAATTCATGCATCTAGAGGTTTTGTCCTTGGTCATCGGTGGAGGATGACATTATTGTATTGGATTGTTGTGTTCTCATTACACTGGCGTTGATTGAATACTGTGTGTGATGAAGTGCTATGATACATTATATATGTATAATTGTTAAGGAGGAGATAGGTGATGTACTCCAGTGTGTGGAAGAAGATAGGAGATGTACTCTACACACCTATGTGTTCATATACTTTAACATATTGCTTATGTGTCTTGAATAGTTCATGTGTACGTATTACACTTATTGGTTGTGCTTTGTTATATTGAGATGGTTGGTGTTATATACCGCGCTTAGAATGAGGGGTACCAGTGCCTTCCAGCTAGCGCCTGGAGAACTTGGACTAGGTACCATTACCTTCCAGCTTGTGTCTGGAGAATGTGGCTAATCTTCTGATTGTAAGGTGTATCATTAACTTACCGTGCTTATGGCAGGTAGAGTAGAGCTTTATTATTATTGTCTCAGTATACCTGAGTATATCATGGATTGCGATGGTTACAGTTTTGGAGGACCGAGTTGCCTCATTTGTTGATTATATACATGTTGATGATTTTTTATCTCCTTTCTATTAAAGGCATGCATGTATAGTTATGAATGTGTTGGGAATAAACCAAGTGCCATTTTGAGATTTTGGGAAAGTGTGAAGGAAAAATTGGGATTTGAGAGTATGTTTTTGAAAAGGGAAAATCTGTAGTAAGTATGGAAAATGGGAGAGAAATAACGGGCTTAGTGAAATTGTTTTTCTAAGAAATGTTATTGTCACGAATTCGGGAACAAGGGATAATGAAATGAAATGAAATGAAAGATGAATTGCTTATAGCGTTGAATGGATTGACTGTTTTGAGAAAAGTTTATACGTATGTATATTTTTTGTATAACTGCCACATTATTATTCTAGTATGAGATTGAGCATTCATGATCATAGCTATCTGTAAGTTGTTATTGTTGAGGATCATGTAGAGATCCCTACTGGACTATATGTTCATCCCACGTTGTTGAATCTTTTTCAGGTGTTAAGCAAGATGTGCTACAAGATTTGGATCTTCTTATTTGTTGGCCACGGGGCCTCTTTCGTGTTGGCGGAATGTGTAGACACCCCATTTTTGACCGTCCTCAAGACTTGGACGTCACTGATTGAACACTCAGTGATCACCCTTATTCGTGTTCGTTTTGAGTTCCCGAAGGCCTCGGCTGCGCGCCTTGCTTCAGGATCTCTTAACTCGTTCGTTTAGTGTTTGGTTTTGCACCAACACTTGTGTTTTTTGCCTTGGAAGGCAGGGAATGGCTTGTTGGTCATCCCCACACTCCACCGGCCCTCCCTTTATATCGCCGGCCTTTCCTTGTTGCCACCGGCCATTGTTGCTTGTTATCAATGGTCGGTCGGCACTCTGTGTGGCCGGCCGACCCCCTTTTTGGCCGATGATCTATTTGACCGGCTGGTGACCCTTCTGCACCCCTTCAGGCTTGGTGCATGCCAGCTGGGCCAGCTGGAATACACCAACACCACTCCCCATGCACGGGGATGGTTGTTTTGAGCCCTTGACCCTTTTTTTCCTTCTAGAAGGATGACCCCTTTGGCCAAGCTTCTTGGAGAAGCTTGGCCAGCTGTTTTAGCTTCTTCAAGAAGCCATCAACCATTTGCCCCTTTTGACCCTTTTAATATAGCTTCTTGGAGAAGCTTTGGAGCCATTTCTTTGCCTATATAAGGCCCTTCTTCCTCCTTTGTCTAGGGTTAGAAATTTTGATCAAAAAAACCAGAGATATATAGATACACATCTGTCATATACTCTCTCTCTCTCTATATCCCTCTCTCTCTCCTCTTTTTGTATGTGTTTTGTGGCCTAAAAGTGTAGTTTTACCTTAGTTTTGCACTAACACACACACTACCACACCTTACTTCGACTTTGAGGGACTTGGAGGGTCTTTTCTTGAGTTTTTGGACTTGTTTTGATCAGAACAGAGTGGCTGGACTTGCTGTTCTTGAGGTGTTCTTCAAGGGTAATTACTTTGCTTTAGATTCCCCATTTTTGCAACAGTTTTTTTACCTGTCTTGCATAATGATTTGAGCTTTGTGTATAACTAGAAAAAGTCTTATTTTTGCATGCTTTAAATACTTCATTAAGGTCATTTTGTGGTTGGGGTCGAACTCACCCTCTTAGGCCTTATTTGGCCCTTTTGGTGCTTCCATTGCTAGGCTTTATTTGCTTGAGTGTTTTGTTTCTTCACCACTGAAATCCAGTGGATTTTCAGTGGTAAAGAAGAGGGTTTGAAGTCTTGTATAGGGGAGGGACACCCCTCTCCCCCTTGTCCTTCTTTGATCCTTGTTTTGGCTTAAAAGGCAACATGCATGCTTGGTTTGTTTTTGGCTCCATATCAGATGTTTTTGGTGCTATTTAGGTCCTATGTTGCCCTTGTTTTTGGTCGGATTTGTGGCCCTTTGCATGCTTAGCATACTTGCTTTGTATTCCCTTTTTTATCCCTAAAATGCATCATGCATGTAGCCCACAATGCTATCATATCTTGGCCTTGCTTTGTGAAGTACTTGGTCATGTTTTATCATGCTTAAGGTCTGTTGGCCACTGATTTGATCTTATTTAGCATGTTTGACATAGTTGTTTTGTATTTTGGCTCATGAGCCCTAAGGATATGAGTCATAAACATGCTTTAGTTGGCCTACTTTAAAGAGTTGAAGCTATTTGCCATGTCATTTCAGTCCCCAAATCATGCTAGTATGCTTGCATCCATTACTCTTTTCATGCTTTGAAGGTGTGCCCTTTTATGCCTTGAAATGAACATTGTGTAGGCCTAAGTATTTGAGCCTTCAAGGCTGCATATCATTGGGTTTTAGGGCTGATTTCAGTGCATTCAAACTCTGTTTTGGTTGTATAGCTCATACCATGTTGGCTTGGGGTAGTGGTAGTAGGATGCTCTTTTGCTATGCCTTAACTATGGGCCTATTAGTGTGTATGCTTCCATGCTTGATTGTTCATTATTTTGGCATCTTTGGCCACTATTTTGGGGTGTGGCCGAGGCCTCTCATTTCAGCCTAAGTCCACTCTTGTTCATGGTTACATGCTTGACTTGTTACATCTAGTTATATGCTTGCATTGTGCCATGTTTGCATCTCATTTTAGGTTGCATTGTATTGCATTTTGCATGCTTAATACATCACCTTTGCATGTTTGGTTTGCATTACATTGCTTGGTTTGGGGTGTCAAACCAAGTGTGAGGATTGAGAGGTGCTTGTACTTCAAGTGACGAAACACGTCTCAACCCTCAGTCACCGAGGCCCTTGACTTTGACATGATAGGGGCTTGGTATTCATTTGTGTGTTGCATGCATTTTTATTGAATTGCAACCTTGGTCTCTTAGGCCATCATGCATCAAAATGCACAATTGATGGCCCGAAGATCGAGGGCCATGCTCTCTTGAGTCCATTGCATGATAGGGAGTGTGGCCTAGCTTACATTTGCTTGAAATTCTATGCCATACACTGTCTGTCCTTTGTTGCTGTCAAAAACTAGATTCTGCGAGGAGTTTTGGCCGGTCGACTGAATATAGTGCCGGCCGGCCATTTACTTTGGCCGATAATATGAAAAGGTGGCCGGTGGTCTTCCCCTTTGGCCGGTGGCCTTTGTGTCTGGCCGGTGGCATTCCTCAGCACCCATAGATCATGTCCCAAGGCTTTGGCAGTTTTCAGAAGAACAGGGCAGTGTAAACAGAGGCAGCGGTGGCATGGTACGGGTTTTCCGGGCGAAACGGATTCAAGCATGCATCATTCACGCATTCCAAGGCGAGGCTGTGGCCTTTTCCCCTCCTGCATTTATTTTGATAAGTAATTAGGAGTTTCGTAATATTTAATTTGTAATAATTAATTCAGTATTATTTATTCGGACTGTAATATTTATTTGAACCCTCCGAGTGAGGGCAATTGTGTAATAAGTGTGTGTGAGTGCGTGTATGTCTTCCAATCCCACGTCTTTCTTCCCTTTTATTTACCTGCTTATGATGGTAGACTAGGGCATGTTTAAATTAGTATACAGTATGATAGCATGTTTGCACTCATTCATCTGTTTTGCATACATCGGGCTCGGCACATCATTCTAACCGCATTTGTATTTCAATTCCAAATTGAATACATGTTAGTTGTAACATTTCACATGCCATGTTTAGAATAGCCGAACCTGTCTAGATTGCATCTTTGCATGTGTTGCATTAGCCATTCTAAACATGAACTAAGATCATGCATATGATTACTAACTAGTTCCTGTTTTGGCTTGGAGTACTAGGTAAGCTTTTATGCTTTAGCATACCGCATGCGTGTGAGTGTTGCCACAATAGCATGATTACCATGAGGCTAATTGCTTATGTGATATAACTGCTTGAATGCCCATGGATGGAGGTTGAATTACCTAAATTAGAATAATGCATTAAAAATGCAAGTTTTAAAGCCCACTGGATAGTGGCAAAACCACCTTTTCCAAAGCCCATTTGAGGGTGGCAAAAATCTGTATTTTAGCCTACTTGCGAGTAGCAAACCATTTTCAAAACAAACATGAAATGTTTTGTTCCAATTCAGGCGATTTGGTCTATACTTGTTTGCTGTGCGCATAACATAGTAATTCTGGGCTAATAACCGGGATAAGAACGCATAATGTTTTCAAAATTGGATATCACGGTTAGTAGAGGCCGATCTTTGATCGGGCGAGAGGGGGTGCTCATAGCTGACCTTCCCCAATCGTACCCAAGTTCCTGAGCCGAGGCAACTTTGGTGATGACGGACGCGTGGCCTTTGGCACCGAGTCAGGGTTTCCTAAATTCCCCCATTAAAAAATATTTAAGTGGCGACTCTGTATCTGGCAAAGCAGTCCATGTTTGGCATTTCTTTTCTAAAAATCTGTTTCTCAAAACGATTTGCCAGATTTGGACTCTTTGGTTCAAGATTAAGAACCGTGACACAAATCGAGTCCGAACTGTAGCGAGGTCCCTCGCGGGTTTGTTACAGAATGCCATATATGTAAAAGGGTTACACCCTTCTTCTTGATTCTTTAATGATATAAGCCTTCGGGCATTTTATTTAGTATGCTCATGTTGTATTTAATTTACATTCGGATGAGAGGATGATTATTTATTTCTACTCATTGGACTAAAGAGTTTATTTCCGCATGTTATCTCTGAAATTGAATTAAATAATGGATTTGGTAATACTTCCGAGTAATAAAAAGTGGGGCGTGACATTGCTTCTCTAGCCTTTACCTTTGTGTTTTCCACCTTTACAATATCTCTTTTTGAACTTTTAAATACTGCATTTCAGAGTTATTTCAGTGGCTAAAAACATGTTTTGAAGTCCAAAATTAGAGAGGTTAGCCTCCTCTCCTTGTGTTTTGTTCACTAGCTTACATAGCTTCATGTTGTAGCTTACTATTTTAGCTTTTTTTGTCTTAATTCCAGCACTTCTTTTGCATGTTTTAAGACTGTTTTAGAACTGTTTTAGGTGTTCATTGCATTTATGCTTTGTATAGCATGCTTGTAATGTAATAGTCCTCATAGGTTTGGCGGTTTAGGCCTTAGCCACCGACCTATTTGAGTTGATAGTATTTATTTCAAGCTTTCCATACTTGTATTCATATCTAATCACCTCTGCAACCTCCCTCCTTTCGTAGCTTTTTCTTTTCTTTGAAAGTTATTTCAAACTAGTTGTTTGTTTAAAGCTTGAGATTGAGGTCTTGTGCTTAATGGTTTAATCCCTTTGGGGGTTTATTACCAACAGCATGATACTTCTCTTATGCCTAAAACAACTTTTGGTTTGGTACTCCTTTCCATTAGAGGACTTAAAGCTCACTTTTGGACTCAATTGATTAAAGAATGATTAGTAATTAAAATGAAGTAATAAAATTGGGACTAAAAATGATGCAAGATAATAAGCAATTTGGTGTTCAATCGGACGTTAATTGAACACATGGAAACTTGAGACATTTCATACTTGCTAGTGATGAAATGATTCAAGTTTCCAAAGTCAACCACTTCCCTTGATCAATCTATGATAGTGAGGAGGCTTGGGAGTCTTTGTTTGTGCATTTATTGAAATCGTACATCTTGGTTCATAAGCCATCATGCAAAGAAATTGCATCGATTAATGCTTTGTGAATTGAGCTTGCCACTCCTTTGAGCTGTTTGATGATAAGGAGAGGTAGGATGTACAAATATACCTTGAAAATACCCTGTTTTGTGCTCTGTATGCTTTCTGTTGTAACAGAGGGAACGAAGCTTCAATGGCTAGCAGGCCACTATTTCTGGATGGTAGGCTATCATTTGTGGCCAGCCAGCCACCACTTCTGGCCTTCCGACCACTTTTGTCAAATTGAGCAGCAATCTTTTGGAACAGAACAGAGCAGTGGCTGAGGTGAAAGATGTTCTAACTGTGCAATAGAGGCATTCTGGCAGCAGAACAATGGGCTTTTGGGGTGGAAATCCGTGTATGCTTGAGCATTCCTCACTTCCTAGGGCTGATTAGTTAGCTTAGTTGCTTTTTTTATGTTGTATTCATGTTGTAATTAATTAGTTAATTCTAAATTGTAATTAATTAATTAGTTTTGTAATAACGAGCTAGCATAGTTAGTTTATTCAGTTTGTAATAATTAGTTAATTCGTTTTGTAATAGTTAGTTAGTTTATTCGGACCTTCCTACGTGAGGGCACAGTTGTAATAATGTGTATGCCTTCCAACCCCACATTTTTCTCCCTTTTATTTAACTGCTTATGATGGTTAGTTTAGGGCATCATGTTTTGTTTAGCATCTCTCATGCCTTGCATCCATTGTTTTGCATGCATTGGGCTTGGCGCATCATTTTAACTTGCATTATTATTGCTTATACTTCTTTGAATACGTGCTTAGACTGCATGCTATCAAATTGATTAACATGCCATGTTAAGTAGCCGAGCCTATTTAGATTGCATATCGCATGTGTTGCATTAGTCATATCGCATTAGTTAGGAACATGCATTTTTCTAATTATTTTGCTTTGTTTGGCTTAGAGTACTAGGTGAGCTTTTATTTGCTTTAGCATATTGCATTGTATGTTAGTGTTGCCATATCAAAGCATGTTCACCATGAGGCTAAGTGCTTAAGTGATAAACCGTTTGAATGCCTGTGGATGAAGGTTAGTTGCTTGAATTGGGATAATTTGATTAAATGTACATTTGAGCCCACTTTTTCAAGTGGCACATTCACAAACTATTTTCAAAACAAAACATGAGATCAAGTGTTTCAATTCTTGCAAATTAGTTGTAACAACCCTGGCCCATGATTAACGTTAATCCATGCTTAATTATGCCTAATAAGGAATTTAAGTGAAGTTTTGCATCATATCTTGCCTTATTTTTGTTTATATCTGTTTAATGTAGAAAGATCTGTTCTTGTTTTTGTTTCGGTTGCGAATTGAAGACCTTATCGGCATCCGATTTAGAAACTGACTTGATTTATGTGCTAATTAAAATTTTTAGCATTTTATGGTAGGTTGAATTAAAATTTGGTTCGGAACGATTAAATTTGAATAAATTAACTCACATATTTGAGTTAAGTTACTTAAGGATAATTAGTCCACTAATCAAGCCTATATAAGGCTTTTATTGCATCTCAACTCTTTTCCTCATCATTTTTATTGATATCAACGTGAGAAAGAGAGAGAGAGTAGGAAGAGTTGGTTCTAAGCTTGAAGAATTTTGCGAGACTTGAACTCAATTAAAACGGATTTCCAAACTTTTTCATCAATAGATTTTAAAAACACTCTCATTCAATCTTTCCAAAAAGAATAATTAGATCCGTCAAATAGGGGTGGTCGAACCGTAGAATTCTTTCACAAATTGAATCTATTATCACAAATCAAGCAAGATCTCACTCCAATAGTTTTGAAAAAATAAAAATAAAGTGACCTGCTCTGATACCAATTGAAAAATCTAAAAATTCCCGAGATATTAATTTATGATTATTGTAGATACCCCATTTTTTACGGCCCTTACAACTTGGACGTCATTGCATGCACACCCAATGATGAGTTTATATGCTCGCCAAGTGCTTGAAGTCCTCAGCAGAATGCCATAACTTTGAGCCCTTCAAACCCTACATCCATGTTGCCTCATTCTTGGACCAGACTTTGGTTCTTCAAGCCTGCAACCCTTGGTGGCCTGTCGGCCACCTTTTTGGACTGCCGGCCATCACTTTTGGTTTCCGGCCATTGATGTGGCCTGTCGGCTACCAATGTCTTTTGCAGATATTTTGTGACAGCTATGCCAGCTGTCTGCACAGATGCTTGCATCTGCCCCCACGTGTAGGGCTGAATATTCTTGAGGGGAATTCATGTTTTCTATATATAAGAGGCATCCCTCTCATGTTTAAAGCTTAGAAAAATTTTAGAGCAAAATTTTTCCTCTCTCTCTACAATTCTCTATCTCTTTTCCAAATCTCTACACTTTAGCTTACATATCCTTAACCTTTGCCTATACACCCTTAACCAAACCTTCTCATCTTTGAGCTGAGTACATTTGAGCTTGGTTTGAGCTCTTGAAGGGTGTGTTGTCTTGATTTGTTACCTAGAATTGGTCTTCTCTTCAAGAGGTATAAGGCTTTGCTTATTGCTTTGTTTTATTTGCTATTATTCTTGCAATTTTCCAATTGTTTTTGGGTTGTAAAAACTCTATATTTTTGGGCTGAGCTTGGGTTTTAAGGCCAATAAAGGTTGAGGGGTGGTTCACCCTTCTTTGCACCTTGTTTTGAAGGGCTTTTCCCTTGTGTTTTCCATCATTTTATTAGCTGTTTTTAAGCTTTTAAACACTATTTTTCAGAGTTATTTTAGTGGCCAAAATCATGTTTTGAAGTCCAAATTTGGAGGGGTTACATCTTGCTTACTAGCCTAGCTTGTGCTATGTTTTAGCTTATTAATCTAGCTATTTTTGTCTTAATTCCAACATGTTTTAGGACTTATTTTAGACTGTTTTAGCACTTTTTTTGGTTGGTAGTTGCATTTGAGTTTTGTTTTGCATGCTTATAGTGTAATTGTCCTTATAAGTTTGGTGTTCTAAGCCTTAGACACCATCTTGTTTGAGTTGATTGCATTTATTTATGGCTTTCCATACTTGTGATCACTCTTAATCATCTCTGCAACATCCCTTCTTTCTTGGCTTTTGTTTTTCTTTGAAAGTGGTTCAAACTACTTGTTTGTTTAAGCATGAGATTGAAATGCCATGCTTAATGGTTTAATCCCTTAGGGAGTTCATCAACAATGGTATGATGTCTCTTTCATGCCTAAAGCAACTCTTAGTTTGAGCCCTCTTTCCATTAGACGACTTAAATTCACTTTTAGACTCAATTTATTAAAGAATGGATGTTAATCTAAAATGAAGTAATAAAATTGAGGCTAAAAATTGTGCAAGATAAGAATTTGTTTTTGTGTTCAATCGGACGTTAATTGAACACGTGGAAGCTTGAGGCATTTTATACTCATTAGTGATGAAATGATTCAACTTTCCAAGGTCACCACTTCCCTTGATCAATTCACGAAAGGGAGGAGGTTTGAGTCTTATTTTTTTTGCATTTATTGAAATTGCACACTTTGTTTCATGAGCCATCATGCAATGAAATTGCTTGAGTTGATGGTTTGTGGACCAAGCTTACTACTCCTTTAATTTGTTCATAAAAAGGAGGGGTGAGTTGTGTACACAACCCATGAGAATATCCTGTGCATGCTCTGTTTGTTCTCTGTTACAGCAAAATGAACTAGGTAGCAGTGGCCGGCAACCCACCTTTGATGGCCAGCTGGCTATCACTGGTGGCCGGCAAGCCCTCACTCCTGGCCAGCCGGCCACTGATGCAAAATTCAGCAGTGTGTTCTTTGAGCAGAGCAAAGCTGTTCTAGAAGTAGACAAAGGTGTCAGTGTTCTGTTCTGCAACAAAGGCCTTTTGGAAACAAAATAGTGGCTTTTTGGGTGGAAACCGAGCACGTGCTTGGTGATGACGGACACGTGGCCTTTGGCATGAGTCATGGGTTTCCTAAATTTTTTCAAAAATATTTAGGTGGTGACTCTGAATCTGGCAAAGTAGTCAATTTCTGGCATTTTGTTTTTTTTGATTCAAAATCAATTTTCCAAAAGATTTTCCGAATTGGGACTCTTTGGTATTTATTTATTTCGCATTGCACTTGTGGAATTAGATTTAGAACCGCGGGAGTCCGATACTGTGGGGCTTTATTCGACTCCCAAAATGGGGTGCGAAAAAGTCGAGCTACAGTATGTATCAATTTTAAACAGTAAATAACAATTCCAATCAAACAATTATAGACGAATCGACACAACGATTTAACATAGAAAAACCACAATTGGAGTGCCTCCAATTGTGATTAAAAAAAATATGGGCCAAAACCACAAAACAATTCACTAAGAAAACAAAAAATTAATTACACAAGTGCACTCTCAATTATCTAGCGAATCCACGTCCAAATTGAACCGATCCCAATGTACCTCTTCTACCACCGTTTTCACCTCGGAATTGTCTTGCCCAATGTTAAATCCACAGCGCTGATGTCAAATCTATAACGATAAGCCACTTCGAAATCCACCAAAGCTTTAGACCCAAGTTTCCCAGAATCTACCGAAGAACAACTCTCTCTTTTGTGAATAAAAGAAAATACACAAACCCCTTGATGATGTTAATCCATTGATCACTCTTAAATCATCAAAGAAACGCTCATAAAGCACCTTTCAACATAAAACACTTTGTTTTTTCTTCATCTCTGAAAACTGGACCGCTCTAACGCTAAAATGAGCAAACAACGCACCTTATTGTAATATGGATCGCGAAGATTGCTCAAGCACACATTTCACCATTCAAGCGGTATGACTAAAGGCGGTGCAAAACATATAGGCTAACTGCTCGAGCGCAACTTTCACCGCTCGAGCGGTAAAACTTTCTTCCTAGAAGTTCAAATGCTCTGCAAAAGTCCTGGATAATCATTTTCTTCACTCGAGCGCATAAATGACCGCTCGAGTGGTCAAACAACTTTCGATTGCATTTTTGCTTTTTGCTTCGGGGGCGCTGTCCCTCGACCCTGCCTGGGTGCTATCTCGGATCCAGTATGGGGCGCTGCCCCCTCGACCCCCGTACTTGGTCAACGAAGTGGCAAACATGACAGGATTAAGATCACAAACTCTTCTTCATAGGCACAATTTGAGTTGGATTCGTATATAAACGCTCACATACGCACTAAAACATAAGTACGAATAAAATTACAATTGAATAGAGTTTTGTCAAACAAAATTTCCAATTGTAAAAACCTAACATACTCAAATGTCATACGGATCTTAGTCTAGTCACTACCTAAGTGCCTAACTTTATACGGTAGGTAGACCATGTTGAAGTGTAAGAATGCTAGGTAATTATTCAGTAGTTCTAGATTATTAGGTGATATTATTCACGTGGTACTTTCAACTAATAATATTTTTTTTTTGGTGAGTAGGACAGTACTAATGCACTTTATTTATTAGTTGGAAGATAACAGATGACTTAATGATGTGTTTTTTGTTTTTTAATTTATTGGGGGCACTTCGTACGTAATGCTACATGATTTTCAAAATTAACCAATAATTTTTAAGTATGTATAATAACATAGAAATTAAACACAGAACTTACTATAAAAAATAAATGAATAGGTAGGATTTTTTTAATAGTGAGTTCCATTAACAAATCTTGTAAAATTTGATCCATTTATATACTGTGCAATTATGCATTTGATTTCTATATTTCTAGCACTATTGATAATTTTCAAAATTAATTAGTTTTTTTATTATCTTTTGTTTTTGTCGGGTTTTTATAATCCAATTAATCACTTAATCAATTAACTAAAAATGAAATAAGTTGGTTTGATAATAAGTTCCATTTAAAATTAAAGAAAAAAAAATTAAAGCTCTGTTTAGTTTAGTTTTAGAATTATAATTTGAGTGTGGAATTATGATTTAAGTGTGGAGTTATGAGTTGAGTTTTAAAAAGTAAAAATTTTTTTAGTTATATGTTTTGAAAATATTTTTAAAATTTTGGATTTTGAAAAGAATTTTGAGTTGTATTTTGAATTTTGAGTTTTGAGTTGTATTTTGAAATTTTTTGGATTTATTTTTAAAAATATTTAAAAATGTTTAAGAAAATTTTATTTTTTTATTTTAAATATATAAGTTTTATTTAAATATTTTATTTTATTTTGTAAATATTTAATTTTTTTAATATTTTAAACTCAAAACACAACTCCACACTCAAATCGTAACTAAACATATAACTCAAAATTCAATTCAAAAATTATTTTCAAAACTCATAACCAAACACATAACTCAAAACTCTACACTAATTTCAAAACTCCACACTCAAATCGTAACCAAACATATAAATAAAAAATTAAAATATTTAAAAGAAAAAATATATTTAAAATAAAAAATAATTTTTTAAAAATTTTTAAATGCTTAAAAAATATATTTATAATACTTAAAAAAATACAACACACAAATGTATGAAATACATTACACATTAAAATAAATAAATAAATATTTAAAATATAAAATATTTATGCTAAAAAATGAAAATCAAAAAAATTTTAAAATACAACTCAAAACTCTTTGCAAAATTCATAATCAAACATATTTTGTCTTTTCAAAATTCAACTCAAAACTCATAACTCAAAATACGACTCCACACTCAAATCATGATTCTAAAAATAATGTTAAAAAATAAAATAAAGGAGTAGTGGATGGATACTGGAGCAACCAGCTATATCTGTGCAAATAAGAAGATGTTCACAACCTACAAAGTGGTGGAAAGTGGATAATAGCTTTTTATGGAAAAGTCTTCCACTTCAACTGTGGAAGGACGAGGAAAGATTGTACTGAAAATGACCTCGGGGAAGAATGGGTTTAAATTAGTCTTTGAATCTGACAAAGTTGTACTCTCCAAGAGTGGAATATATGTAGGCCGAGATTATGTGAATGATGGGCTTTTTAAGCTCAATGTAAATATTGTTGTACCTAATTTGGCTATTAATAATAAGAACACATCTTCTGTTTATATTGTTGAGTCTTCTTTTTTATGGCATAGTAGATTAGGAGATGTTAATTTTAATTCTTTGCGTAGACTTGTTGCTTTAGAATGTTTACCAAACTTAGAGTTTGATTCTAATCATAAATGTGAGATTTGTGTTGAGGCAAAACTCACTTAGGCATCATTTAATAAAGTAGAAAGAAGTACTGAACCTTTAAGTTTAATTCACACAGATATCTGTGATTTAAAATTTTTTCAAACTAGAGGAGGTAAAAAGTACTTTATTACTTTTATTGATGATTGCACTCGATATTGCTATATTTACTTATTGAGAAATAAAGATGAAGCCTTAGAAGCTTTTAAGCAATATAAACTTGAGGTTGAAAATCTACTTGGCAAAACTATTAAAATAGTGAGGAGTGATAGAGGTGGTGAGTATGGTGCACCATTTGAGGAATTTTGTTCTGAACATGGTATTATTTACCAAATCGTTGCACCATATTCTCCTCAGTCCAATGGAGTTGCAGAGAGAAAGAATCGAACTCTTAAAGAGATGATGAATGCTAGGTTGATTAGTTCAGGGTTACCTCAGAACTTGTGGGGGGAAACGATCTTGTCTGCTAATTTTTTCCTTAATAGGGTACCCCACAAGAAAATCAATCAAACACCTTATGAAGTATGGAAAGATCGACGACCTACCTACAATTACCTCAAAGTGTGGGGATATTTGGCCAAGGTGGCAGTCCCTAGTCCCAAAACAACCTAGATAGGATCAAAAACCGTTGATTGTGTGTTCATTAGTTATGCAAATAATAGTAGTGCATACAGATTTTTAGTTCATAGATCTGAAAATCTTGATATGCATGTAAACACTATTATTGAGTCAAGAAATGCGCTGTTTTTTTAACACATTTTTCCTTGCAAGGAAACTGAAGAGAAAAGTTCAAATAAAAGAACTTTTGATACTACTATGGGTAGCAGTAAAGACCACAATGATAATGAAGTAGATGAACCTAGAAATAGCAAGAGGGCTAGTATCTCTAAATCATTTGGTCCTGATTTTCTGACATACTTATTAGAAAATGAGTCTCAAAACTTCAAGGAAGCAATGTCAATTCTTGAAGGTCCATTGTAGAAAGAGGCTGTGAATAGTGAAATTGAATCAATTTTGTAAAATCATACTTGAGAACTGGTGGATCTTTCACCAGGGTGTAAACCTCTTGGATATAAGTGGATATTCAAGAGAAGAATGAAAGCAGATGGTTCAATCGATAAATACAAGGCTATGCTTGTTGTTGAGGGGATACAGGCAGAAGGAAGGCCTTAATTATTTTGACACCTATTCACCAATGACAAAAATAACATCTATTTGTATGTTAATTGTGATTGCAGCTTTGTATAATCTGAAAATACATCAAATGGATGTTAAAACAGTTTTTTGAATGGCGAGTTAGATGAGAAAATCTATATGGAACAACCGGAAGAGTTTCAAGTTCTTGGTCAAGAGAAAAATGTTTGTAAACTTGTCAACTCCCTTTATGGATTAAAACAAGCTCCGAAACAATGGCATAAAAAATTTGATCACGCTATGCTTTTGGATGGTTTTAAGATAAACGAATGTGACAAATGTGTCTATGTTAAAAGCACAGACAAAGGCTATGTCATAGTTTGTCTTTATGTGGATAACATGCTCATTATTGGAAGTAATAATGACATGATTAAATTCACAAAGAAAATGTTAAGCAAAAAGTTTGATATGAAAGATCTGGGAGCAGCAGATGTAATTCTAGAAATAAAAGTTACTAGAACATTTGAAGGATATGCTTTATCTCAGTCTCACTATGTTGAGAAAATTCTGGAGAAATTTGGAAAGTATGACGACCGTCCTGCTAAAACACCTGTTGACATTAGTCTTTATTTGTCAAAAAATATAGGTGCATGCATATCTCAATTAGAGTACTCTCGGAAAATCGGAAGCTTGATGTACTTAATGAATTGCACTAGGCCAGATATAGCCTATGTTGTTAGCAAATTGAGTAGGTACACAAGTAATCCAGGGTCCGATCATTAAAAAGCAATAATTAGGGTACTTAGGTATCTAAGACATACTCAGAATTATGGCTTAAATTATACCAAATATCCTACAGTACTTGAGGGGTATAGTGATGCAAATTGGATATTAGATACTAAAAACTCAAAATCCACTAGTGGATACGTCTTTACCCTGTGAGGTGTTGTAGTCTCTCGGAAATCCTCCAAGCAGACATGCATAGCAAGGTCGACAATGAAATCTGAGTTTATCGCATTAGATAAAACAGGAGAAGAAGCAGAATGGCTTCATAATTTCTTAAAAGACATTCCAATGTGGCCTAAACCTGTGCTAGTTATATGCATTCACCGTGATAGTGAAGCAGCAATAGGACGGGCACAAAATCATATGTATAACGGTAAGTCTCGACACATTCGTCGAAGACATAATACCGTTAGGCATTTGCTCTCACATGGAATAATTTCCATAGAACATGTAAAGTCAAAGGAGAATATTGCGAATCCATTGACTAAAGGGCTAGCCAGAGGGCAAGTGTACCATCTATCGAGGGGAATGAGATTAAAGCCTATTACTTAAAAGTCGCCATAATGGCAACCCAACCTAGTTGACTGGAGAACCCAAGATCTAGGTTCAAAGGGACAATTGAATTATGGATGACTTCATGTATCACTAAGGAGGTTTACCCTTACCCATTTCTATGATAAAAGAGTGATACCTGCAGCGTTAGTAGGATAAGCTTTGTTTTTAATAATTCTTATAGCTTGGATATCCAAGTGGGGTATAGCAGGATACTCTTAATAAGAAATCACCTATATGAGTGTGAACTGGGCCGGTTCTGTGAGAATTGAGAAGGCTAAATTCTCTAGAGCACTCATGAATTACCAGGTGTTGTTTAGGGCCAAAATGAACACAACCGTAAGAAACCAAACTATGTCTGCGGATACACTATGTGTAGTTTATTGTCTTGGCTTACACAAACAGCTAAACAGTTCAAGGCATTGCGTCCATTGGTTAGCTAGTAAGTCCGATAGGCTTTCACTAGAGAAGGTTTAAAGCCAAAAGCTACCTATCTCGATATGGTGTATCTTCTTAATGTACTCTTTCTTTGTCTACATCTTGTTGCATGTTCGTTATCATGAATTCCATTCATGTGGAGAATTGTTGGAAAATAGCTTTTAAAAAACCTTATTTTTTGCTAACTTTGAGCATTAATTAAGGTGGGATCCACACGTTATTTTTAACATTTTTCATTGGGTTCATGTTTAATGCCGCGTAGTGAATAAAACCATATATTTGGTTGCTCAAAACCATTTCTGGAAGAATGAGAATTCAACGTGCGTTTTCGGGTTCGTGGAAATGGCTTTAGCTGGGTTTCTTACACATTTGTGAAATGTGCTTGTCCCACATTGGAAAGGCTTATGGATTTGTGCGGATTTATATACTCTAGCTTAGGATACTTGTGATGGCCCCCAAAGGATACCCAAGTTTGTAGAAGGATGAGGTTATGGGTAAAGTGGGCTAGACCTATTGGACCCAAAACAAAAACCACACGCACGCTGCCGATGTTCTTCCAGTCGGTCGGGCGGGCTGGGCTGGGCTAGGCTTGGGCATGGGTGCGTGGTGTGAGGTTGGGCTTGTCCGGCCCAATACTTATCTTTTTGGGCCAAAAACATTTGTAATTTATTTTATTTTTTAATTTTGGTTTCAAAATTCAAAATAAATTGATCTAGATTTTTCATTCACCCAAACGGATCCCTAACGGGTTCATACCCACCCGAACAGGTTCAAAGGGTTCAAAATAGGTTCATTCGAACCAGACAGATCTGTATCTGTCCAAACAGGTTTGTTTTGTTTGTTTGTTTGTTTTTTTTTTTGTTTGTTTTTTCTGTTTTGAATTTGTCCGAACATTTGCCTATCTGTTGGCACCTGTTTGAATAGCCACCAATTTTCCTATATGAACCCTGCTATTCCAACATTTATTTGCATTGAAAAATTTTCAAACTTCTTTTCTTTCTTCTTCAATTCATCTTCCTACGCTCCAACATCTGTTTTTGCATTTATTTTTTAGGAAAAGAAAAAGAAAGAGTTACAACATAATTTGGTTCGCAAGACTTGATTTTGTCGTGCTGCAAATTAAGTAGTAGTCGTTGCATCTTGGGAAATAGACGCCGTTAAAACTCGAAGCACCGGGGCGAGGGCGAAATCTACTTTAAGGAGATTGTGTCCAACACAAGTCTCGACTTTAATTTCTGTAAGCGTTTAATTCGGAATTTAATTTATATAATTATTTTCTAAATTATTTTATTTTGTTGTTTATTTTAATTATACATTTAATTTATACACACACACCGCTGGGTGTAACACCATCTACGGTTGTCAACACCACCATACTGTAGACGTCCCCCGAACGCCCCGGGAGGGTTAGGTCCCGTTCTGTTCATATTGGGGTCACTACAGTTCGAAGGACTCAAATGTCACGGTCCTTAATCTTGAACCAAAGAGTCCAAATCCGGCAAATCGTTTTGAGAAAAATAGATTTTTTGAAAGAAGTGCCAAACATGGACTGCTTCGCCAGATACAGAGTCGCCACCTAAATATTTTTTAAAATGGGAAATTTAGGAAACCCTGACTCGTTGCCAAAGGCCACGTGTCCGTCATCACCAAAGTTGGCTCGGGAACTTGGGTACGATTGGGGAAGGTCACATCGTGAGCACCCCCGCTCGCCCGGTCAAAGACCGGCCTCTACTAACCATGATATCTGTTTTTGAAAACCTTGTATGCTCTTATTCCGATTATTAGCCTAGGTTACTATGTGATGCTTGCAGCAAACAAGTATAGACTGGGCCGCCTGAATTGGAACAAAACATTTCATGTTTGTTTGTTTGCAAATGGTTTGATGGTGCTACCCGCAGGTAGGCTAAGACGCGGATTTGCCACCCTCAGGTGGGCTTAGAAAATATGATTGATGAATTGTCCCAATTCAGATAACTCAACCTCCACCCACAGGCATTCAAGGCAGTTATATCACGTAAGCACATAGCCTCATGGAAAGCATGCTATCATGGCAACACTCACACGCATGCAAGGATGCTAAAGCATAAAACTTACCTAGTACTCCAAGCCAAAACAGAAAACTGATTAGAAATCAATGCATGATCCTAAATGCAGAAATGCCTAATGCAACACATGCAAAAATGCAACTATAGCAGGCTCGGCTATTCTAAACATGGGATATGAAATGCTACAGCTAACATGTATTCAATTTGGAATTGAAATACAAATGCAGTTTGTATGATGCGCCGAGCCCGGTGCATGCAAAAACAGATGAATGATGCAAACATGCTGTCATACTGTATGCTAATTGAAATATGCCCTACATCTAACCATCGTAAGCGGGTAAATAAAAGGGAGAAAGACGTGGGGTTGGAAGACATACATCACACTCACCCACACTTATTACAGTTATGCCCTCGCGCAGAGGGTCCGAAAGAATATACAGTCCGAAATAAAAGAATATTACAGATTTCTAAGTAATTAGCAATTTAAACTAAGAAAGCTGTAAATCGGTTTGCAAGCCGGGGGCTGCCTCGCTTCTGATGAATGATGTATGCTGGACTGTGTTGCGCGGAAATCCATTGGGATGCCCGATTCAGCCTCTGTTCGCAGTGTTTCTTGAAATGCGTGCCCGACTCTGAAAAGTTGCTGATCCTCTATTTTGCTGCAACAGAGAGCAGGAAAAGGGCATAGCAATGTATTTCACAAATATATGCATGCCTCGATCCTCGTGCCACCAATCACGCATCTCGATGCATGATGGCCGAGGAATCGGATTGCACAACTCACTATAGAATGAATGCATGAATGCTACAATGAAAACCTAACTCCATCATGGGTTATCCGGAGTGTCGGTGACTGGGGAATTGAGACCCGTTCCGTCACTCGGAGTACGAAACGTGCCTCGTTTCCCGTGCACGGGCTAACTCCTATCCCGAACACAATGCAATATGCATGATATGCATGAAATGCAACTAAGATACAGCCTAGTATGCACAATGCTGATGAAAAATGAGGTGCCTCGAAATGCGTGCACACGGGCACGCAAACCGAGAAAATGATGTGAAATGCGAATCGGATAAAACCGAAGTGCCTCGAAATGTGTGCCCACAGGCACGCATACCGAAGCGATGATATGAAGTGGAAATCGGATACAACCGAAGTGCCTCGAAATGTGTGCCCACAGGCACGCACACCGAAGCGATGATATGAAGTGGAAATCGGATAAAATCGAAGTGCCTCGAAATGCGTGCCCACAGGCGCACATACCGAAGCGATGATATGAAGTGGAAATCGGATAAAACCGAAGTGCCTCGAAATGCGTGCCCACAGGCGCACATACCGAGGCGATGACATGAAATGGAAATCGGATAAAACCGAAATGCCTCGAAATGTGTGCCCACAGGCACGCACACCGAAGCGATGATGAAATGGAAATCGGATACAACCGAAGTGCCTCGAAATGTGTGCCCACAGGCACGCACACCGAAGCGATGATATGAAGTGGAAATCGGATAAAACCGAAATGCCTCAAAATGTGTGCCCACAGGCACGCACACCGAGGCGATGATATGAGAAATCGGATAAAACCGAAGTGCCTCGAAATGTGTGCCCACAGGCGCACATACCGAGGCGATGATATACAGGCATGAAAAATGTAGATTGGGCTTACACTAACATGAGAGGGCCTCAGCCGCGCTCACATAAGATGCCGGTGAATGAAAACGGAGTGCCTCGAAGTGCGTGCCCGACGGGCACGCAAACCGAGGCAATGCAATAAAGCATGAATGACATGGGAAATGATATGCAAACATGCAAAACAAATTCCAGCAACTAAATGAAGGGAAAAAGCCCCAAAATAGTAATAAAAATGCACCCGATGCCCAGAATGCTCCCGAAATGTGATATTTAGCCCCCGAAATGGCCTACAGCTATGCTATACATGCAAAATTGACACATGGAAGCAAAAACAGTAGCAAGGCAGCCCCAAAAATAGCATCTTTCCAGTACAAAACAAGGCCCAATTATGATCACAAGTATGGCAACAATAGCTTGCAAAAATACGGAAAAAGAGAGGAATTACAAAGCAAGTGGTATCTACAGTGCTTAAACCAGAAAAATCAGTTCTACAAAATTGAAGAGGGTCCAAAAACATGCATATTTACAGTAGATGAGATCCTCTAATTCGGTGTGTAGATATGCTCAAAATGGCATGCAAAAATGAGCCAATAAGGGACTACAACATGAGGTACCATAGGAAAGCATCAAACAACTTTAAACCCTTAACAAAAGATGAAGAATAGACAATTCTAAGACACTTTCTAAGCCTGATGAAGACTCAAATAAGTGGCTAAGCAAGCCTAAACAAACATGCAATTTTACGGTAAATTGAAGGATTACAAAGCAAGTACCAAAACCAGTCATCAAATGGCCTAAGACCCTTAACAAATAATGAATAATGGACCAAAATAAGGCACTCTCTAAGCCTGATTAAGGCTGAAATCCGAAGTATGGTGAGCTTAAAAATGCATGCAAAATGGGAGTGGAACAAGAATTCAAAGCAAGTGATATGTAGAGCAAGAAAACCAGGTTGAGCCCTTCTTCAATGTTGAATAGGGGCTCAAAATAAACACAATCACAGTATATTACAAGTTCCAACTCAGATCACAAATAGGCCAAAACAATCATGCAATTTTACGGTAAAATTGAAGAATTTCAAAGGAAGTGCATGCTAGAGTCACCAAACATGATGGAGCCCTTCTTCAATGTTGAAGAGGGGCTCAAAATAAGCCACTAACAGTTTATATCAGTCTCGAAATCAGATCACTCATAAGGCAAATAAAGCATGCAAATTTATGGCCTAGAGAGCGATATTGAAGGAAGTATATTAAGGAGACACCAAACAGGGTTGAGCCCTTCTACAAAGTTGTAGAGGGGCTCAAAATAAGCCTAAAAACAGAAGGGGTCAGAACCCAAAATAGATCACAAGTAGGGTAAAAATTTGATATAAAATTATGCTAGAAAAAGGGAACTAGCAACTTACCCTTAAAGATCCAACTTTTGCTTCCTCTTGCCTTGATGAAAGTTGCTTTTAAGCCTCTGAGGAGCCCTTCCTTGCTGCTGGAATGGTGATGGTGAGGGTGGAGCTTGGAGTTGATGAAGTAATGGCCTAGAGACTTGAAGAACTTTGAGGGTTTTGGAGAGGAAAATGGAGGTTTTGGGAGAGGTGTTCTTGAGAAGAAATTGTGCAACCCTAGCAAAGGAGGAGGCAAGCCCTTCAAATAGGGAAGAAAAGGTGTAAAGGGAGGGAATTGCATCCAAGCATTCCCTCCCAAAATATCCCCCGGATGGGGGATATATTTCAAAAAGTAGCTGGACAGCTGGAATGGGCTGGAAAGCAGAAAGCTGGCCGGCCAGGGAACTTTCTGGGAGGTGGCCGGCCGGCCACCCCACCTGGTCGGCCAGCCACTCACCCTGGCCGGCCGGCCATGCCCAAAAATGAAGTTGAAATTTGCTGGCCGACCACCATGCAGTAGTGTCCTCCCATGTGTGTAGAATAAGGCCCCAAGGTCGGAATCTGGCAACTCTGAAGCAGGAGTCACAACATAGAGCTTGAAGGAGAGGCTCAAAAATGAAATCAACAATTGCTGGCCGACCACCAACTTTTAGGGTCCTCCCAGATGTGTAGAACAAGGTTCCATGGTCGGAATGTGGCAACACTGAAGCAGGAGTCACAACATTGCATCTGAAGGAGAGGTCCAAAAATGAAACCTGGAATTTCTGGCTGACCAGTAGTTTTTAGGGTCCTCCCATGTCCCCTGATCACAGATATGTAGCTTTGGTCGGAAGAAAATGGGCCTAGGGTGTTCAACATTGGCCCGGAAGTGAGCAAAACGGGCGCCGGAGGAGCGAAACTGGTTATCTGGGATAATTGCTGGCCTCCTACCCTCCAGTGATCTTCCCAATGTTGAAACAGAGGTACCTGCCAAATTTGAACAAAAACTAATGAGAAATGAACGCTCGGGGCCTAAACCGCGAGGTTCGGGGCCCGAAAACCGGCTATAAGCACCGAAAGTGGCATACGGCCACGAAGTGGGCATCGGGGGCCCCAGGGTGCTCTGTTATGATGAAACAGAGGTACATGCCAAGAACCGGAGAAGACCGATGCAGAATGAATGCTCGGGGCCCAAATCACGCAGTTCGGGGTCCCGAAAACCGGCTGTAGGCACCGAAAGTGGCATACGGCCACGAAGTGGGCATCGGGGGGCCCAGTGTTCCTCAAAATGATAAAACAGAGGTACTAGCCAAGAACCGGAGAAATCGGAGATGGTTGGGCGGTCCCGAGCCGAGGCACACGGCCTGACAGCCCCGAAAACCGGGAACCGGGCTCCGAAATGGGCAAAATGGCCTACGGCCACGAAGAGTAGCGCACGGCCACCGAGAAATAGTCTACAGGACTACTCCCTTCCCTCAGGAAAGAAAACAGAGAAAACCGAGTCTGGTTCGCAAACCGAGACAAGGCACAAAAGAGGATTCGGAAGTTCGGAGGCGGGGCGCACGGCCGCGACTCTGAGACTTCTGAATGAGCACAGTATGCAACATCACCGAGCGCTCAACCGGTGACGTCTGAGTCTTAAGGTCGGTCAAAAATGGGGTGTCTACACATACCACTGCCACAATGTCACCACAAAAATATATAAATTTAAAAAAATTGGTAATACGTAATAGATTTTAGATTATTGTATTGAGTAATTTATTTTAATTTATCACCTAAATTTTTATCAAACAACATTTTGATTTAAAAATTCAACATTTAAAATTTTATTTTCAACTTTCAATTTTTAATTTTATCAAATAATACCTAAGTTTAGTTAAAATGAAAATGATCGATAGTGAAGATTTAAAATTTTTTATTTTTTGGTTTAGCATTAACTGTTAAAAGTTTTAAAAAAATTAACGTTTTTGTACAACCAATAATAAATGGTAAATAAGTTTTTAATTTCTTGACCAAAAAAAATAAAATAAAAGTATAAGAATATTTAAAATTATTTTAAAAAATAATTACTTATAATTTCTCAATTTTTTTTAGGGTCCATAATATTAAGATTTTATAGCATAAAGGACATTCAATATTTTTCATAATGTCTAAGGTCCCTCAACATTGATCCGGGGAAATTTCAATCCAGAGAAATTCTTCCCAGAGAAATTCTCTCCAGAGAAATTCTGGACTTCCCAAAGAATTTCTCTAGGTTCAATCCAGAGAAAATTCAAATTTCTCTGGGTTTATTTTGACCAATTTTCTCTGGGTTCAAATTCAAATTCAAATTTCTCTAGATTCATTTATAAACCAGAGAAAATTTAAATTTCTTTGAGTTCATTTTAACCAAATTAGAAAGTACTGCCTCAGTTTCCTATCCAATTCTCTACTGGAATTGCTTTGTTTCTTGTAGAATGATGAAGATAAAGTTGTTCATGATGGCAATCAGGTCCCTAATCAGCAAGAACATCCCATATTGCAAACAATTTTTACAACTTTCACAATTTCCCAAGTTATTTGGAAAATCACTTGAGGAGAATTCACATTTTTCCATAGCTTAAATTTTGCTCAAACGAAACACTGTATTTTTCTAAATATTGACCGAACTACAAGTTATTTCGTAACACAATTGTTGATGAATCATCGATTTTCTACAATGTTTTTGGGATTTCATATATGCTTGGGATTCTCATCAGTATCAATTCCAACATATCTCTTCCAGAACCAATGGTTTTGAAACAAAAAATGTATCTTCTCAATTGGAACTTGCTTTGTTTCAGGCAAGAGGAAAAAGATGAAGTTGCTCATGATAAGGATTTCTCTCCAAAGAAAATTCAATCTACAGAATTTCTCTGGACTTCCTAAAGAATTTATCTCTAGAGAAAAACCAGAGAAATTCTCTAGTTTTCACAAGAAACAAGAATACAAATCCAGATTTACCCTGAAATTTGGGTTGATTTACGTACGGGGATCTAACAGAAGCAACATTAATGTGATGTTTGAGGATTGGATTGATCCTCTATTGATTGAGTTTATCTGATTGCTGTAGTGGACTATAAAATTGATGTGATTTAGTTGAACAACATTATTATACTCAGCAGTACCATTGACGTAAGTTACTTGAACAGCTGCTGTACTTAGCAGTTTGTTCTATTGTTGTTTGGTATACAACCATTGTTATGTTTGTGTACTCAGATTGAAGTTTCTTTGATATTTATTTGCACTCTGTTTGGCAACTGCAATCAACTCTCTCCCTGATCCATAGAAATTTTAGATAAATTTATCTATGTTTTGAAATTTCTCTGGTTTGCGAAATTTTACTGACTTTCTCTATATTTTGAAATTTCTCTAATTTGCTCAAAAATTCAACCCAGAGAAAATTAATTGTCTTTCTCTCTCTCTCTCTCTCTCTCTCTCTCTCTCTCAATCTGATTTTATTCTAATTACTATATCATCATCGAATTCAACTGAAGTCAACATTTTCTTACCTTGATTGCTATCTGGTTGCTTTCCTTCACTCTTTTTCCAATCACTTTTTGATTGATTTGAACTTCGAACATTGATATTCTCAATCTTCATCAAAATCGCTATAATCTTTAATAGACTTTGTTCGCTTGAAGCAACAATGGCGTTGAGATTGCATTGAGAGAATGGTAGGAGATGGAAATAGAAAAGATGAGTTGTTGGTTCTGAATAGTACCAATGTGTTTGTGGCTCTCAGTACCAATGTGTATAGTTGTATAGTTCTCTGGTTTACGAGTTTGTAATTCATCACCATGTTCTTCAAATTTCTATGAATAATTGTTGATCTTGAATTTGTATTTTGTTGTTAATTGCTTGGATCCGATCGCCCTGTTTATCAATGTTGATTGAAATTTCTGATGATTCCTACTTGATTTGATTGATTTTGCGGTAAATATCATCAAAATTCTCAAAATACTGATTCTGATTGATTTGAGTTGATCTTCAAACATTGTGTACATACATGTCTTGAACTTTCTACAACTTCATACGTATATATATACACAAGTGTATGTGTGTGTAGAGAGAAAGAGAAATGAGATTTAATTTGAGAAAGTCAAATTTTTCTGCGATATATGGATGTGGGGTTGAAGGACCTTAAACATTACAAAATAATATTGTGGACCTCTTTCATTACTAAAAATGAGAGAGAGACCTTAGACTAATTTTTCTTTTTTTTTTTATATAAAATTTTCATTCTACTCACATTCATAAAAGATAGTATATTTTTTTATTTTATTTTCTTTATACCCTTTTCACTTTCTAACTGTTAATGATTAAAGTGACTTGTGTTTAGTTAGAAAATATGAGAAGGATTTAAAATAAAAATAAAAATAAAAATAAAATATATTTATATTTTATTTAATTATATATATATTGTTTTTCTTTTTTTTTTATAAAATCTTTCATTAAATTCCCAGCTAAGCACAACTCAAAAGTGAGCGGAGCCCCACTCCTTCACGTGGTTCTCCAACTGGATTCGTCACAGAAATTCTATGATTGCATTTGCCAATGTCGGATCATCGGTTGGTTTTCGTCCTTATCTAAGGTTAAGTTTGGCATAATTTAAACAATAGAAAAAGTTAAAAAATCACTATCTTATTTAAGTCCTATCATCTTATTTAAATCACATCACTTCTCTAACACATCACATCAAATCCAATCCAAACCTAACCCATATAAGCCAATAAGTCAAAAAGTACACTTTTTTAAAACATCCCAAACCAACCCTAAATCTATGGGTAAATTATAAATATATTTTTTAAAATTTGTGTAAAGTATAAATTATTTTTTTTATAATTTGTAAAATTATAAATATTTTTTATTTAACAAAATTAATTAAAAAATAAAATTTATAATTACTCTCTTATATAATAATAAAGCTACTTAAATTATTAATTAAAATATATTTTTAATTATTTAACAAAATTATAATTACTCTCTTATATATAATAAAGCTACTTAAATTATTAATTAAAATATATTTTTAATTATTTAACAAAATTAATTAAAAAAATAAAATTTATAATTACTCTCTTATATAATAATAAAGCTACTTAAATTATTAATTAAAATATATTTTTAATATTATTAAAAATTATTAAAAATTATTAATTAATTTAATAATTTATTAATAAAAAGAATGGTTTATTAATTTATTAAAAAATTCTTAAGGTAATTTTTAAAATTGTAAAAAATAATTCATATTTTAATCCGTTGGTGTATTGGTTATTTACCCTGAATCTAATGGCTAAGATTACTGCCTAAATTTGGTTGTAATTGCAGATTTCTATATATATCTATATATATGCATAGTACATTAGAGAGAGAGAGAGATGGGTGCATTGGTAGTTCAGACTGGTGATGCCTGCATCTGGCATCATCATCATCGTCATCGCCATCAGCATCGAAGTCCAAGTATCGGAGCATCAGTGAGAAGAAAGGGGAACAAGAAGAATGGGTTGTTTTTCAGCAGCAATTTCCAAATTCATGCACTTCAGGTAATAATAAAATGTTATGCTTTGTGTCTTTACCTCTTGTTTGGTTGCTGGGAAAATGCCTTGAAAATAAAAAAGATTGTATTCAAATTTTGAATCTTTTATTAGTTCTTCCTCGATCAATTAAAACGTCGAACTAATCAGTGTGATAATTTAGGCATATATACAAAATTGGGCTGTTTGTTACAGCTGTGAATATAGCTTATTTGATTTTTAAGAGGTGATTGGGGGTGTTTGTTGCAGCTTCTATAAGCTGATTATAACTTATTTTAATTTGGGAATTTGACTGTTTGGTTCTGCTTATGGTTTATTAGGTAGAAATAACTTAAATAAACTAATTATTTAGAAGTTGGGGTTCTTTTAGCTTCTTTGTAATTATTACCTTTTAGCTTATTTTGATTTCTAAGGGTTGATTATAGTTTATTTTGATTTGCGAGTCTGTATAAACTACAGTGGGTGCAAATGTGGGTTTGCAGTTATACATTTAAATTTCGCTAAATTACCTCATTAGTCCCTCTAGATTGAGCAGAATTTTACTTTGGTCATCGCTGTTTTAATTTGAACAATTTGGTTCGTACATGTTCAATTTTGTTGCAACAATGTGGTCCCTCTGTCATGTGTTGTTAATATTTTAAACAGAAAAAAATCAAGTGCAAAACTAGAGTAGCCAATGTGGAATTCAAAACAAACTACAAGGACCGCCCGTGTATTTTGTTTTGAATTTCACTTCAGTCCCTCTAGTTTTACACATTGTCTTTTTTCATTTTAAATTTTAACAGTAAGTGATGGAGGGACCTCTTTGCAGCAAAATTAGAAGTGTAGGGACCAAATTGTTCGAATTGAAACTATAGGGACTAATGGTGTAATTTACCCTTTAAATTTTTAGGCAGTTTTAATAGCTTTTGAATGATAAAAATGTGAGATGGTTTGATGGAGGAGAAAAACTATGGGAGACTTGCGTATGAGTCCTAATAGGTGGACTTATTGTCCAATAGATCCTGTGATAATTAATAATTTTTTTTCAAACACTATGAAAAAAGTCACAAATTGTTAATTTTCAGCAATAGTTTGAAAATTTTGTCACAAAAAATGTCACTAATTATAAGTTTTAGCAACAGTTCAAAAAAATCGTCATGTTTCATTTCAGTGACAGTTTGAAAAATTCATCACAGAAAAACGTCACTAATTATAAATTTTAGTGATAATTTATAAAAATTGTGACAAAAGAAAGTCACTAATTATCAATTTTTAGCGACATGCAAAAAATCATTAAAAAAAAAAAAAAAAAAATTTTTAGCGACAATTTTACGAGAACTTGTTTTCAATAGGACTTGATGGGAATTAAGTCTAACTATTAGTACCTATTGGTAGTTTACCCAAAAACGTATTTAGTAGTTATTAAATGTTACAATTATTGAAAGACGAGGGCATTTTTGGAAAAAGAAAAAGTGTGACAGCATTTGCCACAAATGGGGGTAGTTCTATTTTAACAATACCTTCTCGGTTCACACCGTTGTCAAACTTTTTAATTCTCATCGTGTCCCTCAAGCAAATTATTATTTTTTGGATAAAACCTTAAAATATAATCTCTCAGTATATATTTATCCCAAAAATAAATGAATCTGAGTATACAATTACACACCACTAGCAACCACCGCCACCGCCGTGAACCCCCTCCCCTCCCCCAGCCCCGTTGCTACCCAACAACCCCACAACTCCACAACCACCACCATTGTAGCTCGCACCCATAGCGACCCACCACCACCTCCATCCCCACGACATTTAATCCCTGCACGCCCTCACCCCTGTGAGGCACAAGCCCGCATCCTGCACCTCTCACAACTCCCACCCCACAGGTTTGAAGAAGAAGAAGGAATGGAAGTAGCGGTGGGAGGGGGCAACGGGGCTTGGGAGAGAGCTGGAAGAGGCAACAGAGTTGGGGAGGGGGTGCCAAAGGGGGATGATGTTGGCAGTGGGTTAAGGTTAGGATTAGGGTATGAGATTAGAGAGGATGAAGGTATTTTCATATTATATGAAAATTAATGGCATGAATTGAGAAAAAATAAAATAATTCAAATTTGAGTGCGGTGAGAACAGAGTAAATGGTATGCACTAAGATATTGTGTGGTGTGCAAATAGAAGATCTCCAAATGGGGTGTACACTTTATATAATAGAGATAATAGAGTAGATGTGTACATAACTCTTTATATAAGTAGTTCACGGAAACTCTAAATAAAACATAAATGCAGTGTCATGAACTCATGAAGTCTTCACTTTTCAACTGTGGCCTATATGAGTTGGACTATTGGCAGTTTGTTCCTGCTTGAATTTAGATTTGCAATCAATCATATTTTTCACAAGTGGGCCATGCTTTTGGTGTGCAATTGGTTTTAGTAATGTAACACTGTTTTTTCTACGAGATATTTTAATGATTTGGAAAATCTTCAAAAGCATCTTGTTTCCTGTTTGCTGTAATTAAGTTTTAAGATCTCAATTCTGTCTTCAGATACATGAAATTTTTTATTAAAAAAATGTTTGACATGGTTGACATTAAGACTCAACTTTTCAAATTAAACTGGGAACTTCAGTGCAATTTAAACTTGCTGGATTTACTGCCTGTTATTCACTGGGATTCACAATGATGGGGAATAATTGTGCAATAATATTTTCATTATGGTCTTCCTTTTGTCCTTCACAGGTGGGTGCTGACAAACCAGCAGGTTCAACCAACTCAGAATTTGAAGATCTCATTTGGCCTTCTCCGAATGATGAAATCCCATTCTGGAAGAGGGATTTCCCTTCATGGGACATAAGCTCAGAACTACCAGTTGACGTAGACAAGGATTCTGATCTGATGCATGTAGTTCATGTAACGGCTGAAATGGCACCAATAGCAAAAGTTGGTGGTCTTGGTGATGTTGTCACTGGATTGGCCCGTGCATGTTTATCACGTGGCCATAAAGTGGATATCATGATCCCTTTCTATGAGTGTATTCCGAAGCAGCAGATAAATGAGTTGGCACTGCTCAGTACATATGATTCGTACCATGATGGAAATTGGATCCCTACTAATGCGTACCGTGGGCTAGTTTCTGGCATACCAGTTGTATTTATTGAACCGAAAAACCACTTCTTTAAGGGGCAATATGTATATGGAGGCTCGTACAATGAGCTCGAGGCGTACTTGTTCTTTACCCGTGCTTGCCTTGAATGGATGCAGGTTTGTGAATCTTTTAAGAAGCAATTTGTTTAGCTTTTTAAAATATTGTCTATGAAAGTGTCCTAGAGAGAGAGGGGGGGGGGGGGGGGGGGGGGTTGGCTGTATATAGGACATTACTTAGTTTTTGGTCTTGGTTTGTTTCACAAGTCCTTAATCCCAAATTTTAACTCTTAGGTGTATCTATAAGGTGGATTAAGGGTTCAGGTTTAGTTGTCATTTTAATTTAATTCTACCTCAATTATTTTCAACACTTCAAGCTTGTTGAGTTTACCTCCAAGAGTGTCTCTAAGTGAGACTAAAGTGTAGGTGGGTGATAATGTGTTACAGATAAAAGATTAAAATCCTTTTACCCTAACTTCAAGTGAAGGGAGATGCACTTGTTGGCGAGGTGTACCCTTAGTGGCCAAAAACTTCTTCCTTCTGAGATTGTGAAGTCTCTCAAAGGTGTGGAGTGTTTGAATCACTCACAAAGCAAATTCGAAGTTGTATTGCCAAGTTTTAATTGAAATTTTAAGGTTCCAATTTAGAGTCATATCCATAATGTCTAGTTAACGGTTATATTTTTTCAAATCTAATTGATGTTGGTCGATGAAGTTTTGAGGTTGGTTGACCTAGAGGCCTGCTTAGACCAAGGTATGGGGTTGGTTGATCAACACGGTTTGGGAAATACATTGGAAATTATCCGACCAAAGCCTACATGAACTTGGTCGACCATACCAAGTGATCAAAATCAGGTATCGATCGACCATTTGAATAAATCACATCAATTTTCAAAAGTATTTACATTAGCACATACACAATTACTCAACATATTAAACCCATAATGTAAAATAAATGAATGTTTTTCTTGTGTGGACTATGTTGAGTGAATCCAATGGAGAAGTATTGTCATTATTTAGTCTTGGAAAGGGTTCAAACTACTTTTTCAATGGCGACATCTGTATTTATAACAGTAAAAAATATGCGTAGTAAATATATATACACATATATTTTCATTTTGAAGTGGGTTCGGCTTAGTTTTGGTCCCACACCTTGTTGAAGGTTGTCTTTATGTTGTTGAATTTTGTAATAAGACAATAGGGTTGAATATGGAGAAATAATAGAGATAGAAAAGAGAAAAGAACACAAAAGTTTAACGTGGTTCAACCAATATTGGCCTACATGCATATACACAAAGCCCTAAGGAGCTACATTTTTCATTCACTCAACTTGATACTCTTGTTTACATGATACACCATATATATAGAGTGGGAGATACAATCAAATCCCTTCAGTTAAGGAATTAAAATAAATCAAAAATTCAAAAGAATCATAATATGCACAACTTATGGGATCTCCATATATTTTGATATCTTTCATATCTTATGATATTTTTGATAATATAATCTTATTTCCAACACTACCCCTCAAGTTGGAATATGGAACTGTTGAAGTGAAATGTCCAATTTGTACTCGAAAATAGGATGATCATTACAAACAACTACAATGAAGTTGCCGAAAGATAACAACAATTGTAATAACTCCCTTCAATGACAACTTCAAAGAACATATGCAAGGAATCAACATCTTGTAACAGAGAAACGTGCATGGAATCAGTCATGATGACAGCAAGAGAAACTAATTGAGAGAGAGAAAGAAACAAGGCCGGAACAACAACAAATCACCACAAATAGAAAGGCCAAAAAAAACTGCATCCCACAAAGAATGCTACCGAACACACCGGTAGCCCAAAAACAAAAAAGAACTAAATATGTGCTTTCCGCATCAGCATAGGGACCCTAAAAGGGTAGAGAATTAGCCAGAAAAAACTTGGCGTATTACAAAATAATGGTACCGAACACATTGACAACTCCGAAACAAGTAAACATCACAAAGTTTGCTTACCCACATCAACAAACTAGTGGTCACCACAAGGAAGAGGGAAAAAACCTTGATAACAATAAAAATATGGAGTGAGAAAGCACTCCATAGAGAAGTATGGTTAGGGTTTGGTAGGCTCTGATACCACGTTGAATTTTGTAATAAGGCCATAAGGTTGAATATGGAGAAATAATAGAGATAGAAAAGAGAAAAGAAAGAACACAAAGGTTTAATATGGAGAAATAATAGAGATAGAAAAGAGAAAAGAAAGAACACAAAGGTTTAATGTGGTTCAGTCAATATTGGCCTACATCTACACACACAAAGCCCTAAGGGGCTACATCTTTCATTCACTCAACTTGATACTCTTGTTTACATGATACACCATGTATATAGAGTGGTAGATATGATCAAATCCCTTCAGTTAAGGAATTGGAATAAATCAAAGATACAAAAGAATCATAATATGCACAAATCATGGGATCTCTATATATTCTGATATCTTCTATATCTTTTTGATATCTTTAACAATATAATCTTATTTCTAATAGGTGAAGTTTCTTCTTGCACTTCTCCCGGAAACTTGATGCCCTCTACTTAGGCTCGTTGATGTGCTCCCTTTGATAGGGGCTTGGTTTCCTACCTTAAGGTCACTCATACAAGTCATGAAATTGACCACCTATGCTAAACCTAGTACTACAATCTATACTCATTGTTTCAAATGCATTGAAGTTGACTTCCTCTTGGCAATCAGCTCATCTGATTTAAAGACTCAGCCAATCTACTGATTGTAAAGCAGAAGCAGGGTTTATTATTATCTTGTATTCGAATAAAATGATGATAAGTATGTCTAAGTTGAATATTGAGTTTCTTTCATTTTTATCTTTCTTTTTCCAAAATTTATGCTATTAAAGAAAAAGAAAAAAACTAATTCTGCATTTACCCCTGCAGCTTCATAGGAAAAAGGAAAACTATATTAACCAATTTGCAGAACTTCAACAAAAAAATTGACTTGATTTGAGATACCACTAACATGCTCCTAGTTTTGCCCTTAAGCTGCAGTAAGAGCGGGAAAAAAAATATTTAAGTGAGATGCTCCAACTGTTACGGTTATTTGTTGTTCTTCAAAATCATTAAGGGCCTGGTTCTCTGAGTTTAGTTTCTTGTCAATTTTCGTTTCCCAAACTATGTTTTTCTAATTTTATGAAGACTATTACTTTATTGCAGGTGACTGGAACACAACCTGATATCATCCATATCCATGAATGGCAGACAAGTGCTTTATCCCTGCTTTTCTGGGATATGTACTGTTATCTCTCACTCCAGGTCTACCTGTGGCTTGTTCCTAGTTTCTAATGTTTGTTATGTTGATAGCAAATTTCTTTTTTCATGGAACTATAATGTTGACATATTGGAATTTGTAGAAACCAAGAATAGTACTGACAATCCACAACATGGAGCATTATGGGGAATGCAGGTATGCTACTCATTTTCCTTATTTTTTTCAAGTCACCATATTTACTTTATTTTGCTAATTTCCATTTTATGCCACCTATGTTTGCTAATATTGCCTGCTTTATCAGCTCAACAATCTCATAAATCTTCCAAATTTCCTCAGCAACATTTAAACAATTATATTCTTTATCAAAACCTAAATAAACAAGAAAACAATTGTAGCTTGTAGTGCGCTTGAATTTTCCTACTCAACTCCATTTCAGACTTTTGGTGATGGTGATGTCGTTTTCTATTTCCTTAAAGAATTTTACAATTCAAGGATGTAGATACTTGGTCAATGCACTGAACTGGACATCATAAGATTTCAGTCATCATGACTCCAAGAAAACTAAACTTGAGACAACCATTGATTTTTAGAAACAGTGGTCTACAATAGCAGAGAAGTTAACATTTGAATCTGCATTGTAAAATCCTACAATATACATGTCAAGCTATACATTTTTGTTTCAGTTTCGTCGAAAATTCCCAGTTGCATGGTTACAAATTGTGGACTTTGGATTTAACTCCTTCAGATTCTTCTTATTCACTGGAATTTTCCCTTTTCTCGTTTGTTCCAAATTGAATGCTAGTATAAAAAGAGTAAGTCTGCATTCTTATTTGGCAATCACATGTTATGTTCTTCACCATTTATCAATTTTACTTAATCCTTATACATGTATATCATCTACAGAGTCTTTTACTCTTTGTTTTTGTAATTGCTTATTACTTTATGAAGCTATACTCTCTCTCTCTCTCTCTCTCTCTCTCATTTGTGTATTCATTGACCAGTTAAATATTTTGTATAAATTTCATTGGGATCTTATAATTATTGTTCTGATCACATAATTCAGTATCCTATCTAGACCCTCAGTTCTAAAAACCTTGTTTGATAGTCATGTCAAAACACCGCCATATTACTTAAAACAAAAACACGTATGCTTAAATATCAAAGGGACATTAATTACTGTATTAAAATAAAATCAATGGCCTAAAGTAACAAATATTTTTATTCCAAAAAAGAAAAAGGAAAAAAAAAAAAAAACTGAGTGCATTCTTATGCACAATTTCCTGTTATCAGAATTGTGTGATTCGTGATACGTATTGCATGATTCAGTTCTATACACCAAGAAATTAGTTCGTATCTAGGGGGAGAATAAACAGGAAACATAATTGCAGGTAGAATCAATGATTGATGGCCATATTAGTGATATACTTCAGTCAACCCTTTTAAAAATGGGTCTGATCCGTCGAGCTCAATTCAGATTTTTTTGATTATATGCTTATTTATTTTCTAATAAAGGTTCCTACAGTCATTTAAAGGGCTTTGGCATTATTCTGTTACATTCTTTTCCTTTCTTATTCTTTGGTGCTCTAAATTACTCAACTTTCCCTACAAAAAATATTGTTTCTCTCTCTCTATATAATATTTAGCTTACATATTATACTTTATCCACATGTTTCTATTTGCAAAAGGAATATTTTGGAGGTATCAAGTGAGAGGTTTGAACAAGTTTGGTTATTTAGATACTTTGACCCATTTGAGGTGAGTATTTGGATCACTTGAGTTGTAGAAATTTTACTAATAGAAATTTTATGAAGATTGGAGCATGAAGAATTGAAGACTTTTTTTGAGTTTTTGTCACTTGACTTTTATTTTTGAATGGTCTCTTTTGACACAAGTATAAATTTATACTTGTAAAGTTGGTCTATTTTTGATAGTATTAGACTTTAGCTTTGGTACAAAATACAAGAAAAGTTTGGAAATTGTGGAGTTGCAATTTTTTAAAAAAAGTATAATATCATATACATATGCATATTTTATTTTTATCTTACTTTGGTGATTTGAAAACTTTGAATCTTTTAACTTCTCGTATGATGAATTTCGGATTCTTGTTTCGTCTCATTCATAAAACTAAGTGTATCTATAGATTGTTGTAAATAATTGCATAATCAATAATGTAATGTAGGATTATAGATCATGGTGCGGCTCAAATTCACTTCTCTTGCCTTGGAGGCTAGTGTCTTACGAGTTTCTGAAGCTGTGCGCAAAATGAGCCTTGTTTGACAAGAGCCTGTAAGACCAATTTATAGAATAGAATTGGCGTGCATAATTTATATCCTTGGTAGTACAGAAATGCTAGTATAATTTTCCTCGTGAATTTTTTGATAATTTTTGGGTGTGGAGGAGAAAAGTGAAGAAAAGTTAAAGAAGAATGATGTGATATTATTTCACTTGAATGAATAGCTGATTGCACTTGAGATATTTATATACACACTCATGCATACTAACTCTAACCAACTGGCTCTAACTAATTCTTGTTACATGAGAGGTGCTAGTATACAGCAGCCCTATGTTTGGATAGGATGCACCTCAGCTGTTGTAACTGAGCTTGAACCCCATTATCTGCAGCTGCTGACTCTAATGCCTTATCAAAAAGTTCTCAAGTGTATTGTATGCTTGCAGAGATGTATCCTGGTTTATGTTGGGAGTGTGTTTCATGTAATTACATTAATTTCTTTCCATTGTGCTGATGCAGTTGATTTTTATTAGTTCAAAGTAGAATCCCAATTCCAATCTTTAGTGGTGGAGCCTGGTTTTTTAAGTCCTAGAAAAAGCAATTGTTATTGCTTCTTAATAATATTTTAGCTTTGTTTCTGGAAATAATAGGGATGCACTCTAGCCAGTTTGCTATTATGTAGCTCACTTTTATCTTCTATTCCCTTTTTCTTGTGTTCAAATATACAACATTTTGCTTACTTGATCAGCAATTCTGTGAGGGGGTAATAAGGAGTTCCTGTCAACAAGGCTAAGCACTTGTAATAAGGGGTTCCTGGGCATATGAGATAATTACAGCTTTAGGGCAATAAGGGGTTCCTGTCACCTTCAAAATTTTATAAATCCTAAACACTTGTATAGATTAAGGTATAATTGGAGTGCTACTTATGCCTATCAGTGGACTAAAATAATATCAAAAGTATCTCAAAAAATTCTTCAAATGTTCAAGATCTCTTTATGGACCTACCTTTGCTTTTCTTGGCAGACAAGAGGAACTCAGTAAATGTGGCCTTGATGGATCTATATATGCAACTGCTGACAAGGTGGGTTCTTTATCTGTATCATATGATCTTGTTTTATTTTAATTATAATTTTCATTACCTGCTAGTCCCATGTAGAATGTAGTTATGCCTGATAAACTAAAGCAACCAAAAGAAGACATGGAAAGTTAAAATGCATTTATGTAAGAACTTGTGGCAACGACTTTGTCATGTTTCTCATGAAAAAGATGTGGCATCCATGAAAGTGAACTATTCAAATTGAATGAAAAATAATTTGTATTAAAAAATAGTCATTCAGCTGGAAAATTGTTCTAATTTGCTGAAATCTTTGTAAACAGGACTCTTCTGAATCTCTGATTTGCTCTTATAATTTTTTCTGGTCATTTCTATTCATTCTCAGGTGAATTTCTGAAAATGTGACCTTCAACCACTAAATTGTCTAGCCTTTTCTGTTTCTCTCAAAATGGCAGGCTATCGATGATCGAACTATTGGTCATAATCCCGAGAGGTTGAGCTTACTGAAAGGAGGCATTGTATATAGTAATGCAGTAGTGTAAGTGGTCTTACATTCTGTGGCTTGTATATCAAAGTTTACATCTGTATTTTAGTGTGTTTGGGATCCACTGAAAAAGCCAATTGTTTGGCTATGAAAGTCAAAAAAGCCAAAAATCTTGTTTGTCATCAGCTAAAAAAGCTAAATGTCACATCAACTTTTTCACTCACAAAAAAGCAACTTTTTAGCAACTTTCCAAATACATTGCTTTTTTAGCTTCTAGGGTGCACATGGGTTGTTTGGTGCAGGCTGGTGCAAATGGTGAACCAGATGACCTAAGCTGGTCCTACTGAATCCAGGACTGAGCTGAAGGTGCCACTTAGCTGAACCAAACCATACCAAACAAATCAGTTTTCTTCAGTTTGGTTCTTGGTTTTATTACAGAATGTTCTCAGAAACTAGTAATAGCATATCTGTCAAAGCGGGACTACTCTCTTGGGCGGATCTGTTAAAAATTAAAGTTAGGACTTTGATACCATATCATACACAATCATTAACACGTTTATGATATCTAACAATAACATCAATAAATATGTGATTCTTCCATTTTCCAGTACAGTCTCTCCAACGTACCTTCGGGAGACGCTCTGTTCTGGATGGCTTGCAGGCACTTTGATAAGGAATCGTGATAAGTAAGCTGTTTCAGGTGTTTTATCTTTCAATCCATGTTCTATTTATTTGTCGCATTGCAGCTTGTAATTAACCCTTCCTTTTGAATCTCCTTCTTTTTACATAGACTTAGCTAGTTACTGCTATTGATAATAGAATGCCTTGTTGAAACATTTTATGAGAACTTAATGCATTTATGATAAAATCACTTGATAGGTTTCATTTCATAGATAGATCCAGATATATGAATGCCTTCTTAAGAACAGCTTTTATTGTTGCAATAGAAGAAATTTTTTAAAGCATGTTAATAAGTTTAGTTTGTCCCACTCTTCGTACACTTGCTGTTTGTTCTTGGCTCTTATATTTTAACTTATTGGATGTCTAAAGATGTAGCTATTTCTGGCCTCAGCACAACCCGGCAGTTTTCGATTAGAAACAACAATCACTTGTATTAATTCTGGGCTATAATTGTTGGAGGCTGTGACTATTAATGGTTGGCTTCAGTATGCAAGATGCCAAAAAAATAAAAAAAAACTTTTCTGTACTCTTGAAGCATGCAAAACTCGTATTCAGAGTGCATTCTATTATGCATGCAACATACTGTAATGCTGGAAATTTTAACCTGTTAACCTGCTGAATCCTTGTGGTGTCTGACTCTTCTTAAATTTTTATTTATTTTATTATTATTTTTTGTGCTGTCTTCTAGTAGTAATGTTGCATTTGCGTAAGGATTCCAAAACTCCATTGCTAGGAGGTTGGCTCTTTGTCAAATGCAATTTTAGTTCTTTGGTACTTTGACTATAAATGTTTTCAAGGCAGACTGGTTGTTGATTTTAGAGCTAAGCTGGATTTAGGTTAGAAAGCTCAGGACACAATTAAAGCTATACTCTGAACTTAAACTTTCTTCAAGAATTGAATTACAATGTATTGACACTCAAGGAAACATTCTACATAACATTCGTGGTCGAATTTTGAGGAGTTGTCTTGTCCTATCTGACACTACTCTCGAGTCAAATGTGGAATTTGTTTGAAAGTTCAAATTTTGTTCCTGCCATACATTCCCTAAGTTGCATTTCAGTGAAGGCTGTCCTGAAAATATAAGTAGCACTTAAGTAAAACTTTAGCTTTTTGTTTTTCTTTTAAGTGATGTAGCTGCTGGCCTGCACACTGAACTTAAATAGAAGAATGCAAAACATCTTTATGCCCCAATCATCTGATGTTTATTGATATTTGTGGTGGTGTTTTGAACCTACATAACAGGGGCACTGCTATTATGATACTTGTTACTGTGTCACGAAACTGATGTTTCCATATTCTTACATATGGGTTTTTGATTCCTCCAAATAATGAATATTCTTGTTGAACACACAGATCAGCATATTGTCACACAATTATGGGCCACGGCAATTGGTGTTTTCTGTTTCAGAAATCTCACATGATGTCATAAACTAGACATATTGTAGCCATGTTTATTCATGAGAGATTTTTGCTACGTGTGCTTTTTTACTTTTTAAATTTTTCCGGTGTCCTAGGCATTAGTTGGCTACCTCGTGGTCAAATGAAGGTGGGATGTAAATCAATGTCTACAACTATCAAAAACTTTACCAATTAGGCTATCTGGCGTCCTACATGTATGATAAACTAAATTGTTTCTGCTCTTTCTATTTTTAGCTATATATGTACATATGATCTTGCATGGCCTAGAACATGAAAATTTGGGATCAAATCAGACAATTGAAGAACTGCTCTTTGCATATCTTACTCTTCTTGGGCTATGGTTTTTTTTTTCCTTCTTGTATTCAACCCATATTCCTTGATTCGTTTGTATGTGACTTTGTGATTGCATATATAGAATTTTGAGTAATTCTATTCTAATTGTTCTATACATGCCTAACAATGTCATATGATGAACTCTGGTAGGTACTGTGGTATTTTAAATGGAATAGATACTGCGATGTGGAACCCTGCCACAGATGTTTTCTTGCCTTCTAAATTCAATGGTAACGAATTTGGTTTCAGTCTTCCTAGAATACTAATATATCTTTCCATGTTGGAAAATTAAATTGATTTTTTTTAATCTATTTTAATCTCTCATCCTGCATATACTTAGTTTAGGATGAGATTGCTCGAAAAGGCAATACAAGAATTGCTAAAACTGCAGGGGCAGCAAATAAATTTGTTAGAATAGTAAATTATATTCATATTTTTATTCTTGTTTTTTGTCTTTCCCTTGATTGATGTAATGGGCTAGCCCATACTTTATGCCTTATGTCACTCCTGTAATTACGTATTATTATCAATATAAAAGGGGATGAGGTCTCACTCATTCCCTAACTCTCTCTCTTCTCTAAACTTACATGGTATCAGAGCCAAAACCCTAGCTCATCCCTCCATTGCCCTTCTTCTCTTCTGCTGGAAGCCCACCTACAGTCCAACAGACCAGTCGGTAGTCTACCCAGGTAACCCATAGCCTGCGACACCCTTCCTAGGTCTTTGGCTCCTCATCTAGGCTCCTCAACAGCCTATTAGGCTTAGTCGGCAGCTTCTCTGAGTCCCTAAGGGCCTGTCGGCAGTCCCTCTGATTGTTTAGGGGCCTGTCGGCAGTCCCGTTGGCCTTCGTGGCCCTTGTCGACAAAGTCTCTGGTATGCATGACTCCTGTCGGCACCTCTGAGCCTTGATTTGACTGTTGCCTCTGGTTCTGCCTTTGTCTGTATTGGTTGGTTATTAAACACCCTTTAATTCTCTTTTTTTAAAAAAAAAAAAAAAAAACAATGATGTAAAATATAAAAATAAAAATTGGATTCTTAAATTCTTGTTGTTTTTCTAGTTCTTCTTGTACTTGTTCCTCCACTCTCATTTTTTGGGATTATGATTGGCTTTGTGATTGAGGAATAGTTAGTAGAGTCTCCATGATAGATTTGACTAGTGAATCTACTACCTCTCAGCCATCTCAGGGCGAGAGCTCGGTTATCCCTTCTCCTATGACTGATAACCACAACCTTGGCCTTAAAATCACATCTCTATTCAATGGTTAGAATTTCCTCGTGTGGTCGCAGAGTCGGACTATTTTTTTGAAGAGCAGAGGAAAGATGGGATATGTGGATGGGAGGGTCCAGGCATCTAGTATTACAGACCCTCGTTATGACCAGTGGGAGATCACCAATTCTCTTGATTATGGGTTGGTTGATCCATTCTATGGTTCTGGAGATTGGCGATGGCTACTTGTCTATGGATACTGCCCAGGATATTTGGGAGGCCGTAGCTACTACTTATTCCAGGAAAGGGAACTACTCACAGGTTTTCAAGTTACATCGCTCCATTGAGAGGTCGGTGCAAGGTGAGATGACTATCCTCTGGTATTTTCCCTTCCTTAGCAATGGGTGGAAGCGACTTGATCACCTTCAGGATTACAAGCCTGTATATCCTACCGATTCTGCTGGTTATTGGAAATTTGTGGAGAAAGAGTGGGTTTTCAAGTTCTTGGAAGGCTTGAATGTAGAGTATGATCCTGTTCGAAGCAGAGTACTCGGCATGGATGTGCTTCCCTCTCTCCAGGAAGCCTTTGCTTTTGTGTAAAATGAGGAAAGTCACCGCTCTGCTATGCTTTCTACTGTCACTCCTGATCGCTCTGCCTTGGTTTCTGCACCCCCTCGAGATAGTGTGCCTCGTGGTTTTCATCCCTCCTCTGAGAAGGATTAGCTTTACTGTGGCTATTGCCATAGATCTCACTACACCAAAAGAAACTTGTTGGAAGCTACATAGGACCCTTTTTGGTGGCCGAGGAGACCGCCTTGGTACTTAAGGGGGTCAGTTTGGTCAGTCGAGAGGCCGAGGGGCCAATGCACTATTTCTGACACGGTTGAGCCACCACCTTCATCTTCCCTTGTCTCACCGGTTGCTGATGTTTTGGGGTTATTTGCGTTTGATTTTGAGATTGCTCTTCGTCACTTGCTAGACCGTCGCGCCTCTACGTTTGCTACAGGTGCACCGTCTTCTTCTTTTGCCAATTCAGGTAACTTGGCTTCCTCCCCATGTGCATCGCAATCTTATACAACTGCACCATGGATTATTGATTCTGGTGTTTCTGACCATATGTTTGGCTCCTCTAATTTATTTTCAAAGTATAACCCCTCCTTAGGTCCGGAAGAAGTGCATATTGCTGATGATACTATTTCGTCTGTGTCAGGGAAAAGTTTAATTCATGCCACCTCTTTCCTTCCTTTGTCCTCCATGTTCCCAATTTTAGTATTAATCTTTTATCTTTGAGTTGTATTACCCATGACATAAATTGTAGCGTGACGTTTTTTTCCTGATCATTGTCTTTTTTAGGACCTATACTTAGTCAAGGAATTTGAAATCAAAGACTTGGATAGTTTGAAGTATTTCTTGGGCATTGAAGTAGTTAGGACCAAGGATGGCATCTTAATATGTCAGAAAAAGTATGTACTTGACTTGCTAAAGGAAACTGGAATGCTTGGAGGTAGACCATATGATACACCTCTAGAACCAGGCTAGAAACTAAGCGAGGATCAAGAGGGAGAGCCAGTGGATAGGGGGAGATACTAGAGACTAGTGGGCAAACTCATATACTTATCCCACTCACGTCCAGACATTGCCATTGCAGTGAGCATGGTTAGCCAATTTATGCATGCTCCTAGAACTTCCCATTTAGAGGTAGTTATCCTGAGATACCTAAAGTCTTCCCCTGGAAAGGGTATCTATTTCTCAAAACATGGCTATCTCGGTGTGGAGGCATTTACTGATGCAGATTGGGCTTGATTAGTCACTGACAGACAATCAACTTCCGGATACTGCACATTTGTTGGTGGCAACCTAGTCACATGGCGAAGTAAGAAACAGAATGTGGTTGCTAGATTTAGTGCTAAGGCAAAATTTAGGGCTATGGCTTAGGGTGTCTGTGAGTTGCTATGGATTAAACTATTGTTGGGAGACTTGGGGATCCATCAGACTGACTCCATGAGACTGTATTGTGACAACAAGGCGGCGATCAACATAGCTTATAATCCCGTTCAACATGATAGAATCAAGCATGTGGAGATTGATAGGTACTTCATCAAGGAAAAACTCACTAGTGGCACCATATGTACTCTATTTGTGAAGATTGGGGACCGACTAGCAGATGTTCTCATCAAAAGAATAGGGAACAGACCATTTCATAACATTCTCAATAAGCTGGGCGTGAGAAATATCTTCGCACCAGCTTGAGGGAGAGTGTTAGAATAGGAAATTTTATTCATATTTTTATTCATATTTTTTGTCTTTCTTTTGATTAATGTAATGGGCTGGCCCATACTTTATGCCTTACGGCACTCCTGTAATTACGTATTATTATCAATATAAGAGGGGATGAAGTCTCACTCATTCCCTAACTCTTTCTCTTCTCTAAACTTATAGAATTAGCATATTTTTACTCTCCTGATCTCTTAGATTATGACTATGTCGGACAAGGGTTAGATGCTTTTTACATGTTCTAACTCACATTGTAACTTTATGGATCTTTGTAACTCATCTACGTGTCTAAATCTGAACTAAGATTGTTCTTACTCTTTATGTAATTGTTACTGTAATGCAGAGGGAGTTATCTTTTGATCTTATTATGCTTCTGTTTTGAACTTCTAGTCTCTAAACGATGTACTAGAGTTCAATTTGTCCTTTATGTAATTGTGATTTTCTTATTGCAGCTCAAAGAATTGAGGGGAAGAAGATATGCAAACACTTTGTCCAAAGGGGACTTGGATTGACTTCAGAAGAGATTATAGCGGGTAATACTGGGTCTAAAATTACAGCCAAGGTGCCCCTGGTTGTCTGCATAACTCGATTGGTTGCTCAAAAGGGTCTTCATTTGATTACCCATGCAATTAAGCATGTTGAAGAACTTGTGAGTCTGCTGTCTATTTATTTTGCAGAGTCTCTCTCTCTGGCTGTGCATGATGCGACAAATATATGTGACACGTTGTATCATTTCTAAGAATTATATTTATTTTTTTGATTATTATTGATATTAAAGTACTCAAAACTAGAAATTAAAATAATGTTGCACCCAACTGATTAGAGTTTTAACTTTTAAGGCACCCTAGACTTGAAACCTTAACTGAACTGCTTCAACTGCTAAGCTTGTGCCTTTTCTCTAGAAATCAAATAGAAAGCGCTTTAGAATATGTGATTCTTTTTAGTGTTAGAATAGTTGTGTTATTATTTATATAATGAGGGGTATTAGTGTCATAATGTAAGAAATGAGTTTATTATAAATAATGGATTGATGTGAAGGTTGATTCAATTTTGATCAGACCCTATTACTACCGATAGTCTCTCTCTCTCTCTCTCTCTCTCTCTCTCTCTTTTTAAACCCTAATATCTACACATCTTAATCTTCAACATGGTATCAGAGCATAAGATTGTACTCAAACAATCCTTCTACAGACTCTGGAGATCTTTGCAAGAGGAAGATGACATGCTGATGTCATCATCTGTACGATGATGTCAGCGTAACATCAGGTCCGTACAGATGTCGTGCTTCGGGAAATCTCTGGTTTGGTTCAAAATTTTCTTCTGGTAATTATGGTTATTTTTACAAAATTAATGGAAGGCATCTGATGTGAGTTATGCTTTTTGGTAATATATTGGCCTATTTTTTGATCTGCCACTCCAGCACTTGTGGGCTGTTTTTGGTTGTTGAAACCTAACCTATAGGTGCTGACTGAGCCTTCTCAGGCCTCCTTTGGTGTTTCTTTGCTGTCTTGGTGCATAGGGTGGTGATTTCATCCAGTTTTTTTTTCGGTTTTTTGGGCCTGTTTTGCTATCTGTTGCTATGTCTGTTTGCCATCTGATTTTATTTCCTCTGTTGCTGGCTCAGTTTTCTGATATTGTACCTACCTTGGTTGGGTATTTAGCATAGTTGTTTGTTGGGTGGTTTTGTTACTTGCTTTGGTTATCCACTCTGGTTATTAGTTTACTATTTGGGTTTGATTGCTGAAGACACATCATCGGCAGTTAAGACTGAGGTCTCTCACTCTCCTTTGGTTAAAGATGATGACTTGTCTAAGTCGATTACCACCAAGAAACTCAATGGTTTGAATCTATGAAGCACGGACACCTCTCCGAGGGCTCCGTACTAGTGTTGAACACGCGGTGGACACGTGTTCGACACACAGTAGAGAGTGTCCCATTTTTTTAAAATTTTTTTACACCCGGACACGTTATAGACACTTTCGGGGGGTAATTTCACAATTTACAAAATTTTTTTGGGGTCGATTTGTGAATAAGTAAAAGCAGATCAATATCTGCCCTAATCTACTTCGATTAGAACAGAAACAGAAGAGAAAGGGTGAGAAAGAGAGGACCTGGTCGATTCGTCGTTCGTCTTCGCTTCTCGTCGGTCGTTGCTCCTTGTCGGTTGTCTCTCGTTGGTCGTCACTCGTGTCTCGTCGTTGCTCGTTAAGGTACACGCTGCTCTTCTTCTTCGATCTTCATTCTTCGATCTTCATTCTTCTTCTTCTTCTTTCCCCCCCTCTCTCTCTCTCTCTCAGCCTCTGTTTGATTTTGATTTGATTTGATTTGATTTGATTTTTTCTTTTATATTCTAATTTTATTTTTTCTTTTCTATTATTTGAGTATATAATTTTAATAATGTATGTTTATTAATTTTATTATAGGAACCAATTTTTAATTCTGAAACAATGGCTACGGGTGGTAGTTCTAATGATATACCTGATGATGATTTTGATGAGAACAAACCATTGTGGAAGTATATAACTAAATTAGCAAAACCTGGGGAAGGAGGAGGAAATTGCCAATTACAATGTAATTTTTGTAATAATACTTTCAAAGGTTCATATACAAGAGTAAGGGCACACTTGTTAAAACTCTTAAGAAAGGGAATTGGTGCTTGTAAGAATGTGACAAGTCAAAAACTTTCACAACTGCAAAATGAGAATGATGCTACTGAACTGAGAATTAAAAATGCTCATCCCAAAAATGTACTATTGCCTCCTAGTGTATCAGTGGTAGTAGTTATGCTTATGAATCAAAGAAGAGGAGAACATGTGCAAGTGGGAGTGGGATTGGAAGTGGAAGTGGGCCTAGGAGTGGGAGTGCTATTGAGAAAGCATTCAATAGAGAGCAATTGCATTTTGAAATTGCCAGGATGTTCTACTCGTGCCGGGGGGGAGGGGGGTACCGTTTAATCTTGCAAAAATCCTTACTATGTTAGCTCTTACACATTTGCTGCAAATCATATTCCTGGATATTTGCCTCCCGGTTATAATTTGTTACGAACCACATTATTTCAAAAAGAGAGGGCAAATATTGATAAATTGTTGCAACCAATTAGGGGCACATGGAAGGAAAAAGGGGTGAGCATTGTTAGTAATGGTTGGAGTGATTCTCAAAGGAGGCCTTTGATTAATTTTATGGCAGTGAGTGAAAGTGGGCCTATGTTCATTAAAGCAGTTGATTGTTCTGAAGAAACTAAAGACAAATATTTCATTGCAAATTTTATGAAAGAAGTGATTAATGAGGTTGGGGCAAGTAATGTGCTTCAAGTCATTACGGATAATACTCCTAATTGTAAGGCAGCTGGACAACTCATTGAAGCTCAATTCCCTCATATTCTATAGACTCCTTGTGTGGTGCATACATTAAATCTAGCTTTGAAAAATATTTGTGCCGCAAAGAATATTGAGAGGTATAAAGTCACATATGAAGAGTGTAGTTGGATTAGTGATATTGCCGGAGATGGTTTGATGATTAAGAATTTTATCTCTAATCACTCAATGCGATTGGCTATGTACAATGAATTTGTGTCATTGAAGTTGCTTTCGGTTGCCGAAACACGATTTGCCTCCACAGTTGTTATGCTTAAGAGGTTAAAGCTTATAAAATGTGGTCTTCAAGCAATGGTAATTAGTGACAAGTGGAATTGTTATAGAGAGGATGATGTTGGGAAGGCAAAATTTGTAAAAGAAAAGATTTTGGATGATGTGTGGTGAGACTACATTGATTATATTCTTTCCTTCACGGGTCCTATATATGACATGCTTAGGGCTTGTGATATAGACAAACCTTGCCTTCACTTAGTATATGATATGTGAGACTCAATGATAGAGAAAGTGAAGATGACAATATATAGACATGAAGGGAAAAGAATAGATGAGGATTCTACATTTTACAATGTGGTGCATCAAATTCTCGTGGATCGTTGGAATAAAAACAATACTCCTCTCCATTGTATGGCACATTCATTGAATCCAAAGTAAGTACCACATTTAAATGTGTTTAAGATATTTCATTTTAATGGACTTATCTAATCTTTCTTGAAATAATTATTTTTCCTATTTTGAATTGTAGGTATTATAGTGATGAGTCGCTCCATGAGGATCAAAATAGAGTTCCTCCACATAGGGATGAAGAGGTGACACGTGAGAGGAACAAATGTTTTAAGAGGTATTTTGAAGATATCACGGAGCGAACCAAGGTGATAACCGAGTTTGGAAAATTTTCGGGTTATGTTGAAGCATTCTCAGAGTATGATTCCATTCATAATAGGTGGCACATGGATCCCTATACTTGGTGGTGTGCATATGGTGCATATGCACCATCTCTTCAAAAACTAGCTTTGAGATTACTTGTGCAACCTGCCTCTTCATCTTGTTGTGAGAGAAATTGGAGTACTTACTCCTTTATTCACTTAATGAGAAGGAACAAAATGGTCCCTCAACGCGCGGAGGACTTGGCGTTCATTCATAGCAATCTTCGTCTTTTATCAAGGAGGAGCTCCCAATACTTGCAAGGAGAGACAAAAATGTGGGACATTGCCGGAGATAACTTTGACTCAGTTGATGATATTGGAATGCTTGGAATAGCTAACCTCTCACTTGATGAACCAGCTATGGAGGCGGTCCTATTTACAGATGAAGGAGAAGATGGAGGCGGTGGTGAATATGTTGTAATAGTTTCCTCTACTTAGGTTTACATTTTTTGATATTTATGGATTTTGTAATAGATGATAGTTGTTGGTACATTAGATAATTTTATATTTTGTGGTTTGATTTTCATGCATTTTGTAACAAATGATGGTTGGCAGCTTTGAATGACATGTTATGTATTGATGGAATGCAATTTTATGTTATTTGTGAATTATATATATGATGTTCAATCAATTAAATGTTTATTTTTTATAATTTTAATAGTGTTATTTTATATATTTTATTACCTTTTAATATTTTTTTTTTATAATTTTATGACATATAATAAATAAAATTAATTATATATCCTAACGTGTCGTGTCTCCCATTTTTTGAAAATTTGCGTGTCCGTGTGTCCATGTCGTGTCGCGTGTCCGTGTCCGTACTTCATAGGTTTGAATTATCTTGCTCGGGCTCATGCTGTTAAGGTGTTTTTGCGTGGAAAGAAAAAATTCCATTTCCTTACTGAGCTTCCTCCCTCCGACAAGGATACCACCTATGATGATTGGTGTAGTGAGGATTCTGGTGTTATGGGTTGGCTTTGGCATAACCTGGAATCCAATGTTGCTACCACTGTTGAGTTTTGTGAGAAGTCTAAGCAGATTTGTGACTCTCTTGCTGATTCCTTTTCAAATAAGAGTAATGTGTCTCGCGTTGATACTTCGTATGAGCATATTTTTGCTACTAAACAGTCTGGTCGCCCATTCTCTGAGTATTATAGTAGTCTTAAGCATTTGTGGGATCAGTTGTTGCAGCATCGCCCATTCATAGCGAACTTGGCCCAACAAAAGCAACATTGGGAGGAGTTTGTGAATGCTTCCTTTCTTAGTGGTTTAGATTATGATTTGCATAGCTTTAAGGATCAGATTTTAGCTAGTGAGACTTTACTTTCAGCCGCCAATGCATATTCCCGCTTATTATGTTCTTCATTAGGCTATAGTTCTGTTATCTCTAACTCCATTTCTTCTATTGGCGCTTCCTCTACTTTGGTTTCTGGTAGTGGTACCACTCCTAGTGGTTCTCGTGGCAACTTTGGTTCATGTGGCTCCTAACCTAGTTATTGTGGTCATAGTTCCCGTGGTGGTGGTTCTTATCGTGGCTCCTATGGTAGTTCTCGTGGTGGTCGTGGTTCTACTCGTGGTGATCGGAAGTGTGATTATTATGGTTCCACTGGTCATACTGAGCCTTGCTATTGGCAAAAGTATGGCAAGCTGATCATGTATGTCAGGTTACTGATTTCACCCGGATGACTTGGTTGTTTTTAATGAAACAACGATCTGAGTTACCTCATATATTAAATAAGTTTTATAATGAAATTTATACTCAGTTTGGTAAGCATATTAAAGTGTTTCATTCTGATAATGCCTTAGAATAGACTCAGTCTGTTGTTAATTCCTTTTGTGTTGATCGGGTTATTGTTCATAAGACTACTTGTACTCATACTTCTCAGCAAAATGGGGTTGCTGAACGGAAACACTGTCATGTGTTAGATGTTACTTGAACCTTGTTATTTAACATGCAGGTGCCTAAACACTTCTGGGGTGATGTTGTCCTCACGGCATGTTTCCTTATTAACCGTGTGCCCTTGGTTGTGTTGCATAATCAGTCTCCATTTTCATTGTTATATCCTTCCCGTTCTCCATTCGCTCTTACTTCTCGGGTTTTTCGTTGTGTCTCCTTTGCTCATGTTTGTGAACCTGGTTAGGATAAGTTGTCACCTTGTGCTTGCAATTGTGTCGTTTTAGGTTATTCTCGTACACAAAAGTGTTATCGTTGTTATCATCCTGAGTTCGGTCGGTATTTGGTCAGTGCTGATGTCATTTTTTTGAGTCCACCTCGTTCTTCTCTTCCCAAGGCCAACACCTGTCTCCTGATCTTATCTCTCGTCGTGAGGAGGAGCCTTCCTTTCCTTTTTCCACTCCTATACCTACTCTCTCTATGCTTGATGTGTCCTCCTCTTCTACTACTACTCCTACACCTTCTTCTCTGTTACTAGATATGCCATCTTCTTTATCTTCCCATTTTAAGTCTATCAGAGATCCCATACTTGACGTGTTGTTAATTATGGCCTAGCTGGTACATCTTCTGTGTTTGAGGTTCCTGTTCCCTCTTCTCCTCCGTCCTCTCCTGATTTGCCAATTGCTTTGCGTGAAGGTAAACATACTTGAACTCAGCATCCTATTTCCGAGTTTGTTTCATATTCTTTTGTTTCTCTTTCTTTCTTGTCTTTTGCTTATAGTTTGTCTTCTTTGTCTATTCCCACTTCTTATCAACAGGCCTTGTCTAGCTCCGGTTGGAAACATGCTATGGATGAGGAGATGAGTGCTCTCCACTAGAATCAAACATGGGAGCTCACTACTCTTCCCTCTGGGAAGCCTACTGTTGGGTGTCATTGGATTTATATTGTCAAGTATCTCCTTAATGGTTCAGTTGAACGTCTTAAGGCCCGTTTGGTTGCAAAAAGCTACACCTAAACTTATGGGGTTGATATCTTGGGTCCTTTTCCCGTGTGGCTCGTCTTAATTCAGTTCGGATCCTTCTTTATATTGCTGTTAGTTCCTCTTGGCCCTTACATAAGCTCGACATAAAAAATGTCTTTCTCCATGGTGATTGCAAGAGGAGATATATATAGACTAGTCTTTTGGTTATGTTGTGCCTTGTTCTGAGCATCTTGTTTGTCGGTTACGGAAAGCTTTGTATGGATTGAAGCAATCTCCTCGTGCTTAGTTTGACTGATTCAGTTGTGTTGTGCTGGCCTATGGTTTTCAGAGATCTACCTCTGATCATTCTATTTTTGTTCGCCACTCTTCTATTGGGGTTTTCATCTTAATTGTTTATGTGGATGACATTATTTCTGGCAGTGATTCTACTGGGATTGCTGATTTGAAACAATATTTAAGCCACCAGTTTCATACAAAGGACTTGGGGCATCTTCGATATTTTCTTGGGATTGAAGTTGCTCATTCTTCTCGTGGTCTCTTCATGTCTCAACAAAAGTATGTGCTTGATCTTCTCTCTAAGACTGGTTTCTTGGGTGCTCGACCCATTGATACTCCTATGGACTCGTCTATCAAACTTGATGGTGAGCATGGTGAGTTAGTGTCTGATGTTGGTCAGTATCTTCGGTTGGTTGGGAAATTGATTTATCTGACTGTCACTCGTTTGGATATTACCTATGCTGTGCGAGTGGTTAGTCAGTTTATACATGCTCCGTGCCAACCTCACTTTGTTGTTGTGTGTCGTATTTTGCATTACTTGAAGAGTGTTCCTGGCCGTGGTCTCTTATATCAGTCTTCTATTTCTTTGTTTGTCACTGGCTTTAGTGATGCCAATTGGGCTGGTAGTTGTACTGATCATCGTTCTACTTCCGGCTACTGCACCTTTGTCAGTGACAACTTGTGACTTGGCATAGCAAGAAATAAAATGTTGTTGCTTGATCTAGTGCTGAGGCTGAGTACCATGCTATGGCACATACTGCTTCCGAGATGTTTTGGGTTTGTTCTCTTCTACAGGATTTTGGCCTTATTATTCCTACTCCTATGTCCATGTGTTGTGACAATTAGGTTGCTATTTTCATTGCTAATAATCCGGTGTTTCATGAATGCACTAAGCATATTGAGGTTGATTGTCACTTTATTCGGGATTTATTACTTCGGAAATAGCTTGTGACTCCCTATGTTAGGTCTGACGAACAACTTGGTGATATTCTTACTAAACCATTAACCCGACCTTCTTTCCAACGTATTCTTGCCAAGCTGGGCATGTTCAATATCTATGCTCCAGCTTGAGGGGGACTGTTAAAATAATTGTGTTATTATTTATATAATGAGGGGTATTAGTTTCATAATGTAAGACTTGAGTTTATTATAAATAAAGGATTGATGTGAAGGGTTGATTCGATTTTGATCAAACCCTATTACTACCGATAGTCTCTCTCTCTCTCTCTCTCTCTCTCTCTTCTTAAACCCTAATATCTACACATCTTAATCTTCAACTTTTAGAGTAATGCAATAACAACCATACTGTGTCAGTCAACATTATGAAGTTGGGATTGCATGTTTCAAACTTTCCCATTGTTTATTTGTTTTGGATGATGATGATTATCTCCACTTTGAGCGAGTAAAATTCTATGGTCTGAGAAGTGAGCTTTGGCAACAAATTTCATAACTGTAGCTGTTTGTTGAGTGACATCATAGATAAAAGACCTGCTATCAGACATCCATTTGCATTGATATTTCTCAATTTGTCATAATATAATAATATTCATCTAGTCCTTTTTGGATTAATAGGTTTTTATTTTTATTTGTCATTGTTTATATACATTACATAAAAGATTAGCTAACCCGTCCTGGTTTGAGTAGCTTTATTGGAGATTACAAATGATGTTTTTATTCCGCATTAGTTGTGTTTTGGAAGGTTAACACTCCCAGTCAGTCAAGCTAGCTTTGCTTTAGTCATGTTAGACATTGGGTAGGGTATTGGACCCAAATTCAGGTGCCCATGGTGGCATAACCCATTGACCCATGTGATATGGATATTTGTATTTTAAACTATACCTTAACCTTATCTTGGAGATAATAGTGGGTTACTAATATACACTGGATTTATGTCAGATATATTCCGTTGTATCTGGAGACCTCTAAGAATTCCCAAAAAGTACTCCTACGCATACTCTTCATCTATCCACCATCATTGAACAGTGAAAAATCCTTGCATTGTGGATTTGTGGGAAACACCCCTTGTGTGGTGTTACTCCTCTGCTAGAGTGAATATTGTTTGAGGTTGATCGATGCATACAGAATACATCCTGGTTCGACGGATTCGGATTTGTGCACACAAGATAAGTTTGAATATGCTACTGCTTCTGCTAAGTACTCATTTGCTTACAAATCATGATAATGAGTATTATTCCATAATTCTAGTTACATTCTTGAAAATGCTTTAACTTTTGTTTTAGAAGAAAGCTATACAGTTATTTGCAGAACCCAACATGAGACCTCATGCATGTATGCACATTGTTAACAGTACCAATTAGTGACCACTATACTTTCAAGTTTTGCTCAGTTGTGGTGTCTTAAGGAGAATCTGTATGTATTCTATGCAACAAGGTCAAGGTCATGGTTAGTTGTGTTCAACACATACATTTCTTTGGCACAGTAAAAAAGGCATAGAAGTGTCTTGGTTATGTGGTTGTTACTAGAAAGTTTGATGTTGTTATTCTGTTGTTGACTGCCTAACTATTTATCTCGCCATGCTCTGTTTGGTGTTTCAATCAGTGCACTTCAGCTCTAATTTTGAAGTCTGTTGCAGGGGGGACAAATGATTGTACTGGGAAAAGCTTCAGATAATCGGGTTGAAAGAGAATTTGAGGCTCTTGCAAAGATGGTAATAATTTTAAGATTGGATATCGTGTCTGGGATAATGTTTTTCTTCTTTCTTGGGAGGCATCCCGTTGATGCTTATTTAATAGATATACGTTAGTTATCAGAAAAATGTTTTTCTTCTTTCTTGATAGCAATGTTAGACTGATGATGTTATTCTCAAGGAGGAGAAAAAGGTATAGCGGGGAGGGAGAATGGCGGAGGGTTTTTCCTGTTTGATAACCTATATTAGCATATGGATTTCTGTGGAAAAAAGTTATTCTATTTGTCTCAATACAAGGCTTCAACCATCCCTTCTGTCTACCTTGTCAAATTTTGGTATAAGCGAACAATTTTCAAGCCTACTTTTTAGTGAGTTGATTACAATTGTTTGGGTTGAAGTGTAAATCACAGAAACTATGGTTGGGGTTAGAAGAGAAGAATAGAGAAAGAAGAGAGAAGAGAAGAGAAGAGAATTAAATGAACAGGTTTTGGGTGGGCAAAAAACTCTCCATGTTAGTACATATTTATATTAATAACAGTAGAAGATGACAATAGTACCCTCAATGTTACATAAGCAAAATAACATAACACTCTACTATGCGAAGCTAAAGCATATCAAACAGCCTAGCTTGGAAGACATATTGAAACGATGAGCAAGCTAATGGTTTGGTGAGAATATCACCCAACTGATCATTTGAACGAACATAAAGAGTCGCAATATGTTTCCGCAAGAATAAATCCCAAATAAAGTTAAAATCAATTTTAAGATGCTGCATGATTTCTAAAGACAAATAATGTTCACACTTCACTTCAGCCTCTCACACTATCCTTGTGAGAGGCTAAAAGACAAAAAAAGGGAGTGTGAATGTCATTTTACTACACAATATGGAACTCTTGTTGTCAACTGAATTGCCTAAATCATTTTTCTTGTCTTCTGCTTCTTTATGCAATTGACATGATAAGCTGATTACAAATCAATTATTGTACAATCTGTAGCATAACCAAGGACCCAGCATCCGGATTCTTCTGATGTACAGGTAAATCATCTTGGAACACCAAAGTGCTATTTACTCAAATCTGTTAATTTGTTGTTGTTACTTTCTCTGTTTTAAAATTTTGGAACTCTACTTGAATATTTATTTTTAAGACTAAAGTGAGCTTTTATATCCTGAATAATATGTTGTCAACTATGCTGGTTATTGATTGAGCTTTCCTCGTGTTGTCTATGCTTTGATATCGAATCCACTATGCAGTGAGGAGCTGTCACATATGCTTTATGCTGCAGCAGACATGGTATTAGTTCCTTCCATATATGAGCCATGTGGACTTGCTCAGATGATTGGAATGCGTTATGGAGCGGTATATACTATCTTGTAAACTCACTCCTCTTCTCTTGTCTGGGTAATGAGTGATGACTATTGACTTCACTGCTCAGTTATCACTGCATTTTTTATTTTTATTTTTATTTTTATTTTTTTGTGTGTTTTTATTCTTGTGCAATTTGAAGAAATAATTTTGACCTTCATGGTTCAAAAAGTTATAGAAAAAGAAAATTCGACATTTTGGAACTGCAAGTATATGATTGGTTTATCCTGCCAAGTAATATCGCAAGTGTCCAGTTATGCATCCATGTAATACCTATTTGTGTACATTTTGCCAAGGCCATTATAGGTGCAGTGTTAATACTCCTGACATGGCATCTAAAAGGAAGGTTGGATTAAAGGATTCAATTTTCATCATATGCCCACTTATCAAAAATAAAAATCACATGGCAAAAGAATTGTTCATCTGTAACAATCAAAAAGACTAGCTGCATCATTTGTTTATTTATTTTTTTGTTTAGAGAATATATGTCCAACAGACTCAAGACCATTGGTTAACAGAAAAGCACTGAGACAAGGCATGCTTCTGAATTCTGATTATTTCAGGTCCCAATAGTTAGGAAGACTGGTGGTCTTGCTGATACGGTGTTTGATATGGATGATGAGTTACATGCTGAGATGGCTAATGGGTAACTTGTTTTTCTTGTTATCAAATTTTTAGTTACTATTGAAACTAAACAAAACTAATCCGCGTTACTTATGTTGGCTGCAACCATTTTATTTTATCACACTCTAGAACTTTAGTAACAAATAAATCATAGTTGACCATGTTGTTTCTCGTAGTTACAGTTCATTTTTCTTTTACGGCTTTCCCATGGCAATTTATTATGTGTGTATTAAATATTATTATATTATATACTTGGGAAAAAAAACAACGCTGCCCAATTAGTACACATTAATGTGTTTGGGAGGGGAAATATTGGGTACACACCTAACCTTTTTCTAAAAATTAAATTTGGCATTTAATAACATTTGTGCATATATGTGCCTTTGTATGTATCTATACGAGAATATTAGTGTAGCAAGTTGTCTATGTACACACTCTCAAGTACGTGTGTGTGTGTCTACTGGGGGCATGTGTTGAAGCGTTGAGTTCACGAGGTCCAAGGAATACCGGACATGGCTAATATTCATATTTCTTAATGATCTTTTACTTATAAGGTGGGTGATTTTCTTATGTAACATAGAGCATTAAGTGTGAACACTTAACTCAATTTTGAAGCAACCATGTTGCAAAGGTAATTTAACAAGGGAGTTCCTCGACGGCTGCCTATCGAACTAGATATATCATATGCATATCCTATGCGCATACTGAGGTGAGTGTCCAAAATGGATATGCATTTAGAAGAGTCCATGGGACACAACAATTTGTACAGTAGGAGATTTCACAAAACTGAATGGCAGACACTTGGAATTCTTGTCAATTTGTGGTGTATATCTTAATAAGTGAGACATAACATCTGATATTGATACGAGTTCCCAAACTAACCAAACTAAACCAAAACATACCAAGTTGTCATTCCACCCTATCAAAGTTGTATGCTCAGTTAAATTAAATAAATGCATACATTTTTTTTTATCACCACCTCCCGTGTCATTTTAGGTCTTTCACTTTCCTTAAAATTTCTGTTTACGACGATCATATCATTCTTCCTTACCATTGCATCTATAAGTCTTTGTTGGGCCAATTTAGTGAAGATATGTATGCTTGAACATAAACAATAGATTAGACCCTTAAGTGTGTTTGGGAAAGATTTTAAGCTGTCTTGGTCCTCATGTTCCTCTTGGAAATTATGCTACATTTATGCTACAGTTTTACAAGTTTTCAAGGAACTCTGTTGCTAGGCTTGTAAAATTTCTATATCCAAACGGTCCTACATTGGTTTTGCTGTAACCTCATGTGCACTTTAACTTGAAATTCCTTTCAAAAGTTTGAGTTGATTCCTAGTGCATCATCATGAAGCTTGATGTAACACTGTAGGTCTTTGAACATGTTTACCTTTGGCCTAAGCACAACTTTAAGTAAAAAATAATAGGACAAATGCTACTTAATCATCAAGTATATAAATGAACCTTGAAGTACACATGTCAAGTCAACGTTTAAAATTTTCATTAGGTTTCATTTAGCAGCATTTTTAGATTTGGTTCAACTTGGCTTACTAAAAAAAAGTTACATTTGCTTGCAATTTTGTACCTCTTGCACAAGTGAAGTACTGAACTTCTATAAATGACTTCTTAGCTTTCTAGTACTACAGTTAAAAAAGAAAAAAAAAAGAAAAAAGAAAAAAAAAAGAAGGTTGTGGTACTTGGGCATTAAATGATGAGGATCAATAGAGCATTTGAAAACCGAATGGTGTTAATAGATTGATTAAATTAAGAGCTTGAATTGTCCACATGGTTCAATAAAAGTGATGTGATCTAGTTAATGCCTGTTGAAATGTAAACATTAGTTTTAAATTGAGAAAAGTGCTACTCCTAAATATTTGGTTTTTGTAGGCTCAAGCTTTTAACTAATGCAATGTATGTCTTCATTATTTCTTGAAGGTTTGTCTTTGAAGGAATCGATGAAGGATCCCTGAATGGAGCTCTAGACCGTGCATTTTCTCGCTATCGAGAGAGTAAGTATAGCAGAGTTTTCATACCTTGCATTTCCCATCTTGTGTTTATTAAAATTTCAAGAAATTCCATAATTTTGCTTCACTATCATTTACATCATTGCCACTAAATTCAAACAGTTTGAGAGGTTTCTTTCTTCTCTAAATGGTCAAAGTCATTTTACATGGAAGCAAGCATGAGTATAGAATTACTGCAGCCACTTTTCTTTTAATTCTCGTTTATTGTTGTTTTTGATACACAGAACCAAATGAATGGAATGATGTCTCACAGAAGATTATGGAAATTGATAATAGCTGGAATAACACAGCTAAAAAATACCTTGATGTGTACAACTCTATCAGAGTAAGAGGGTAATAACCTTAGTAATTGTTTGGGATGTGCTATATAAGTGTACTTTTTGACTTTTTGGTTAAAAAGTAGAGAAAAAAATATGTATGTTTGGGATAATTTTTTGATTTTTTATGAAAAGATGTGTAATAAAATATTGTAGTAAAATCAAAATGACAATTTTATCCTTACTTTTTGACTTTTTGGATAGTTGAATTCAAAGGATAAAATAATAATTTTGCCTTAGTGGCTTCCCCTACAAGCTACCCTTGAATATTATAGACTTTTTAGCCTTTTTAGTAACTTTTTGACTTTTTTAATTTATCCCAAACAAAGCCTTAATCTTCATTGTCAATTGAAAAATATACATTCTCTAATGAGATTCCCAGGGAAAGGATGTTGTGAGAGATTAAATGTTAGTAAGAAGAAGAAACATAAAAAGAAAAAAGAAAAAGAAGGTTGTATTGAATAGGCAGACCTAGTACAGTATGCCATGTTGTATGCAGCGACCAAGTGAAGGTTGTGTGTTGATTAATTGAGGGAAAATAAAATTAGAATTTTTTTTTTTGGATAATGTAAGAGTTGAAACTATGATTTTCTTTATACTGTTATTTCAACCCTTTTTTTGCCTCTTATAATTATTATTATTTATTTTATTTTATTTTATTTTATTGTTTTTTTGGGGGTAAATCAAAAGAAAGTGACTTGAAGGTTGGAATTACTTGTGATGACTGAAGACCAATAAAGATATGTTCAGTCAACAAATAAATAAGAAGTGAAAAGAGAATAAAATGGGTTTTTTTTAAGTGAAGTGAAGAGTCTGAAACCATTAAAGACCATTCACTATTCGGTCCCAGTTTGTAGTTCAAGTGGGCATGGAAGTGCACTTACATGTTAAAGTCAGGTCTCATGCTCAAGTCAATAGAGCGACTGCTCTAGTAATCTAACTCTACTAACAAATTAACATCCTAATTAATGTTAAGCATGATTCATTAGGTTAATTTTGTGACATGAAGTAGGCACATGTCCAATATATATATATCAATGCGTCCATTGGAAGACCCTATGAATTTGAATACCAAGATTGGATGTAACACTTTTTAGTTTTTATTTTTTTATATTGTCTTAATGACAATCTCTTAATTTGTAGCTATAATAAAATTACTAATTGGGTACAGTTCTTGTTGACTATATCATTAAAATATTTGCATCAAAATGTCCTATTTTCTTGAGAAAATTAACAATGGAGTTATAAAGTTCTTAAAAACTCCTTCAAAGTCCTAAATTTCCATGTACATTTTACTCAATGATAATCTTTGTTAATTCTCCTCCGAAAGCAGTAGCTCCAAAATGTCCATTCTTACAACAACATTCCTTCCTAAAACTATTGCAACACCCTCCAATTTGTCTCTTCTCCAAATTGAAACAAGTCTTAGTAGTAGCTTCACATCCCATGTGTTCATTCCCCGTTGAACTATCAATTGGTGGTGCATGAATGTCCGAGCAATTGTCTCCGCCATGGTTTGAATCAAAATGGCTGTGTTCTGTATCAACAACATGGTTTTCCACAACATGGTTATGGTTGCAATGATTCAAGTGACAATGACCATTAGTTGTGGTCGTGTTTTGGCTAATTTCAAATGAACCGAGACTCAAATGGTTTTCTTGATCTGAGTGCTTTGCCTCTTTTTCCTGATCTCGATGTGCGCAACAACCATGTACGTTCGTTGAGTTTGAGCTCGTTTTGTTGTCACACGTGTTTGAAGAACTACAGGGACCAGACTGATGACTCAGAGCATGTTTCTCGGAACAACAACCTGGAGGCTTGGACGTTGTTTGAGTTCTATTGTGAGAAGATTTGCAACACTTTTTTGTTACTATGTGCTTCTGTCTACCACGTAGAAGCAACATGCTGTTAAAGATGACAGCCAAACACGTCCCAACATCAGCGAGCACTGCAGCCCAAACAAGAGGATGACCCGCGAATGCCAACGCAAGTATAGCGGTTTTGGTTAGAATCGAAAAAATCACATTCATGATTATTGTTCTTCGTGTTCTTCTTGCAAGACGGATGATTTTGGGTATCTTTTGAATGTCATTTGACATGAGAATTACATTGCCTGTCTCGGTTGCAAGTGTAGAGCCCGAAATGCCCATTGAGATGCCGATATCGGCTGCAGCTAATGCAGGGGCATCGTTGAGGCCATCACCAACCATTGCTGTTGGAGCTTCTTTCTGAAATTGTTTTATGATTCTTGATTTGTCTTGAGGAAGAAGTTCTGAATGAACTACCTCCAAAGCACCCTCTAGCTGCACATAAAAATAAAAATAATTTTTTTAATAGGACTTTTTAAAGGGGAAAAGAAAAAAGAAAAACAAAAAACTTGCAAGTTGTATGCTAAGAAGATGGGTTCACAAGGAAAATTTTCAAAAAAATGTCGGATAGGTGCAAAATGTATAATTTTATATATTTATTACGAAAAATTACTAGTAAATGGAAAGTGGGGCAAATATTTACAAAAATGTGGGGTGCAACTTTTGCTGTGTTTTTTAAGGGTTAATTACACTAAAACTCTCTTAATTATTAGCGAATATCGCTTTATTCCCCTCATTATGAACTTGTACATATTGACTCTATAAATTATGAAAATTGTATAAACACATTCCTTTTTAAGTGGTCTAGAAGAAGTCTTAAAGAGGTGAAAGTGATATATTTTTATAGTTGAGGGGTCAAAATATATGAATTCGTAGAAGAGAGGGGTAAAGTGATATTCGTGAATAGCTGAGGGAGCTTTGGTGTAAATAACTCCTTTTTTATTTTTATTTTTTATTTTTATATAGAAGAAATAGTTGTACCCCCATGCGTTTGCAAATACTTTTGGTCAACAATCTTGATTTGTAATTGTCCCTATTTACTACATATATGAAATATATGAGGATAAATAATTATTTATGTCACATATATATATATATATATGTAAGTCAAAAATAATAATTTTTAAAATATCTAAAGGAGGAGAACAAATATACATTATTCTTGTTTTATAATTGAATTTCAAATTATTTTATTTAAATTTATAATATGTTTTATGTGTGTTTAAATATCAAGAAGTGTCTGACGAGTGATGTCCCGTGTCGTGTCTGATACCATCCCTTACCTTTCTTACAAAGTTAAAAAGGGATGATTATTCACCTGATTTTGTGCAACTATAGCTGCCTCATGGCTATCTCCTGTAAGCATAGCAGTTTTGATGCCCATTGATTTGAGCTCCTTTATTGCTTCCTTAGCTCCAGTTCTACATACATCTGAGAGACTAAAAATTCCAGCAAGATTTCCTCCCAAGAATATGTAACCAATGGACTTTCCATCAGTATCACCTTCCAACCTTGGAACTGAAAAGTTCAATAGATTAAGTGAGTTGGTTGAATAGGAAGAAGAAGAAGAAGAAGAAGAAGAAGAAGAAGAAGAAAGAATAAATTACATCTATAGTCTTTAAAGTATGCATTTCGTATCATTTTGGTCTTTTCTCATTCATTAAAATTTTTAATTTGAGTCAATTCGGACCAATTTCAAACATACCATCTAAATAGTTAACGGAATGATAATGACATACACTTATCGCCCCTAAAGCTTTTAGTTTTGTCAGTTTGGTCCCCAAACATTGATGGAAAAAATGAAACATAAACTTCGAACGAGGGACAAAATTGATAAAATCAAAACTTTAGGGACCAAAATGAAACAAAATATATACTTTAAGGACCATAGTTGAAATTTATAATTATTCCATAACGATTTTAACGGCTATTTGGATTTGTACGATTATGATTCAAATTGAAAACTTTAGGGACAAAATTAATAACACGAAATGCATATTTTAGGAACGGTGAGTGGTTTTTTTATCCGCAGAAGAAATGACAAATATGTTTGGCAGCTTAGAATATAAATTTGTTCCATTATCAAATTACCAGTTACTTCTAGAGTAAAAATTGGTTTGATTTAGAAGATGATTTAGGTAGTAGGTTTTTTCACCTGTTGAACACCCTGCTCTCAAAGCCATTTTTAGATTTCCAACGTACACATCTTTCCCATCAATTTTCCCATGAATCCCTTCTCCTGGAAAATTTTCAAATTCTTCCACTTTTTCAGACATTGGTTCAACCGAATGCGACCGTCCATAGTCGATAAGTGCAGCTGCCATTGGATGACTTGACTTACTCTCTATGCTTGAAACCCTTCAAAATATTTACTTGGATTATCAAGAGTAAAAAGTGTTTCGAAATTTTCCATCAGAATTTTATGATATTTATCTTATATTAAAAAGAAAAATTAGATGCACTCACCAGTAAAGAAGTGTGTTTAGGCTAACATCATCAGACACAGATTGAAATTTAGTCACTAGGAATTCTCCTCTTGTTATCGTCCCTGTTTTGTCGAAAGTTATGATCTTTATTTTAGAGAGAGTTTCAAGATACTCTCCGCCTTTGATTAAAAGTCCTGATGTTGCAGCCTTCGAAAGGGCACAAAAAGTAGCTACCGGTGTTGAGAGTATAAGTGCACATGGACATGCGCTAACGAGAACTACCAATGCCAAGTGAAACCACTCGTTTTGATTGTGAAGCCTTAGAATGGCCGGAACCACTGCCAAACCGGTTGATATAGCCACAACCGCTGCATAACACACATTGCCGAAGGAAACAACATGTAAAAGAGAAGAAGCAAAAGATGATCATCGACTAGAAAGTAGAAACATGAGTTATAGTAAAAAGTAAAGAGTTCTTACAAAAATAAGAGGGTAATTATTCAGTAATTGCGAAGTATAGATATGTGGTATTCCATAGCATTGCGATTGGTGAAGAAGGTGGATAGGTAGGGTATTGTGTTGGGTGATTGGGGTACATGAAGGGTATATTAAATGATAATTGGTTAAGAGTACAGACACGTGATACTCTGGGAACATTGAATAATTTTCCAAATAAAAGCTAAGTTGAATTTTTAGAACTTATTTTCTGATTTTTTTTTTTATATAAAAAAAGAGTAAATTACAAATATACCCCCTTGAAATTTAATTAAAATACAAATCGCCCATGTGGTTTTAAAAATTACATTCCACCCCTGAGGTTTTTAATTTCACAACAAATAGTTCATTTTATTAATAAATCATCAAGTCAATTAACAGTTTTTAATGATGTTAAAAATATGTTTCAATTAATAATTTAGGTAATTTTATTATTGTATAGGAGAGAAATTATAAATTTCATTTTTTTAGTTAATTTTGTTAAATAAAAAATTCTAATAAAGGGGTATTTGTAATTTTTCAAACCACAGGAGACAATCTGTATTTTAAGCAAATCTCAGGAGGTGTATTTGTAATTTACCAAAAAAATATATATTCCCTCTGTCCCAAAATAATGGTCCTTTTTGGGGAATGTAACTTTTTTTGGTAGTACAATTATTGCACTTAAAAAAAGTTGAATTTTCAAAATTACCCTTTTGATAGTACATTTTTTTTGGGAATATCAATGTCATAATTGTACTTTTTATATTGTTTATTAATTTAAAAGAAGGGCAAAATAGAAAATTTATATTATTTTTGTACTTACTTTTTGAAGAGGGACTAATATTTTGAGATAATGAAAAATAAAATAAGGGACTAATATTTTGGGACGGAGGGATTATATAAAGTAGAACATGAGTTATAGTGAAAAGTAGAAAGCAGAAAGTAGAACATGGGTTATAATAGAAAGTAAAGAGTGTTTAGGAAAATAAGAACTTGGTTGAATTTTGAAAAATAAAACATGGGTTATAGTAAAGAGTGCTTAGGAAAGAAAGAGCTTGGTTGAATTTTAATAACTAATTTGCTATAAATTTTTTTTTTTAAAAACAAATTAGAAAGTAGAAGATGGGTTGTAGTAAAAAGTAAAGAGTTCTTAGAAAAATGAGAAACTTGGTTGAATGTTCTCTGTCGTTTTTGGAAAAATACAAAGTTGTTTAACATAAATAAACATAAAAAATATAATTTTAAAATTTTAAAAATTATTTCAACTCTCAAAAAGAGATTCATATAAAAATAATTAGATTTTGAGATTTTTACATTTCTTCACCAATTTTTTTTTTATTTTATTTTAAAAAAAAAAAAAAAAAACAAAAACAAAATTTGAGAACTCAATCAAACAGAGACTTTCTACACTTGCAAGTTGCAAGTAATGTTCCACCAACTTTAAAAATGCAATTTTTTGTTAAGAAAGTAAGAGGAGCATTGTGGTATTCAAACAATCAAACAAATGCTATACTAAAGTATCCATTTTAAATCAAGTTTTTAATCAAATTGGCTCACCTGGTGTGTAGAACTTGGCACATTTGTCTATGAATCTTTGAGTTTTGGATTTGTTGTTTTGAGCTTCTTCTACTAGCTTTGCCATTCTAGCCACCACACATTCTTCTGCTAAAGCTGTAGTCCTAACACTGACATAACCTGAAAAGGAACAAAATGTGTTATCACACATTCTCTTCATTAAATACTTTATCTTCTTGGACCACAACATATAGTAGCTGGACAAACGGCACATCAATTACAGATCTAACCAAGCTCTAATATCAAATTGAAAAGCCCAGTCTATACTTTTCCTTATCACCCAAATATTAAGGAGAAGGAAATTGGAATTTTATAACCAGTACAGATAGGGCAACTCTAGGTGTTGTGGGACATATTTTAACATCCTTCTCCCTCTCATCCGTTCCACCACCACCACCACCACCGACTACCTTCCTCATTCATCCTCCCTCCTTCTCAGACTCCCTTTTAACAGTCCTCTCTCCTGCCCATCCCCTTTCCCTATTCCATCTCCCTGTCGCCCATCCACATGCATATTTTCTATCTAAAAACCTAACAGCGGTTATCAATATGACCTCATTGACACAAAATCTAAAGTACATGGTTAAAATCGAGCCAATTAAAATTACAGGGATTAAAATAACAAAAAAAAAAATGTATAAGGACTATCAACGTAATTTCTCTAAAATTATATATACACATACACATATAAAACAGTGAAAGAACTAAGGAAATGTGTTACATACCATTGAGATTGATAGTACCAGCCCAAACAGTAGAATCATGTTGTTTGGAAACAGGAAATGATTCACCTGTTAATGTTTTCTCATCTACTTCACATTTCCCATCTACAACAATTCCATCAATGGGTATAATTTCACCAGCCTTAATAGCAAGGATTGTATTCACCTCAACTCCGTCGGCATCAACTTCTTCCCCAGTTTCAGCTATTACAGCTTTTTGAGGGACTATGTTCATCAATGATGACATCACAGCACTGGCCTGCACACACACACATATATATATATTAAACTTATTGTCATAACGATGTATAATTAAGAAAAATGTTATTTCACCATAATTTGTGGATAAAATGTGTGCTTTCACAATGATGTGACAGTATTAATAAATTATATTGATAACAACAACCCTTATGTTGTTAAATAGATGGACTCCTATAAGCTGCATAATCTTGTACAAACTTTCTATTTGTATACCACTACTCTGTAATTAATGTTTATAATATGACAAATTATATTGGTCGTTTTTTTACTTTGGTCATTGTGTCACTTCGACCGTTGTAATTTCAACTCCCTTGATTTTTATCTTGACTGTGTAATTTATCTCAACATGATTTCATTGATTACATTCATTAGCTGTTTCTTTTAATGAAAAATGAGTACACAACAGGCATGTGCTATGCTTTTCAGCAAAAAAAATTATCAACTTACTCAACTATGTGAGTTAAGCAACTCAGTGACAATTTTTTTGTTAAAAAGTGTAATCGTGTAAATTTTAAATAAAAGGTTAAAATTGAGTCAATTGAAAGTGTAGAGGCCAAAATGACATAAAGAACAAAATGCAAAGACTATCGATATAATTTTGAGGACTGATATTTATCCCCACCTAATTACTTTGGCCTACCCATTTCTTTAAACCCCCACTCAGCAAAATGAAACCCTTATATTTTTTCTTTGGGGAACTTACTGATAAGTCTCATGCAACAAGTTCAAGATCCAGCTAATCCCAAAACAAAATATTTGTACCAATTAGTCCACACATATTTTTAATTGTTACCAAAAAATCCTTTTTTTTTTTTTAATTTACAGACACTGTTCACATCTTACTATCGTCGGACTTCCATCAAACGGTCGCCAGAGACTCGTCGGAATGTTCAACATCGCCAGAAAGTCGTCGGAATGTTTAAAACATGTTATGAAACTGTAAAATTTTACAGTTCTAAAGCATGTTATAAAACTGCAAAATTTTACAGTTTTAAACCATGATTCATTCCAGCACCAAAAAAAAAAATTCAAACTGCAAAATTTTACAGTTTTCACCGCCTGTAACTAAAACTCGAAAATTACTTGTTCAGAATTCGAAAATTTTCTCATTACAAATCTGTGTGATAGCTGTACAAATCTAAGTCATTACAGATCTGTTTCAATGATATTATAGATCTATTTTATCATCAACAACAACAACCATAGATCAACAACTATCCCAAAAAAAATTTGTAAATAGAGAGAGAAAGAGAGAGAAATTGACAAAACCATATTCATGGAAGATTCTTACAACCCCTTCTCTGGATCTATCTCCGGCCATCTCTCGCTCTTCTTCCCGCAACTCTCGCGCCACATCGAGGAAGAACTCAAGCAAGTCTTCAACAAATTCGACGTTAATGGTGACGGCAAGATCTCCTCCTCCGAGCTCGGATCCATCCTCCCCAGCCTCGGCTACCCCGACAACGATGAAGAACTCCAGACCATGATCGAGAGGTCGATTCTGATGGCGATGGAGTCATCGATTTGGACGAGTTCATCGAGCTCAACACCAAGGATATCGATGGATGAGAGAGACGAGAGGTGTCCCAGATTGGGGAAAGGACTTTTGGGTGTGGTGAAAAAGTTATGGGATTAAATGGAGACCACATGTTTCACATGGGACCTATGGGTAATTTCCCCTTTTTCTTTAAACCCCCACCTTAATACCTAACTATGCCCCTAATCCCAAACCCAAACCAAACCCTAACCCTAACCCCTTCCACTTCTCTCTCTAATTTGGATTCTATCTTTGTTTTCTTTGTTTTCTTACATTCAAATCAAGTATGAGTGAGAAACAGAGCAAAAGAAAAGACTCATCAACAATGGCCACCATTAAAACCTCTATCATAGGCTATGGTGCGTGATTTCTTGCATTCTTTCTCCATTTTCTCTATTTTCTTCTTCATCTTCTTTTGAAAACCTTATTTTCATCTCTCTCTCTCTCTCTCGCTGGTTCTCTCTCACAATGAATAGGGAGGTCACGATGGCGGAGTGGGTTCGATAACATAGTGCTAAACAAATCCTAAATGTTCGACAACACAATATTGAATGAATCTTGAATGTTCAGAAAGACAGTGCTGAACAAATCCTTTTAGTTTGATAACACAGTGCTGAATGGATTGATCTCTTTTCTCTAATTTAGATTTGCAATAGGGGATGGGGGTGCTTGTCGGTGGAGGTGATGGTTGATTGTGACGGAGAGAGTGGTGGTTGTGATGGTGAGGAGTGGTCAGAGATGATAGAGGTTGCAGTGGTGAAGGGTGGTTAGAGATGGTGGTATTGCTGGAGGTGATTAGGGTTAGGTTAGAATTTGGAAAATTGGGTTTAGAAGATTAGGAATGAGGGTAAAAGTGGAATTTTTAATTGGGACAAAATTAGAATAAAAAAAAAAAAAAAAGAATTAGGTGGGGGTTCGAAGAAGAAATGTAGGGATTAATAGCAATGCTCATAATTTTTCCCTATATAATATATTGAAATTGAGAAGCAATGTTAATTTAACAACAATGTATGTGTTGAATCGAATGTATGATTGTACAAGCACTTGAAAGAAGATCAATTTTTGAACAACAATAATCCTGGTTAATTCAATATATACCAACTTTTGAGCATTAATAAGCATTAAAAATTAATGCTAGGCAATAATAATTAGGTAAATTACAAATACACTCCCTGAGGTTTGATTAATACTAATCGCCTCTTGTGGTCATAAAAATTACATTCTACCCACTGAGGTTTCTAATTTCATAACAAATTGTCAATTTTAATAATGTTATAAATTTTTTTATATTAACAATTTTTAATAATGTTAGAAATTTTTTTCAATTAATAATTTAAGTAATTTTATTATTGTATAGAAGAACAATTATGAATTTATTTTTTTTAGTTAATTCTGTTAAATAAATTTTTTTTAACAAGAGAGTATTTGTAATTTTTCAAACTATAAAGGACAATCTGTACTTTAAGTAAATCTCAGAAGTGTATTTATAATTTACCCTATTTTGTTCTATGAGACTTGGACTCAATAATCTTTAAAAAGCAAAGGACAACAACTTTTCATATTGTTAATTTCATGTATGCTTACCATGCCTCAAACACGGGAGAGAGAGAGAGCATATTCTTTTGAAAAAGTTTGTGGCACACACTTAACCATTCAAAATTTTTTAGGTGAGAGTTTGTTTGAGTGAAAATTAAATTTGTATAGTATGAGATTTATATTTAGAATAAATTTGAATTACAAAATGATAATTTTAAGTAATCTCTAAGTGATCTGAATTCATAGTATTACCATATTATATTCTCTTTAAACATACCTTGTGACTTGCTCTTGACTCAAGCCATTGTGCAATAGTGAATAGAAAGACAACTGAGCCAGCTTCCCAGTAATCATGTAGAGCAATTGACCCCATGACTACAAAATATCAGATAAAACATGTGAGAAATTGTTAGTTAAATGAATATTTTACTAAAAGTATACATGTTCAAACATCATTAAATGTTTACATATTGTTTTTTTTGACAAATCAATCAAATTTAGCCTCTTATATTTTTAGTAAGATTGTTAATATACTTGGAATTATTCCTAAAAAAAATATAACTTGCAATAGAATATAGTAAATTGGTTATTTTTGTGTGACAAATCACATGGTAATGTCGTGTAGAATTAATTTTGTCTTTGGATTTGGGTAGTTGGTTAGGTTGGTTAACTTAACTCAATCAGCTCATTCCATCATCATCAATCTTCATTATGTTACCCTTATGCTCATGCTAGCATATTAGTTTCCATAAGAAGTCCATGATTTTGATTGATACTAGAAAGGCAAAAAATTCTTTTCAATGGTTCTTCAAAATGACTTTTTTTTTTTTTTTTTTTAAATTTTTAAATTTTTTTTGGGGGTGTAAAATCTCCTTTTAATAAAACCTAAGTTTTTCAGATTTAGGAAAGTTGCGATCGATCCCCTAGGGAGAGCGCTAAACCAGAAAGAGGCAATTAATTTCCTCTACTTAGGGATCAATCTCGAAACTATAGATTCCTCTATTGAAGGGATTGATTGCTGATGTAGAGGGCTTAATTAGTATGAAGGCTTAGATGTCATTGAAACTTTCAGTAGCTAGCGATCGTTAGGTGATCAATCGCCAGGGTTATCTTTCAGCAACAATTGATGAAACGATCAATCACTCTTAGTGACGATTGATCGCTAGCACAAAATTCGCTAAATCCTTTCTAAACATGTTTTCTTACCCTCTTTGACATATAATGTCTTCGTAATCCCTTTTTACAGAATCCAAATTATTGTATTTACATAGTCATTTATGATTATACTATGAAAAAATTCTAAAATCAGGGTGGCAGACGTCCCTACTAGCCATCCTCTCAATCCATCGTTACCAACAGAGCTAGCCCATTGGCCATAACTCATGCATTTCATTAAGAAGTCGGTGATTCGAATTCTCTGCTTGTGTGTGAATCTTATTTCATATATACTTGTTTAGAGTTTTTCTATCACACTTTTGAAGTTTCTTAATATTTATAACGTATTATTTTTAATCATCATTATAATTATTATAGTAATCGATTGGGTTTCATCATAATATAAAATAAAAAACTAGTTTAATTTTATTTAAGAAAAATTAAAAGTTGATACCATAAAAAATTGCAAGAAAAAATGAAGTGAACAAGTGTAAAAATTACCTGCAATAAGGGCTAAAATGTTAGTGTCAAGTGTGAAATTCCGGATGGCAGCAAGTCCTTTCAGAAAAATAGGACAAATACCAATAACGACAGCACCAACAGCCAGCCATTGAAAGGGACGATAGAAGTACTTTAGAAAGGATAACAAAAGCAAGACACCACAAGCCATTGCATATGGGCTTGGCCATTTTTTCTGATAATTTGTCTTTCCATAAACTCTCACGTTTGCTTCTAGTCTTGCTTGATTTAATGCCTTAGCTGCAATAAAACAAATAAATAAATAGAACTGAATAAAAATTATATATTCTAGGGTAAATTACAATTACACCTTCTGAGATTTTTTAAAATATAAATTGTTCCCTATAGTTTTAAAAATTACATTTCACCTTTTAAGTTTCTAATTGCATAACAAATGATCTCTTTTATTAATAAATCATCAATTCAATTAACAACTTTTAATGATGTCAGAAATATACTTTAATTAAGAATTTTTATAATTTTATTGTTGTGTAAGAGAGTAGTTATAAATTTTATTTTTTTGTTAACTCTGTTAAATAAAAAAAAAAAAATCATGATAAGGAAATATTTGTAATTTTCAAAACTATAAGAGGTAATCTGTATTTTATGCAAACGTCAACGAGTGTATTTGGATTTTACTCTAAAAATTATATTCTAAGGTAAATTACAATTACATCCCCTGAGGCTTTCTTAAAATATAGATTTTCTCCTGTAGTTTTAAAAATTACAAATATCCCATTGTCAGAATTTTTTATTTATTATAGAAAGATTGAGATTTCTAACTACTCTTTTATATAACAATAAAATTATTAGAATTGTTAATTGAAATATATTTATGATATTATAAAAATTTGTTAATTGACTTACTAATTTATTAATAAAATTAGTCATTTGTTAAGCGATTAAAAAGTTGAAGGGGATATGATATAATTTTTAAAAATATTGAGAATAATATGTATTTTAAACAAATTTTAAGTGATGTGATCGTAATTTTCTCAAAATTTTCTATAAAGGCCCACAAAGAAAAAGTTATAATCAACATAATCAATTAATTAGTCAGATCCTTTTCATTAATTAGTTACATCCTTTTCTCAAAAGATAAAGGAAACAAGATAATAATAAAAGGTAAAGCCAAGGGCACTTTGATCAACAACATAAAGAAGTAGTTTGTGGTTTTCAATCACTGTCAAGAGATAATTTCACTAATGGTAGATATGTTTCTTTATTCAGAATTATTATTGCAAGAAAAGCTAATGGCTTATATAGAAAGACCTTATAAAAAAGTCATTTTTTTCTTCTTTCAAATTTTGTCTTTACTGATTTTTCTTTTCAAAATTATGTTAATTTTTTTTAAAAACTTTTTAGGCCCACCTTGTGTAGACAAATTTAAAAGATATTTAATTTTTAAAAAAAAAATTCACTAAAGACAAAAAAAAAAAAAAGCTAAAAAAACTATTTTTTTGGCTTTTCTTTTGTTCTTTCAATACTTTTAATTTAAATTTATTTATTATTATTATTATTATTATTATTATTATTATTATTATTATTATTTTTTATAGTTTTCGAGAATGTGTAATCAAGTAGAACACAAAAGTATAAGATTTCTTGAATTCCTTAAAAAATAAAATAAAAAAATCATTTAAAAAAACTCAACTCAAAAGCCTAATGAGTTGGTTTGTAGGTCCCCAAATATAATAAAATCCTCCTCCACCTTTGCTTAACTTAACAATTCTTCCTTATCATGAAAGCATTTCCTTAACTAAATACTCATAAAAAATTGAACCACTTCTTTGAAAAAAACAAGGAAAACAAAAACAAAAATGTTAAAGATCCCAAAAGTTTTATCAAAATTTTTACTAAATATTTCACATGAGTGTGAGATTTATATCATGTGAGTTCTATGTGGACCTCACACCTATGTGAGACATTTGATAAAATTTTAATAAAACTTTTGAGATTTCTAATATTACTCAAAGAGGCTCTAGTGAGGAGGTCAGTGCCATGTGATTTTGCTATATCAATTAAATTGGTAAGTGATATAGCAACGTAATTTTAAAAAAATTATTATTGTCTCATAATTTAAAAAATCTCACACTTATTTCAATGTGATTGAAAATTTTTGTAATAAAAATTATGTTTGTGGATCATTTTAAACTCATGTCGAACTTTCACAGTACGTTAAATGAATATTGTGAAATTTTGGTATTTGGTGAGATATTGAAGCACTTATTTCGAGCTTGATATCCTCTCTTTAAAATATTTCATATTTTCTTGTTTTATTGCATTTTCAGCCAAATAATCATATGTCAAAATCCTTATATTTTGAGTTTTTGAGCACATGATTAGGAACAAAATATCAAAAAAATTGTGGAGTCAATTATGTAATAATAAGTCACCAATCACAAAAAAATAAAAAATAAAAAAATCATAATATGTCATTATTATATATAATTGCCAACCGACACTTATAGTTAGTTTATTTTTAGAAATAATCATTATTAAATAATAAAAGCAAATAATATACTATTATGTTCCAAATAATATATATACATATAAAAATGGGTAATATATTATAATCACTAAAGCAAACTAACGGCCACTAGTCATGAAATGAGCCCAACTTTTTTTTTTCTTTCTAACTTTTACATTTGTGGAAGCACAAATAGTGTGTCATATATAATTTTGGTCTCAATAATGTTGTGATTGTAAAATTATTTTATTACATTTTATTTGTTATACAATTGTCACTAATGCATTGGTATAGAAGATGATTGGTATAGAAGATGATTGGTGAGACGATTAAACCAATACAATTGTGACAGATAAGATGAAACTAAAAAATTATGACACAAATAAAATATTATAAAATAATAGGTATTAAAGATTCTTTAATATATCATAACCAACATTTGCAATGGGCAGGGGCGGAGGGAGCATGTGACCAGGGGTCACGTGCCCCCTGCATTTTGGGAAATTTTTTTTTTTTTTGTAAACATAAAAAAAAATTAAATAAAAAATTACAAAAATATTATTATAGTAAAATATCAATGATATTTTAAAAATTATGAAAATAATAATGATTATTTTGATTGAAAATGAAGAGACTATTATAAATAAACAATATTAGCTATGAAAATTTTTGAATGTAACGACGATGTCATTATTAGTGATATGCAAGTATAAGTAATTTCACTATAAAGATATAAAATTTATTAGATTGTTAGTTACATTTGATATGTGAGGTTCACTATTTATGCGTTTATTTACCATTAGTGGGTGATGTTACATACCAGTGATGACGTTGTATTACCATTATATTGAATTTTTAATCAAATTTTGTATCAAAAAATAATTTATCATTATATAATTTATTTTAAGGCTTATATTCATATTTTTTTTTGTATTATCCATGATACACTAATTATAAATAATATTTTTTTTCTTGATGTTTCCTAAAATCAATCGTAAAAAATTTACGTGAAATATTTTTATAAAAAGTATTATAATTAGTAAGTGTCCCCTCTAAATTAATTTTCTGGTTTCGCCACTGGCAATGGGTCATGTGTGGCACGTGGGTCGCAAGATCATCAACCTTGGTGAAATCTTTATAAAAAAAATAAAAAAAAAAGAAAGAAAAGAAAAGAAAAGGAAAAAGGCAAAAGGAAGAACATTATAAAAATGCTAAATGCACATAAAAAAAATAGAAAATTACATACAAAATGTATTGTATCATTGAAATTCGTTCAGAGTCATACTTAAAAGAAATAAATCTCAACCACAGTATATGCATTCTCTCTCTTTTTTTTTTTTTTTTGTGCACCTAATATTATTAAGAACATTTTGTTAATACATAAATATATAAAAATAAATGGTTTGTTGTAACCATATAAAGAAAAAAAAAAAGATGGAAAAACAAAAATATAGTTCACGATCAACTGAGACATTCATTATTCTTTAGAGAGAGAGATTTTAAATGAAGAAAATTCGAAGAAGCAAAAGAAGAAACAAAGAAGAGAAGAAATCTAAGAGCAAAAACTTTTTAAATGAATTAAATGTGTTTTAGGTGAAAGAATGTGAATGTGTTTTAGAAGTTTAAATTTAAATTGTACTAACAGTTTAGTTTTCGCTGATTAGTATCTTGCTAACTAGTTTTATAGGCGAGTAAGTTATTGGATTTTTCTTACTAATCGATGTTTGTTTTTGTTTTCCTTCATATATTCTAATATATATTTTTATAATATTTTTTTTTGCCAATAAAAAATTTAAAAAAAGAAGAAGGTATTGGGTTAATAATAATACCAATATGAAGTTGAGAGATTAGGAGGTTGTCATGGACAACAATGACAGTTTTTGATGGAACAATGACTGAAACATCCTTGACTCCCTCTAGAGGCTTGAGAATCTTCTCTATCAATGAAACCTCTGAAGAACAGCACAATCCAAGCACATCAAAGTAGCTTTTCTGAAACTTTTTATTTCCTTTACTCTTCTCACTCCCACCCATTTTCATCTCTCACTCTGTTCTTCTACTACACATGTAAACAAACAAACAAACATCCACAACATCATCATCATATTAGGTCATTTTCATTTCAAGAAAATCAAGAAAACGAAATTATCAGATGTATAATCCAATCTTGCCAAAAAAACCCACAAAAAAATTAAAAGAAGTCATGCTCATTGTGTGTGTGTGTGTGTGAGAGAGAGAGAGGGAGAGAGAGAGAGTTGAGCCTACCTGAAAGTGTTTTGAGGGATGGGTATGAACTGATGAAGAAGATGGGGATGAGGCTTTAAAAAGGCAAAGAATGAGGAGGGTGGTTTGTGAAGGGAATGAAAAAAAGTGTGTATTATGGAAATCAAAAAGATTTTTGGAGGCTAGCTAGCAGCTATGGATTTTTTTTATTTTCTTTAAAAGAATAATTGTTTTTTCTTTTCATGAGGAGACAATGTTAAATGGGCATCAGTTTATAGAACAGAATTGGAATCCGCATGTTAAAACCACAAATGCTTTCTACTTAATGAGAATCTATCCCCAGTAATGGCTCGAAATAATTATAATAAATCATTCATAATGTTAATAAATAACAATAACATATATATATATATAAAATTTTTCTATTAATTCTAATTATTTGTCCAAAAGAATAACATATGCAAATATACATTTACAAGTCTAATCCTAAATTTATAGCATATGTCACTTAATAGATAAATGAATTGAAAAGTAAACAAATAAGATAATGCCTTAATGGATAAAATTTTCCAAGATAATACTTGGTTACAACAAAATGGATTTAAATCCAATACCATTAAAGACCTAGGCTTGTACAAATTAAATAAAACAATTAACAAAAAAAGAAGCCTTCAATTCCAAGTTCCTCCCAAGCTATATCTTTAGCGGAGGCATAACATCAACACTTGAAAATGCTTTTCTCATATAGGGTGAGCCAAAATCTAATAGAAATACTCTAACACAGTTTATGAATCTTAATAAAGATAAAAGGTGAATGCATATGCAATACTCATTTCAAAAACATTTTATATCTCCTTTCAAAACCATGTAATTCGAAGTCTATAACACAATTCAAGAAATCATTTGCTTTATAATAGAAAACAGGACTGTGAATACAACTTTGGGAATCCCTAGGTACATGCCTACAAGCAGGCTATACAAGCACTACTAATTTTCATTTTTACTGATATTAACCGGAAGGCTCGATATCTAACCACGCGGGTTTCTGAACTTTCATCAAGGATACAAAGGTCAACATAACACCGTAACCACACCCTCTATCCAGATTCACCAAGGTATTCACCCATTTTTCTCAAAGCAATAGACATTTTCAATGTGTTAAATATGTATTAATACCCAATATAAATGGATGAGAAAATAATTTCAATTCTCTTAGTTATCATGCAATTTTTATAACAATCATAGCTATCCTCCACCAATAGCCCGAAACAGATATTTCTAAACAAATAAATAAATTTTCAATAAGGTTATACTTTCCAAAATCTCAAGATGTGAGTGATAATACATATCCAACACAACAATCCTCATCAACTTCAATCCAATTTCACAAATCTAACATCAATTCCATTTATCTATATAGAACCAACATTCGATAAATTTAGGGCAAAAATCTCATTTTTCTTTATAAATCAATCCCAAGGATAAAAATTCATCTTTTCATCATAACTCCATAATAAATACATTTTCTCAATTATTTCCAACAATTCATTTGAAAATTCCTCTTTTTGGGTTCAACCCAAAACCTTAAGTTTGTCAAAAAATCTCCAAATCACAATGTTGTTTAAAAAACACGAATAATTAAGTTAAAAATCATAAGAAAGTACAAAGATATCCCTACCTCAAGCTTAGAAGACAAGAGAGAGAAAGGAGAAACCACAACGAGGCCGAAATCCAACTTTTTTCCGATTAGAACCAAGCTTTAGATGAACTCTACCTTTTTATCAAAAGAATTAAGGTGAAGAAATCAACGGATCTAGGTGTATTTGTAGAGAGAATGCGAGTTCTAGAGAGAGAGGGTCTCAACTTAGGGTTTTAAAATGTTTAGAGAAAGAGAGGGATGAAAAAGTGAGCCAAAAAGGTGACTTTACGGACTGATATACGCACAGACTGCTCGAACACAAGAAGTATCGCTCAAGCGACCAGACACAATAAGCGCGACCGCTTAAGTGCACAAAGTGACCGCCCGAGGGAAGAATACAAACTCTCAGAAGTTTTACAGACAAAGGACCATCGCTCGAGCGTAAGGCAGACTGCTCGAGCCAACACCGCTCGAGCATAAGAAAGAATGCTTGAGTGAAGAATGCCATCTCCCAGTATCTCTGTAGACCTGCAAAAGTACTAGAAGTTTACAAAGACCGTTCGAGCGAAGAGGCCAAATTCTGGGCAACAATAGGTTTAAAAAAACAAGCTATTAACCTATTCCAGATGCAACCGAAACACTCCAATAACCAAACTCAATGAGGAATAAAGAGAAATAAAACATGAACAACCATATAAAACAATGAAACTCGGATCCAGATTATCAAATGGATCGGGTCTAAACCAGAATCGCTATAATATGAATGAAATTTTATAGACAAATAAGACTCTTAGTTTTGATTGTGTTCTTTTATTTTTAATTAGGAAGTATTGATGGTGGTGTATCATATATGATATTAAGTCCAAAATAATTGTTCAGTTTTTATTTTGATAGTTAATGAAATATATTGATGGGAAATAAAAATCATTATTTTGAATGATACTTATTTTTTTCATTTTTACTTTTTTATTAGTAACTCTCACATATTATTGTCAATCACCAATTGACAATGGTCTATAGTCGGCGAGTCACTGGAGCCTCACTGAAAATCCACAATTGCCAAAAAATTACCAAGAGGGTTAGATTTTGGCAACAATCGATGGTGGCAATAGACAAATATGCAAGGGTAATATGATTTTTTAAATTATTATTATCCTTATAGTTCGAAGATAATAGAGTTTGAGATGATTGTTTTAAAAGTTTTAAAATTAGATTTTCACCGTAAGTTCCCTTTTAATAAAAGGTAATGCTAATTACAATTTATAGCAAACTTTTAAATATTAGCCATAATGATACCGTTATTCTTCAATATATCAACTCAGATATTGTCTAATAATGACAAACTAGTAGTTGACTCGTGCGATGCATGGGTTAATGTTTTTTTCTTTTAAAAAAAATATTTTATAAAATTAAATTAAATTATTTATATATGTCTATATAAAAATTATTTTTAGAAATATATTGCAATGTATGCATTACAAAAGAAAAATATTAATTTTATCATGATATAAAATATAACATAAATAAATATATAATAATTGTAGTTGAATTATTTATGTATATATCTATGTATAGAACTATTTAAAAAATATATTACGAAATATACAATCCAATTTTCATTCTATTGAGGTATAAAAGAATATTTTAAATAGATATATATACATACATGTATATATATGATAATTTTGTACTTTATTTCAATATAATAAAATAAATATTCATTTTAATATTAAAAATAATGATTAAATTTTTTAAAAAAAGTCATTTAAAATTAAAGAATGATTCTAAATATTTATTTTGATAATCTTAACCTTCTTGTTCTATAAAAATGTTATTTAAACAAATATATTTAATAATTGTATTTCAATTATTTATGTGCATTTTAATAATGTTAGCCCTATCGTGTTATAAAACTATAACTGAAATAAATATATAATTATTTTATATGATACTAAATTATAATATAGTAATTTGACATTAATAATTGTGAGTGTTGATTTTTGACCACACAACCAAATGGGAAACTCAGCTGGAGAGCACTGATAGAATAGATTAAGCCCAATAACCTGTAACAAGAAGATGAGAATACCGCGGTGGTTCGTCCACCTAGGGGCACTCCGATGATCAAGTTAGTAAACAATATCTCTCATAGATAGCGAATAGTGCTTAAACTCACAAGAAAGAACTTACCTTCAACCCACGGGGGTGCCTTACTTTTATAACCAGCAGTGACCTGATCCCTTTAGAAGACTCATTTCAATGGACTCATGCTTAATATTCATCCTGGACCCTCATCTAGATAGAGATAAACTCTTCTTGAGCCTTATCTTTATCTAGATTGAGATCCCATATGTTCTAGGACTCTTTTCCCTTATCTACTTATCTCGGATTCTAGTATCTCCGCAGATAACCTTGGCCTAGCCGAGATCATCCTGGCAGCATGATCAGGCCACGTAGCACTCGGCTGACACTTCGGCGTCATCGTAGCCACGTGCTGTTATTCACAAGATATGTCCCCACAACTGCCCTTAGGTTCTATTACCTCGGCAATCTGAAGTGATGGAACCTACATCGTTTGTCTACCCTACATGTCAGCTAACAATTTCATTCCTCTTTTTAATCGAGATCATGACTCGTCAGCTTCATATAACCAGGACTCAACTATTCACTTTACCAAGGATTTGGCATCATGAACCAAGTTTTTCTAAGAATTTTCTCCGAGGTTTCACCTCTAGCCGAGGTTATTGCCCATTATTTCAAGAATTTCAAGAATTCTAACTGTGCATAAGCTGTCACGCACAGTCTTTCCAACCGTTTCGTCCGCGTGTCCCTTCCCCATTAGTTTCATACCTGACATGCGCTATCAAATTGTGTCGCTTCTGCCCACGTCCACTGACAAGCACATCGCCCAAGGTACTTTCATTACATTTTGTCGCCTTTTTAGTTTTTAACAAAACTCTCTCTCTCTCTCTCATTGTTTTCTCACTTCTCATTCTTTCATTCTCTCTTTGCTCAAAACTTTTCTCTTTGAAATTCGCTATTTTCATACCTGCGAAGCCCCGCAACCGTGCTCCGTTCCACACCTCCGGTGAAGCATTCACGTTCATCTGATTCCAGCGAACCCTACTTCGACGTCCATCCCGTCGGCTTCATTCAGTGAGTTCTTAATTTCTTCACTTCATTTTCAATTTTCGTTTTATGTTGTTCCTGAATGCGTCATTGCTATGGACTGTTTGCACACTCTCATTGTTTTTTATATCAAACTCCATATTCATTTCCCTGATTTGCTTGCTACTTTCATGCTCTAGATATTCATGAATCAATTCTTGCTCTTGAACATTGTGAATTTGCCTCACGCATTGTATCTGTAATCTGCACCATACTTGTTCTTGAACATTACCTTTTGTATTCTTGTTTCGCCTGGGTTTGATTTTGAATCTCTTGTTTTTCCTTGTGTTTCTTGCTTATTTTTTCAGATCTTTGCCTCTGATTCCTGTTTATTCTGCATAGATTTCTAGGTTTGGGATTTGACTTAGAAATCTTTACAATTTAGGAAAATTGAAACAAAATCCTTCCCTAAGTCTCCAAAAATCCTCACCCTAGTGCTCTCTAGGGATTAGCCGAGGTCTTAAGACCCAAATCAACCACTTTTCTCTGAAATCCAGTACCGATTAACTTAAGCCGACATAATGGGTATGTTTAGGTGGAGGGTGGACACCTCGACCAAACTAGAGTACTTTCGCTAGGAGTTCTCCATCCCAGCCGATGTTCAAATCAGGTTGGATGAGAAGGAGGATTCTACTATGCCTGATAAGAACTCCATACCGTTCCCTTAGTCACGTTCATTGAGTGTGGACTTTGGTTTCCCTTAGACATTCTTTTTCGAGAAGTCCTCAATTATTACAAACTTAACCCCATGCAACCAGTCGTCAACTCATTTAGGGTTATCAATGGCATAATTGAACTAGCACACCGAGAAAACGCTAGGATCACCCTTGCCGATATCCAATATTGTTATACCATGTGTGGCTTTAAATTTTCCAGTGGCTATACGTACTACCTCAAGCCCAAATCCACTGCCTTCAAACTTATAGCTGACCTCCTAGACTTCAACAAGGGCGCTGGAGATGACTACTTGATTGTCTCGGGCAACTGGGAGTTTGCACCTGATGACGATCTTCATCTCTTTTCTTTGCGCCAAGCAATGTTTAGAGAGGATGGGGGTAAGAATTGGCTCCAAGTGAAAATCTTATGTTTCTGTCAAGACTTGTCAATTTATTTTTTTAGTCTACGCTAATATTTGTTGTTCACTCTTGCAGTTCTTCCTTAGCCAGGAAAGGGATTTCAGCAGTCCTACGTCCCAAAGCTGAGATTTAAAGAAGCTCTTGGATCTCCCCATTCAAAAATGCAAAGCTCCCCTCCTTCTGAATTATATTCTGACGTACCGGTAACTACTCATCGACACTCCACGAAGAAGCCAAACTCCACCAATTGGCTCAACTCCTCTAGTCGCTTCTTTACCAAGGACTGACCAGGCTTCCACTTCAGATCTAGTAGACCTGTCATCAATCTCTGCCCCTCAACTGATTCCTTTATCTTGATGTCAACGTCAACGCCGACGCCGAGCTCCACCAAACGCACCGGCCAGTAGGACTTGGAGCCGCAAATGTTGAGAATCTCAAGCATTGGCTTACGATCTAACCAACCTTCCTATCGCCCTTCATGCGATCCACTTTGGAACCAGGGTTATCGTCGTTGCAACTGTTGACAAGATAGGTCGCAGTCAAGCTGTTGTTGAAGACCTCCTGGCCGACTTGCCAGGAGTGGTTTCAGTTCACTCCCCTCTATCTCAGTCCCAACCCAAGCCTAAGCCAAAAAGGGTGAAGAGGGCTAAGGCAAAAGCCTCTGTTACCCAAATTGATTCTGAGGACATTGTGCCGATCTCAAAGCTAGCTGAGATTGAGAAGAGCACTTCTACTGCTAAGAAGAGGCCTACTGAGGTTGAGCCATCCAGCACGCGACAATCAAAGAAGCCGAGGTCCGAAGGTGCAGCGGGACCAGGTACTTTTCAAGTCGATGAGCCCTAGGCCTCTGTAATCATGGTTGGGGACTGACCAATGACTGTTGGCGACAGTGCCATCAACAGTATTAAGGTCAGTGTTGCTCTCTCCACTGCTGTTTTTTTGCCTGCCAACCTAAACCGCATGGTTGAGATCAGCAAGTATGAGAACTTCGCACTGATAGTGTAGCATTTTGTCCTGGTAAGTCTTCTACACTTGTACTTTTTCATGTTGGCTTTCTGCTTTTACACTTAGAAATTTTTACTAACTTGTTTGTCTCTTTTTTTCTAGGCCATCCAGTATGCCCACTCTTTCGCTGTGAAGGCCGAGGCCATGAAGAAGGGTTTGCTTAAGAAGACCCAAGATGCTATTAGCTTCCTTGCCTTCCTCAACAACACCGAGACCAAGATCAAGGTCTTGTTAGATCAGGCCAAGGCTGCTAGACATGCACAAGACCAGACCGAGAAAAGGGTTGAGGCGGTGGAGGCTGTGGCCAAGGTACTCAAGGCCGAGGCCAAGAAAGCCGAGGTCAAAACTACTAAGGCCAAGGCGGAGCTCCAAGAGGCCTTGGCAACCAAAGGAGGCAGAGATCAAGGCAGCGGATGAGAAGGCATTCTCAGGAGGGCAAGTCGTTGTTCGTAACACATAAAAAGCCTAAATAAACCAAGCTTGCAACAGAGGTTATTACCTTGGCTAGACGGCAGCCCTCAACAAATTATCTGTCCCAATGGACTCTCCCTTCTGAGAGATCAACCAACTTACCTTGCCCTTCCCTCCCTCTCTTAAGGACTTTGACGTCGAAACCAAAGAGGAGGAAGCCGAGGCCGAAGAGGTGGATGTCGTTGTTAGGGCCAAGTCCCCAACTCTGAATGATTAAGTCCTGGACTTGACTTAGGATGAAGAGGAAGATAAGGTTTCCAAAAATGCATCTCCCAAAGTCAGTGTTGAGGCAAGGTCAACATAGCCGAAAAGAGTTTGGACCACACTTTGCTCAAGATCGACGCCAAGATAGCGGCGAAGAACAGTGCAACATTGGCACCCAAGGCCGACATAATGCCAACGGTCGAGGTTATTCAGTCCGACACCACTGCCAAAGACCATAGTGCTTAGATTTTTTTTCCTTGTTTCTTCTGAACTTGTTTTTCTTTCTAGTTGCTGTAATCTTTTTGTTTTTGTTGGGCTGGAGTGCTATCTTTGTAACTGAACAAGTTGTCTATTTCTGAATGCATGCTTTACTTGTGTTATGCTCATTCTCACTTCCATCCCTCTAATGTGAACCTAAGTACCACTTATGTTCACATTAAACATGCATCTCCAATTTTTGCCGAAGTCTGATTCAAACAAATTTTAGCCAAGGTTTTCTACCTCGGTGTTTCTGTTAATCTGACTAGATTGAACTTAGTTCAACTTTACCGTCATGGCAAGTCTAAGTTATTCGTCATATTTCATTTGAAAATATCGCCAACTTAGTTCAACTCTATCATAGGCAAGTTGAGTGCAACTCTACCATATGGCAAATATAAGTTATTCTTCATGTTTCATTCGGAAATATCGTCAACTTAGTTCAACTCTACCATAGGCAAGTTGAGTGCAACTCTACCATATGACAAATTTAAGTTATTCTTCATGTTTTATTCGGAAACATCGCTAACTTAGTTCAATTCTATCATAGGCAAGTTGAGTGTAACTCTACCATATGGCAATTCTAAGTTATTCATTATGTTTTATTCAGAAACGTTATCAACTTAGTTCAACTCTACTATAGGCAAGTTGAGTTCAACTTTACCATATGACAAGTCTAAGTTATTCGTCATGTTTCATTCGGAAACATCGTCAATTTAGTTCAACTCTACCATAGGTAAGTTGAGTTCAACTATACCATATGGTAAGTTTAAGTTATTCGTCATGTTCACCATGGGATAATCGTCATAAGACTGTGTCAGTTCTATCGCACAAGTGTCAATAATAATTCATAAAAACAAAATCAAGCTAATATTTTATTAAAACTTCGGCTAATAAAATCATTAAACGAATCTCAAAAAACACAAACTAATGGTAGAAGAATTTTAAATTACAAGTGTTCTAGGGTCTTAGCAACTCCTTACCATCACTGTCTTCCAGTCAATATGCCCTATTGCCGATAACTGAGATGATTCGATATGACCCTTCCTAGTTTGGGCCAAGCTTGCCCTCCCTGGGATCCTTCTTATTGCCGACAACTTTTCTAAGGACTAGGTGCCTAACCTGAAAATCCCTAGGATTGACCTTCTTGTTGTAAGCCCTAGCAAACTGCTACTGGTATTCCCTTAGTCGAATTGCTTCTCTCTCCCTTCTCTCTTCCAACAGATCCAGGTCTGGGGCAAGGAATGTCTCATTGGTTCCATTCTCCACTCCCTAGGTTTTGATTCCAGGGATGTCGACCTCCAGTGGGATAACTGCTTCAGTGCCATATGCCATGGCAAAAGGAGACTCTCCAGTTGATATTCTCGGCATAGTCCGATATGCCCACAGCACATTGGGCAATTCTTTCACCCATTTTTCCTTAGCTGCTTCCAACCTCTTCTTGATCCCATCAAAGATGGTCTTGTTGGATGCCTCCGCTTGACCATTACTTTGGGGGAAGTTGGGGGTAGAATAATGGTTTTTGATCTTATATTTTGCACAGAAGCTTTTGATCAGCTTACTGTTAAACTGGGTGCCATTGTCTACCACAATGGCTCTTGGAATTCCAAACTTGGTGATTATATTCTTCCATATGAAGTTTTTCACATCTACATTTCAGATTTGGGCCAAGGGTTTAGCCTCGACCCACTTTGTGAAGTAATTAGTTGCTACCAATAGGAACTTCCTTTGTCCAGTTGCCTGGGGTAGTTGCCCAACAAGATCCATCCCCCACTGGGTAAATATCCACGGACTAGATACTGGATTCAAATCTGCAGCTGGCTGGTGTATCAAAGGTGCAAACATTTGACACTTCTCGTACTTCCTAACATAGGTTTCGGCATCCTTCTACATGTATGACCACTAGTATCCTTGGGATATGGCTCTGTGGACAAGTGACCTGCCCTCTGCATGGCTTCTACAAACTTTTTCATGGATCTTATATAAAAAGTTCTCTACCTAAAATGGGTGTACTAACCACAATAGAGGTCCAGTGAAGGATCTCTTGTACAGATAGCCTTCTGCTAACAAGTAGAATCTAGCCGACTTCAATCTAGTCTTGTGTGCTTCTTTTCTGTTTGTTGGCAGTTTGCCATCTCTAAGGAACATAACTATGGCATCCATCCAACTTGGACCCATCTCCAAGCATATTGCTTCGTACTCTGTTATGAAGGGCTTTATACTTAGGCCTGACAGATAATCCACCATTATTGTCCTAGATTCACCTAATTTCATCGCGCTACTAGGTTAGCTAAGGCATCGGCGTGACTATTATCATCTCGGCGAACTTGCTGTAGTCGGCAATTCTTAAACAACGTTAGCAACCTGATAACCTCCTTGACATAGGCTATCATTATTTTATCTTGGGCTGCATACTCGCCTGTTGCTTGATTCACAATAAGTTGTGAGTCACAGAAGACTACCACCTCATTGGCTTCCATGGCTGCTGCTAGTTTCAACTTTGGAATCAACATTCCATACTCTGCTTCATTATTTGAGGCCTTGAACCCCAAACGAGTATACTGCTTTATCATTCGCCTATCTAGCGATATTGACACCACTCCTGCCCCTGCTCCATGCCGGTTTGAGCTTCCGTCGACAAAAAATCGAAAGGAGTCTCCGATGTAGATATCGTAGGGCTTTGGTTTCTCTTCTTCCTTCTACGCTGCTAGTGTGGAGTTCTTGGGTCCCAGTTGGGTTTCCTTTTGTTCTCCTGGACATCCTAAGCTACGGCTCACTGGAGCCCGCCTTGGGATGGCACCAGGAGTGAACTTTGCCACAAAGTCGGCAAACACCTGGCCCTTGATTGCTGTTCTAGGCCTGAATTCCAAGTCGTATTGGCCCAGCACCATTGCCCATTTGGCTACTCTGCCGGTCGGATCTCCATGGTGCAGTAGGGATTTCAGGAGATGCTCAGTCAGTACCACAATCTTCTGGGCTTGGAAGTAGTGATTCAACTTTTTGGAAGCCATGACCAAGGTTAGTGTTAACTTCTCTAGGGGCAGGTACTTGGTTTTTGTACTTGCCAGGGTCTTGTTCACGTAGTATACTGCCTTCTGTTCCTCCCCTTCTTCGCGAATTACCATCGTGCTGATAGCGAGCCACGTCCCACTTTTTATTACTCGGATTCCATTACCAAAACCATTATTATAAATTCAATTTCAGAGATAGCATACAGAAACTCGTTATATTTACAAGGAATACATAAATAATAATTCTCTCATTCGAATATAAAATGAATGCACCAGGAGTATATCCAAATAAATTGCCCGAAGGCCTACATCTTAAAAAAAAAAAATAGATAAAGGGCTTAACCTTTTTACACAAATGGCATTCCACCCGCAAATAAAAAGGCCCCCGTGGCCAACAGATAAAGAAGATCCATGACCTTGAAACACTTCTCCATATTCACTTGAAAAAGATTAGCAACGTGGGAAGAACATATAGTCCAGTAGGGATCTCAACTTGATCCTTAACAATGACAACCTATAGATAGCTATGATCATGAATGCTTAATCTCATACTGTATAAGTAATGTGATGGTTTATACAGAAATATACGCATATAAGTACTTTTCTCAAAATCATTCATTTCATTCCATAACGTAAGCAATTCATCCTTCTTTCTTCTTATTACCTCTTGCCAAGACTTATCTAACGGTAACAAATTTCTGAAAGTAAGAATTTCACCAAAAACCTTTTACACATTCTCACCCTTTTTAGACTTGCACCTGACTTGACTTTTCAAAAACATGTTCACGATTAACCAATATCTTTCACATTACTTACAATCTCAACACATTACTCACGTCTACTACCCACACATTCATGCCCATGCAAGTATACCTTTAGTACGAAAGGAAACACAACAAGCATCCAACAACTATCTACTTCTACAATTTAGGCAATTCGGCCTTCCAAAAAAAAAAAAAAACCACAGCCATCATAACACATGACATACTCAAATATACCGAAGCAATAATAATAAATAAATTCCGCTCTACCTACCTCTAGCATGGTAAGCCAATGATATATCTTTGCACAATGAAATGCCAATTTACCAAACACCGGCTGGAAGGTAATGGTACCTTTGCCAATTCTCCAGGCGCTAGTTGGAAGGTAATGGTACCTCTCATTCTCAGCGCATTACACATTTTGCAACCATCACTTTATACAACATTCATAGATAACTTGAGTGTACTACAGACACATAACCATTTGAACATTTACAATGTCATCCTCCACCGATGATCAAGGACAAAACCTCTAAGCAATATGTATTAATGCGCGAAATACAATCATCCCATTCTTATGAAGCATTAGGTTCAACAACAACAATGATGTTCCAAGGTTTTCAACTTCGACCAAGGTTCATTCTTAATTTGTAAAAGAGTTACAATCATCTCTATCTTTCCAAAATTACACTCCAAAATTTTCAATTCGCAATTCACCAATTATATACATATTGTTGGACAATCTTCACTGTATTTAAATAAATTAAATTCTGTTGTGTACTAAACAACAACTAGAATAAAAAAGAAATAAAGGGAAGAAGAGAATTTGTTTGATTACAAAAATCAAACTTGAAATATAAATAAAAATAAATAAATAAAAACAGATTTTATTTTGTTACAAAAACAAAATTAACAAAATTAAAATCTGATTTAAATAAATAATAAAACAGAATAATAAATTAAACAGCTTACTTGATTAATTTCTTCGAATTATAATCTGATCAAGTCTAGTGTTTGACACTGTGTCCTTAAGACAGATTCGTCCTCTCTACGGTGCTTTCAGAATTTGGACGTCTATCTCCCAGGATAAAATGATCTACTACAAACAATAGCAGCACTCATAGTTTTAAATCGCGGTATCGGGTAACGTAACGGTATCGGTCGCGGAGTATCGGTATCGGTAGTATCGACCAGTACGTATCGGGAATCGGGTGTCGAGGCCGTGAAATTTTAAAGATCATTAACAATCCTTCTAAAATTCAATTTTATGCATTTTTTAACTCTTTCAGACTTAATTTATCACATTTTTATCAAAATTTTGATATGTAAGAGCATTTTTAGCCTTGATTTTGATTTCAATATTTATTTTTCTTGTCTTTTTTCCCTTGCTCAACTGAGAAAAAAATAAATATATATACATATATATATATATATATATATTAATATAAACAGAGGTATAGTTGCTGAATGTATTTTTGCCTTTAAAAAAATATATTTTAAATGATAAATTATGCAACTTGCAAGTTCTTTCTATGCTCCGTTTGCTGAATGTCTTTTTTCCCTTAAAAATGATAGATTTTTTTAAAGCCACTGTCTTTTTGCCTTTATATATATGTATATTATATATATATATATATATATATATATATAATATAATGCCTTTTGCCACACCTCAAGAATGTCTTTTTCCCTTGTTTATATTAATATTTTAATAAAAATGGCTTAAAACTAAACAATGGCTGAGCTTTCCAAGGGCTGAACTGAAGCAGCTACAAATGAATAAAAAATAAATAAAACTAAACAATGGCTTAAAAAGGTATAACACAGTGGCTTAAAAAAAACGTAGACAGTGGCTTTAAAAAGATCTATCCTCACTCTCTCTCCCTCTTTCTCTATCTCTAAAAAATGCAGAACGGTGGCTTACAAAAGGCAATTACGAAACAGAAGAAAAACAGAGCAACAACAGAACAAGAGAGGTTGGTCTGGTTTTGGACTTCGAATAGGAGCCAACAACTCAAGGCGAACAACAGAACAACAACAACAAACAGAACCAGAAGCAACAAAACAGAAACAGAGCATAAAACAGAGCACAATTTCATCCGTACCGGCTGTATCGGAACTGTATCGCTCCATGTATCGGATTCAGGCCGATACGTATCGGGAATCGGACGATACGGCTGTGAATTTCACTCCCACCGGTATACCGGTCCATATCCGAATCGGCGGTCCAATTTTCCGGTACGAATCGGCCGGTACGGTACGTACCGGCCGATATTTAGAACTATGGCAGCACTACAAATTGTTTGCCTAACGAACACACTAAGTGTTTATACTCTCTCTAACAAGAAAATAATGCAGCAACATGAAGAGAATGTTTTTAGAATTATGAAGGACGAAAATTAGAGTTACAAAATCCAAATGAGGGCTGTCCTATTTATAGATGTAAAGGTGGCTCTTGGTTTTGAATTGAACAGGCATGATACTTGTTGGCTTTGAATTCAAACAGATTTGAATCTGTTGGGTTTAAATTTAAACAGATACAAAAACGGGAAGGGCCCTGTTTGGGTGTGCAATAATACGAAACTAGTTTATTTCTGTTTGAAAACGGGAAGGGCCCTGTTTGGATGTACAGTAAATCCAAACCAGTTTAATTTGAATTCTGGATTTTATTTTACCAAAAAAAATATTAAATTCAAATGTTTTTGGCCCAAAAAGATTAGTATTGGGCCGAACAAGCCCAACCCAAAAGATTAGTATTGGGCCGAACAAGCCCAACCTCACACCAGAACCTGGTGGAAGATCCACCAATTCCCAAGTATGATTTTGCATAATGGATTCAATTTCATTATTAACAGCCTCTTTCCACAAAGGTGCTTCAGGACCTGTCATTGCTGCCTTAAAGCTTTGAGGTTCATTTTCTAACAAGAATGTCAGAAAATCTGGACCAAAGGATTTTGATGTTCTTGCTCTCTTACTTCTTCTTGGTTCATCATCAGTGAAATCCTGTTGGTCGAGACCATTACTAGTCTCTTGTGTTTGATTGTCATGAGTCTCTTGACTTTGTGTACAATCATAAGTTCTTTTCTGTGAACTTAATTCCTGTCCTTTCTTGTAAGAAAAGACATGTTCAAAAAACACAGCATTCCTTGACTCTATAATAGTGTTCACATTTATATCAGGTATTTCTGATTTATAAGTCAGAAACCGATATGCACTACTATTCTGAGCATAACCAATAAACACACAATCTACTGTTTTTGGTCCAATCTTAGTCTTTTTAGGAACAGGAACTTCAACAATAGCCAAACACCCCCACACTTTTAAGTATTTGTAGGAAGGTGGTCGACCTTTCCACAATTCATATTTCCACAATTCATAAGGAGTGCTGTTGGTTTTCTTGTGGGGTATTCTATTAAGAACATAATTAGCAGACAATATTGCTTCCCCCCACAAGTTCTGTGGTAAGCCTAAACTTAGTAACATGGCATTCATCATTTTCTTTTAGGGTTCTATTCTTCCTTTCAGCAATTCCATTTTGCTGTGGAGAATAAGGGGCTGTAGTTTGGTGAATAATGCCATGTTGTGCACAAAATTCATTTAATGGTGCATCATATTCACCACTCCTATCACTTCTAATTAAAAACAAATATAACATTCATCACTTGTTGTCTATGATGTGCTTGATTCATAAATTTCAAATCATGATTCACGAAAAATCTAAAATAATTATGATTACACAAATCAGAATTAATGTTTTGACAAAATCATATCCTCATAAAGATTTTGCCTAAAAATCAAACAAGTCAGAAAACCCATTTGATTGTATACATACTTGCAACTCATTTACGAATAAATGTCACTGTCATAAAAAATATTTGTGACAGAAGAAAATTAAAATATCTCATCTAATGCAAGAGATACACCCCCATATAAATAAAATGGTTTAGCAAATTCTACTACGCAAGTAAAATAATAATTGACAATATTTTATGTCACATATTCAACAAATAATAATCCACATAAAAGTTTTTTTTTTTCTCCAAAATTTACTTCCAATTAAATGGAACAATATAACTACATACATCTTCATATTTAAATTTCTCTGGTGTTTAAACACCCATTCAAAATTGATTGAAAAAACTCAAATTAATCAACATATCAATTTAACATTCCAAATCACATGAAATTGTTGTTAGGAAATAACTTGAGTTGATATCATACATGCATATCAAACGCATCAACTAAAAATAATGAATTAACAAAATAAATTAATCATGCATGATCCCAAAACTTGCATCATAAAATAAAAAGATTCTCAACTCATAAATAAAATTCAATGCGTTTTGAATTTTAAATTCCAAAATGACAAAACATACCTTCATTTAATCAGTTTGATTTGTACATAAATAAACTAATTAAATATGCATTCAAATGTTCTTCTGAATATATATATATATATATATATATATATATATATATATATATATATATTTTTTCCCGACTCATGTGCAGAAACTATTCACGACTACGGATCCATACACAGAAAATAAAGAATGATTCAGAAAATCAATAAGAAAATAATCTTGCTACAAAGGTTTTTCCATAATAAAACTGAAATTTAGTTTGTAAAACTAATATATAACTCCAGAATTAAATACTTCCATGTATACTCATAATGAACTATGAAAAAGTCAAAAGAATTAACACCTTTTCACAAAGAGTTCAAAAATTAAGTGATCTCCCAAATGAAACCATAAGTCACGTACAATATCTACAGATTGTAACCGAAACACAAAATTACATGATTGATTAACAAAATTAATTTTCTAGTTACTAAAACCTCAAAATAAATTATACTACAAAATAATTTTATTTTCTATGTTACTAAAACTAGAAAATAAAATACCACAAATTAATTTTCTAGTTACTAAAACCAGAAAATAAATTATAACACAAAATAATTTTATTTTTTTTGTTACTAAAACTAGAAAATAAAATAATTTTATTTTCCTTGTTACTAAAACTAGAAAAATAAAATACCCAAATAATATCTGATTAAAAAAAATCAGAAAAACACAAAATAATTTTCTAGTTACCAAAACCAGAAAATAAATTATAGTTACTAAAACCAGAAAATAAATGATAACAACAAAATAATTTTATTTTCCTTGTTACTAAAACTAGAAAAATAAAATACCAAAATAATTTTCTGTAACACAAAATAATATTCTGCAATTGTTAATGACACCAGTATATTACTACTAGTTGTCAAAGAAAAGAGGCAGTATATTACTACTATCTGTCAAATAGCATAAACCACTATTTGTTTTTCCAACCAGAATATTACTTTGGAAACACAGAAAATTAAATACAATGAAGATACCAAAAAGAGTCTGTCTTAAGATTGTTGGACAATCTTCACTGTATTTAAATAAATTTAATTCTATTGTGTACTAAACAACAACTAGAATAAAAAAGAAATAAATGGAAGAAGAGAATTTGTTTGATTACAAAAATAAAACTTGAAATAAAAAAAAAAAAAATAAGTAAAAACAGATTTTATTTTGTTACAAAAACAAAATTAAAATCTGATTTAAATAAATAATAAAACAGAATAATAAATTAAACAACTTACTTGATTAATTTCTTCGAATTATAATCTGATCAAGTCCAGTGTTTGACACTGTGTCCTTAAGACAGATTCGTCCTCTTTACGGTGCTTTCAGAATTTGGACGTCTATCTCCCAAGATAAAATGATCTACTACAAACAATAGCAGCACTACAAATTGTTTGCCTAACGAACACACTAAGTGTTTATACTCTCTCTAACAAGAAAATAATGCAGCAACATGAAGAGAATGTTTTCAGAATTATGAAGGACGAAAATTAGAGTTACAAAATCCAAATGAGGGCTGTCCTATTTATAGATGTAAAGGTGGCTCTTGGTTTTGAATTGAACAGTATGATACCTGTTGGCTTTGAATTCAAATAGATTTAAATCTGTTGGGTTTAAATTTAAACAGATACAAAAACGGGAAGGGCCCTGTTTGGGTGTGCAATAATACGAAACTAGTTTATTTCTGTTTGAAAACGGGAAGGGCCCTGTTTGGATGTACAGTAAATCCAAACCAGTTTAATTTGAATTCTGGATTTTATTTTACCAAAAATAAAATTAAATTCAAATGTTTTTGGCCCAAAAAGATTAGTATTGGGCCGAACAAGCCCAACCCAACCTCACACCAGCGCCCAGGCCCAGGCCCAGGCCGCCCGACCGGACAGACGGCGGCGGTGCGCTCGCGTGTGTGGTGATTTTTTGGGTCCAATGGGTCTAGCCCATAACCTCTCACTCTAAAACACTTGGGTACCCCTTGGGGCACACCCTAAGTACCAAACCCATGCCTTATAAACCCATTCAAAACTTCCCACCAAATCAATGTGGGACAAGCTTTATTCAAACCTTTAAGGATTTTCCACCAAAACTCCATTTCCATGGAGCACACTTTGGCTTCAATTTCCCATTCACTCGGTAATGGTTTTGAGCAACCAAATATACCACGTGAATCATAACGCGGCATAGAACGCGTTACCACTTTGACCCATGTAAATCGATGCACGGGGCCCACCTAAAAAATAGACCAAACTTAGGATAAAATTTTGGTTTTACCTAGAATTTATAACCATTTTCAACAAATATGTATAATAAACTCGTTTAATTCATTTAACCAAAAATTCAACCCACGGATAACAAAGTCATAATTCACTCAATTCCAAATAACAAGGGCGTTGCCCAAAATTCCTAATCTCATGATTAACACGTCATTAACACTTAACAAATTATCCATCTGTTATACTAAAATATAATCAACCCAACACAAGGTAAATGTTAAAATCATAGGACCCGATTTAATCACAAATAAATTACCAAGACATTAATTAAATTCTTTAATTCGCAACATGATTATCTCACCATTTCAACCATTTTCACCTATTAAGCATTACTACAAAAACAATTAGGGCTTTATTTCTCTCTACCCATAACATGTTAAACCATTTCCCCCAAATTAACCCAATCAACAATCTATTTTTCCCAAATCTCAACCTTACACATCAACACTTAGATCCCCCTTTATGATTTTCCAAAAAGATCTATAACGACATGGTTTTTATGCAATAGAATATACCACATGTCTATCTATAAAAGAGGTATTAAAAAAGATTAAAGAAATCCCTACCTCAAGAGAGAAGAGGAGAAAAGCCCAAAAATCAACTTCGTCGGAATTCGATCTCCACCGGTCAAAACAAAGCCCTCGGTATGCTCATCATTTTGATATAAGGAATTAGTACCAAAATCCCAATGGATTCTTGAGATCAAAAGAAAATGCAAAGTTTTGAGGGTTTAGGTAGAGAGAGATGAGAGAAAAAAGAGAGAAAAATTGTAGAGAGAGAGAGACACAATCAGAAACGAGTGAAAAAAGGGCAAGAGAGCAATACATATCTGAAATGCACAAAAAACGAGATAGATCAGGCGTCTGGCCGCGCGTGCAGTGCCCTCTCCCGCACGTGCGGAGCGGCCTCCCACACGTGCGGCGCTTACCCCCGTGCGTGCGGTCTCTCTCGCACCTCCACTTTCGCACTTGTCTTTTATGCAGTCTACCACACAGCTCTCCCATGTTTCCCGCACGTGCGGCCTGACGTCCCGCACATAGGGCTCTGGCCTTCCAACCCAGAAAAACCTCGGCTTCTCTCTTGACACTTCGGAGTCAACCTCGCACCCTCCGGGACGAGTGAAAACTCGGAATTGAAACAACCAAGAACGAAATTTTTTAAAGAGAAGTTTTCAAAAACAACGAACTCAACTGTTGACTAGACCACACTTTGGAAATCCGACATTTCAACGAAGGTAAATCCAACATAACCCAAGAGAACAAGGAAAAATACGCACCGGTTATCACAACTTCCCCACCTTAGGAAATTTCATCCCCAAAATTAAATAACGCCGAAACAAAAGCTAACACGCCAAGAAGAAAACATGGTACCAAGGAAGACCTCCCAACCAACCAAGGAAACACAATAAAAACTCCCGGCTACAACCAAACTGGGAATACCTTCCCGACTCTGGGTCTGACATCCCGGAGCCCTAAGGGCACAAAGAAGAGAATAAGACGTCTCCTCGACCGATACCACTCGCTGGGCCTATGAGACAAGAACAACAACAACAATAACAACAACGTGCATACCCAATGCATCCACCACCACATGCCCAACATTCCCGAACGCCTAACACCCCAACATGGAGGAAAATAAAGTTTTCACTACAAGATCCTTGGTTAACTCACTCAACAAAACCCGACCCAAGGCAAGACTGCGGCCTAACAAGCCCTTACAACTCCAATCGACCCACATAAGCGAACATATAAGTCCAAGATTTAGCAATTCAAATAAAGTGGTTACACCATCCTAACCACAAGGGTATAATAACTAACAACTCAACCCTTTTTTAAAAAAAAAAAATTTCATCATTTTCTCATCTCTTGGTAAAAATCATTTTTGCATATAAAACATTTCCTCAGAGGTGCTTAAAACTCACACCGGTCACAAGTCAAAATACATTTTCTGCCTTTCAAGCAAGGCCCAAATTTTATTCATTTCCAATTCTGTTCCAAGTAACAACTGGTGAGTCTCTACCGTCACCCAAATATGCCCTCATTCATATGGTGATGCCACAACCAACATCAACATAACATTTCCACAATAATGATTAACAAAGATAACAACTGTGGCACTAACACAAAATACCACTATCACCCAATTTTATTCGGTCATGATCATTATTATTACCACGCAAGTTATCATCCACACAAGGTAACCAAATGGGCACATAAACTAGTTACAACGAGGATTGTTCATATCATCTTGAAAGAAAACTCTTTTCCTCAATTATACGTTTTCTCAAAAATTTGCTTAAATTCACACCGTTCTTTTTTTTTCTTTTTTTTTTCCCAACAAAGGATTTATGTCATAAACTTCGAGTAAAACCAATTTATTTTGTAAATATTTTCCCAAAACAAACCTTAAAATCTCACCCCAAGGGTTTTAGTTGAAATAGAAATGCCATGAAAGTTTTCAAAAGCTGACAATCACCTTCCAATTTATCTCCTCAACAAACAATTGGTGAATCCCGACCATCACCCAATCACATCCTTTACACTTACAGTGACTTCAAAATGCGACAATTGCGTTTCCATAACAACACAATTAGAATTTAACATAATGCTAAAAGAGACAATTACTACACGCATGACTTTCCAAACTCCGAAAGTTGCGCACCAATACCAACACAATTGAAATAGACCTTTGATACACGAAGGCTTACGAGTGTTCTCAACAAAGAAGTTAACATTTTACCCCAACTCATGGGGTCTCAGGAACTCACACCAAAAGTCGTACATTGATAACCGCACCCACATAAGAGAGGCTCCACGCCCCCAAACACAATCCATGGTATTATACCGCCTCATAGCTAAATCTGCGCTTAACTTCCAAGGGTCCAACCTCACAACTCTTATTTAAACCATCCTAAAGTGACTATTTGTCATGCACCTTGATACCGATCAACTTAACTAATCACCCAAGAATTTTCGCCCCCAGCACTCAAACATCTACACTCTCCTCCCGTCCTGTTCACTCAGAGACAGCTTTCCAAACACCGCTCCACATACTTCTAGAGTCTTCTCGGCTTCCCCAAAATTGACTACTCTACTATTGTTCCCATAGGAATTCTACTCACACGCCTAGGTGGCAAACACGCTCTTATATTTCAACACAAGACTGAATAGGTCAATAGCGATCACACGATCCCGGTCACACAAGACAATTCTTACCAATGATACATTCGTTACCTAAGAACACAAACCATTCATCACTCTAGTAATATTTTGAGCACCTACCCATGAAATTCCTTTCCCATTCAAAACTCTACCCAAAATCTAATAACATCTCCAACTCATAATTGACCATGGCACAACACTGACCCTATTCACGGTCGATAGGACCACAATGAACTCACAAATCAATAACTCAAGACACTAAACGACACGCACTAGTGACATCCTCACTATGTCGAGATATGAATCTCACAGTCCCTTAGACATTCCCATATCACTTCCACCAATCTTCACAAGACTCTAAGGTCTTACATTTCCTTAAACTTAACACAATAAAAGTCTAAAATTTTGGCCCTGATCATAACACTACGCTAGTCAAAAAAAATCCGTAGACTTCTCATTTTCCACTAACAATTTCCAAACTAAACAAGAATCAAAGACCATCACATGCCTATCTCATAGCTCAACATCTGATATACACTAATACTAGGATCATCAATACCCTTAACAACTTTCATCACACATACATAAAGAGAGTTCAAGACTCATCACATGCCCAACACATGAGGATAAATAAACAACAATGCATATACATATACAACACACAACCACGGTGTTTTAACATCCTACAGCACACCAATCAATAACAAAAGCTTCACAATTTACAACATCGGTCTCTAAAACAAAAGTCCCTCAAAAGGGTGATACTACCGCGCTAGTTGAAAAGTCGACCCTCGCGAAGCTCTCGAAGCCTGGCCTCTTCAGGTTTGGTACCGGCATCGTCCCCGACTGGACAGATGGGACAAAATTCGACTAGATTCTGAAACACTCAAAGAATTTACACACAAAGGGCAAAAACGTCTAACATGGCCCTACTGACCACAATTAAAACAAACAGCAGTCTCCCAACTCTGAACCTGGCCTAGAGCTCGGACCTCACTGGGTCTCCTAACGGACGAGTACGAAACCCCCGGCAAAGACAAGGACTGAGTCTGGGAGTGAGTATGTGCTCGCTTCCACCTCTTGCTGAGCCTAGAGTATTTATGAACCGTAGGAGTCGCCGAAGTGGCCTCCTCCCTAACCCGACCAACACTCATAACCATGGCCTCCACGTGGGCCGCCGCCTCAACTAGAGTATAATAATTCTTCCACATGGATCTAACCACCTTCTCTCGGATATCATCACGTAATCGTCTCTCAAACTCATAACAACAGCGCTCTTCTGTTGCCACCAACTTCGGAGCAAACCTTGACAAACAAGTGAACCTCATCTCAAATTGAGACAAAGGAGTAGCATCTTGGCGCAACTCAATAAAAATTTCCCTCAACCTTTCCCGAGCAGAAGAAGGGAAATACTTAGCCAAAAAGGCCTCGATAAACGTAACCCACGTGGCACCTACAGTACCCTTCGTATACTTCCACCAATAATTTGCATCTCCTGTCAATTGGAAGGTCGCCAATGAAATCCTCAACCCCTCGTCCTCGACTCTGAGCATATCAAGAGTCTTGGTAATCTGTTCTAACCAACTCTCCGCCTACAGCGGTTTTGCCTCCCCAAAAAACTCTGGTGGATTGGAGCGAAGAAACTCCTTAGTAAGCTTGAGGGTATGCCTGTTGTCCCCCTCATTGCGAGTTAGAGTGTATTGCACCGCTATCACAACCTCGCGTGCAACTTCCTCGTCGACAGCCGATGCTATAACGACAGGTGCTAAAGGAACTGCCATGCCCCTACTACTCATCTGTCCTCTATTCCCTCGTGTAGACATCTTATAAAATCCCAAAACAAAATCAATTTAGTGCACATCGCAATAGCCTCCCTGAGGCACACACACTCACCACTGCTAAGCTACTAAACACACTTAACCCCCTCCCCCAAAAAAAAAAACATACAATTTCCATTGCATATAAACAATTAAATATCTAAAAACATACTGAACCAAGTCCACAAAGATAGCCACTCGTCCCGAAACTCTCAAAGAATTCCTATTAGAAACCACATTGATCTGACATGTTTCCAATAGGACCTCAAAGCAGGTTCACCGGCTACAAGTACTATCCAAGAAACATAATCCCATGCTCACATAAATACAACATATAAGTCCTAACATTTATCCCAACTATATGCAACATCCTCACCAAGCATAGCAAATCCCTTTGTGGTAAAAACCACTTCCCATAAGCCCAAAGTATTTAAACCCGGCTCGCTCTGATACCAAGTTGTCACGCCCCACTTTTTATTACTCGGATTCCATTACCAAAACCATTATTATAAATTCAATTTCAGAGATAGCATACAGAAGCTCGTTATATTTACAAGGAATACATAAATAATAATTCTCGCATTCGAATATAAAATGAATGCACCAGGAGTATATCCAAATAAATTGCCCGAAGGCCTACATCTTAAAAAAAAAAAAATAGATAAAGGGCTCAACCCTTTTACACAAATGGCATTTCGCCTGCAAATAAAAAGGCCCCTGTGGCCAACAGATAAAGAAGATCCATGACCTTAAAACACTTCTCCATGTTCACCTGAAAAAGATTAGCAATGTGGGAAGAACATATAGTTCAGTAGGGATCTCAACTTGATCCTTAACAATAACAACCTATAGATAGCTATGATCATGAATGCTTAATCTCATACTGTATAAGTAATGTGATGGTTTATACAGAAAGATACGCATATAAGTACTTTTCTCAAAATCATTCATTTCATTCCATAACGTAAGCAATTCATCCTTCTTTCTTCTTATTACCTCTTGCCAAGACTTATCTAACAGTAATAAATTTCTGAAAGTAAGAATTTCACCAAAAACCTTTTACACTTTCTCACCCTTTTTAGACTTGCACCTGACTTGACTTTTCAAAAACATGTTCATGATTAATCGATATCTTTCACATTACATACAATCTCAACACATTACTCCCGTCTACTTCCCACACATGTAAGTATACTTTTAGTACGAAAGGAAACACAACAAGCATCCAACAACTATCTACTTCTATAATTTAGACAATTCGACCTTCAAAAAAAAAAAAAAACCACAACCATCATAACACATGATATACTCAAATATACCGAAGCAATAATAATAAATAAATTCCGCTCTACCTACCTCTAGCATGGTAAGCCAATGATATATCTTTCCACAATGAAATGCCAATTTACCAAACACCGGCTGGAAGGTAATGGTACCTTTGCCAATTCTCCAGGCGCTAGCTGGAAGGTAATGGTACCTCTCATTCTCAGCGCATTACACATTTTCCAACCATTACTTTATACAACATGCATAGATAACTCGAGTGTACTACAGACACATAGCCATTTAAACATTCACAATGTCATCCTCTACCGATGACCAAGGACAAAACCTCTAAGCAATATGTATTAATGCACGAAATACAATCATCCCATTCTTATGAGGCATTAGGTCCAACAACAACAATGATGTTCCAAGGTTTTCAACTTCGACCAAGGTTCATTCTTAATTTGTAAAAGAGTTACAATCATCTCTATCTTTCCAAAATTTCCAATTCGTAATTGTGGACTCGCCTTTTTCTACGCCCCACATTTCGGAAAGGTTTGAAAAGAAGGTCTCACAGTTCGGACTCCCGCGGTTCTGAATCTAGTCCCACAAGTGCAATGTGAAACTGATAAACACCAAAGAGTCCAAATCCAGCAAACCTTTTGGAAAATTGATTTTACATCAAACAATACCAAAATTGGACTGCTTTGCCAGATACAGAGTCGCCACCTAAATATTTTTTTTTTTGAGAAATTGAGGAAACCCTGACTCATGCGGAAGGCCACGTGTCCGTCATCACCAAAGTTGCCTTGGCTCGGGAACTTAGGTACGAGAGGGGAAGGTCATGAAATGAGCACCCCCGCTCACCCGATCAAAAGATCGGTTTCTACTAATCATGATATGTTCTTTTATAAACATTATTCGTTCTTATTCCAGTTATTAAACTAGCTTTACAATGTGATGCACACATGCAAGTATAGACTAGTCGCAAGACTTGGAACAATTCAACTTGTGTTTGTTTTTGTCAAAATGGTTTGAATTTGCTACCCTCAAGTGGGCTTAAAAGATGCGGATTTGCCACCAAATATAGTGGGCTTAAAACATGATTTGCCACAACAAAGTGGGTTTAAAACTTACATCCGTTGAATCATTCCAATTCAAACAGCAAGCCTTCATCCACAGGCATTCATACAGTTTAACATTTAAGCACATAGCCTCATGGCAAGCATGTGAATCATGGCAATATGGCAATCATACTCTTGCAAAGTATGCTAAAGCGTAAAACTCACCGAGTACTCCAAGCCAAAACAAAAACTAGTTAGAAAAATGCATGATCCTAACTATGTTAAGTGTCTAATGTAACACATGCAATATGCAATTAATAAGCTCAGCTACTAATATGGCATATGATTCAATTTGAACAACATACGATAAACACGTATTCAAAGAAGTATTGAAATGGTAATGCAGTTTGAATGATGCGTCGAGCCTCGGTGCATGCAATACAAATGAATGGATGCAAACATGTAAGCATAAGGTATACTAATTGAGAATGTCCCTAATCTAACCATCGAAAGTGGATAAATAAAAGGGAGAAAGACGTGGGGTTGGAAGACATACACACACGCACGCACACTTATTACAACATTACGCCCTCGTGAAACAGGGTCCGAATAAATAAGCTAAGCTAATCTAACCTAAGCTAATTACAACACTTGAAATGAATTAACTAACTTATTCTAAGCTAATTAAATATTACAAATTGAATTAAGCTAATTTTTAGACTAATTTATTTTGATGATTTATTTAATTATGTTTTAATTTAATTGAAAGAGAAAAATAGAATTCAAAATTTATTTTGATGATTTATTTAATTATATTTTAATTTATTTGAAAAAGAAAAATAGAATCCAAAATTTATTTTGATGATTTATTTAATTATGTTTTAATTTATTTGAAAGAGAAAAATAGAATCAAAATTTATTTTGTCCCATTATTTCTCACCTAAACTTTTATCCTAAATATTGTTTGAATGTATTTAATATTTGCTTAAATCAAGAGTTCATTTCAACCAAAAAATAATGCCCTAACCAGAGGTTCAAACAGCCCAAAAGAAATGTTCAAACAGTCCAGCACAGCAGCAGGCCAAAAGGTTCAAGTGGAAGATATTCAAATTAGTAATGATGGAGTGGAAGATATTCAAATGAATACAACGGCTATAAACGGCTATAAGTTTCATTATATATACCAAAGCCTTTGATGTGAATAAGAGACAACAACTACAAACAAGTTACAGAAATCAGAAAATATTCTTTGATCTAAAATCACTCTCATTTATTCTCTGAATTTTTTTTGAGAAGTGTTCTTCAATTTTTGTTTACATTCTCTTTCAGAAATTATACATTAAGTCGTATAGCTTTAAGCCCATCTTTCCTGTGTGAGGATTACAGAAAAATCAGTCTCATTTTTATATCTATCTTTGAGAGATAATTCTTGTAGCTTTCTGTGAAAGCAAAAACAACTTCTTTCAATCCTATAAGAGTGTAGTACTCTCAGTGTTTTTTTTTTTTTGGACTTAGAAAGTCTGTGTAAAATCCGTGGAAGATTGCTCCATCTGTGAAAAGGTTGCTAGCTCCTTGTGAAGCTAAAGAATAGTGGAAAATCTCAAGTGAAGCTTGAGGAGTGGACATAGACCGAGTTGAAGCCGAACCACTATAAATTTGTTTGCCTCTCTCTCCCTTATCTCTTTATTTTATTTAAATTGCCATAGCTATATTTCATATTTTTATTGTGCTAAAATCATTAATTGACATAGTTGTTAGAACATTTGTTTTAATTATTTTTATTTCATTAACTATATTTATCTATTGTGCTAGTCATAATTTTTATTAGGGTATTATTATTTTTATTTGTAAAAACCTAATTCACCCCCCCTCTTAGGTTGTCTTTTGGGTAACACTAATTAATTACAAAACGAATTAATTAACTAAATAGTTACAACACCTGTATGAATTAGAATTAACTAAACAAAGCAACTAAATGACCTCGGGAACGAGGGATGCATGCTCGGTTCCTCCAACCGAAAAAGGCACCGTTTTGCTACTGCGAGCCTCTGTTTGCACATATTTGAACACTAAAAAGGGTTGCCCACTTCTAGAACATCCCCACTTCAACTTACTACCACACTGTGCAATTTTCATTAGTGGCTGACAGGGGGCATGTCGGCTACCACTGGTGGCCGGTCAGCTACTGGTGGTGGCTGGTCGGCCACTGATGACATGAACTCCTCTTTTTGCTATAACAGAGAGCAGACAGAGCAAAATAGTGTATTTTCACAGGTTTGTATATACTGTTACCCTCCTTATCATCAAACAAGCTCAAAGGAGTGTAACTCTTGGCTCTCAAACCATCAACCAAGCATTTTCCATTCATGATGGCTAAGGAACCAAGCTTGTACAAGCTTAATGAGTGCAAAACAAGACTCAAGAAGACCATCACCTTATCATGCATGATCAAGGGTGATGGTGACCAAGGAAAGTGGCATATTTCATCACTTTGAGTATGAAATGTCCCATTTTCCTTATGTTGAATTAACGTCCGATTCGAACACATGCAATGCAACACAAAAATGCTTATCTTGCTTCTTTTACTTGCAACTTTTTGTTTACTTATTTTAAATTTTCGATTCATTCTTTAATCGATTAGTCCAAAGGTGGGTGTCCTTTAATGGAAAGATGGTTTAAACTACAAGTTGTTTTGGGCATGAAAGAGGCATTACACTGTTGGTAATGAACCTCCTAAGGGATTAAACCATTAGGTATAACACCTCAATTTCACACTTAGGCAAACAAGTGGTTCGAAACCACTTTCAAAGCGAAGAAAGAGTGAAGAATGGAGGGAGGTTGCAAAGATTAAAGTGCGGAAATGGAGTGCAAAACAACACTAAAACATACTTTCAACTCAAAACAATTATGATCAAAGCATTAAAACACTAAGCTAGTGAAGGAATTAACACTACAACTATGCAATACAAGCCTCAACTGCATTAACCAGCCTAAAATAGGTCAAAACAGAGGCAAAAACATGCTGGACTAAAGCTAAGATAAGCTAGAAAAATATGCTAACTCATGAAGCTAACTAGGCATGCAAATAAGACACAAGGAGGGGAGGCTAACCCCTCCAATTTTGGACTTCAAAACAAGGTTTTTACCACCAAAAAACCTCTGAGATTCAGTGGTTAAAAGGCGTAAATTTTTTTTTTTCAAAGTACTGAAAAGATGGCACAAAAGCTTAACAAGGTAATAAGCAAAAAGGGTGGACAACCCCTTAACTCAAAAAGGCTTAAACCATCACTTTTAGGCCTCAAAAACAGAACTTTTTACATGTCAAAACCAGCCCCAAAATAGTAGAAAAAAATGGCAAAACAAGTATTGAAAGTAAGCTTAGGCAAGGTAAGTTCTATACCTTTGAAGCACAGCACAAAACAGCCACAAATTCAAGGTCAAACCTCCTTCTAGAGCTCAAACAAAGCACCAAGGGATCTCAGCCCAAAGGTGAGAATATTTGGTTGAGGGTTGATGTGCAAAAGCTAAGAGAAAACAAGCTATAAGGCACAAAATATCAAGAGAGAGAGAGATTTTTGTTCTAAAACTTCTAACCCTCAAAAATGGGGAAAGACATCCCCTATTTATAGAAATCCACCCCTTGAGCTTAGATACATCCTACCATACATGTGCATGAAGATGCAGCTCAGTGTGCAACAGCTGGCACAACTGTCAATAAATATCTGGGAAAAGAGACTGGTGGCCGTCAGCCACCACTGGTAGCCGATCGGCCACCACTGGTGGCCGACTGGCCACATCCATGGCTGACAGCCTTGGGGGGTGGCCAACAGGTCACCTAGAGGTCCAGAGACCAAGTTTTGGTCCAAAACAAGGCAGAGAAAGAACAAGGTTCAAAGGCTCAAAGACAGGGCATTCCGCCAAGGACTTCGGCGCTCAAAACGAACACAAACAAGGACAATCATCACGTGCGCAAATGATGACGTCTAAGTCTTGAGGACGGTAAAAAATGGATGTCTACAACAATTCACCAATTATATACATAAATATATACAATAAAAGAGACTCGTTTAATTCATTTGACCAAAAATTCAACCCATGAATAACAAAGTTATAATTCGCTCAATTCTAACTCAACAAGGGCGTTGCCCAAAATTCCTAATCTCATGATTAACTTCTCATTAACACTTAACAAATTATCCATCCGTTATACTCAAATATAATCAACCCAACACAAGGTAAATGTTAAAATCATAGGACCAGATTTAATAACAAATAAATTACCAAGTCATTAATCAAATTCTTTAATTCACAACATGATTATCTCACCATTTCAACCATTTTCACTTATTAAGCATTACTACAAAAACAATTAGGGCTTTACTTCTCTCTACCCATAACATGTTAAACAATTTCCCCCAAATTAACCCAATCAACAATCTATTTTTCCCAAATATCAACCTTACACATCAACACTTAGATCCCCCTTTATGATTTTCCAAAAAGATCCATAACAACATGGTTTTTATGCAATAGAATATACCACATGTCTATCTATAAAAGACGTATTGAAAAAGATTAAAGAAATCCTTACCTCAAGAGAGAAGAGGAGAAAAACCCAAGAATCAACTTCGCCGGAATTTGATCTCCACCGGTCAAAACAAAGCTCTCGGTATGCTCATCATTTTGATATAAGGAACCACTACCAAAATCCCAATGGATTCTTAAGATCGAAATAAAATGCAAAGTTTTGAGGGTTTGGGTAGAGAGAGATGAGAGAAAAAAGAGAGAAAAATTGTAGAGAGAAAGAGAGACACAATTAGAAACGAGTGAAAAAAGGGCAAGAGAGCAATACATATCTGAAATGCATGAAAAACGAGACAGATCAGGCGTCTGGCCGCACGTGCGGGGCCCTCTCCCGTACGTGCGAAGCTGCGTCCTGCAAGTGCGGCTCTCACCCCCGCATGTGTGGTCTCTCCCGCATCTCCACTTTCGCACCTGTCTTTTATACAGTCTACCACACAACTCTCCCGTGTTTCCCGCACGTGCGGCCTGACCTCCCGTACGTGCGGCCCAAGGCACCGCACATGTGGCTCTGGCCTTCCAGCCCGAAAAAACCTCGGCTTCTCTCTCGACACTCCGGAGTCGACCTCGCACCCTTCGGGACGAGTGAAAACTCGAAATTGAAACAAACAAGAACGAAAATTTTTAAAGAGAAGTTTTCAAAAACAACGAACTCAACTGTTGACTGGACCACACTTTGGAAATCTGACATTTCAACGAAGGTAAATCCAACATAACCCAAGAGAACAAGGCAAAATATGCACCAGTCATCACATAGCGTTGTTTGATACCGCCAAGTATAGAAATAATTCTTCTCTAAGTATTGGAGTTGACAAGACTGGAGCTGTTGTTAGGTACCTTTTCAAGTCGACAATGACGACTTTGCATTCTTCAGTCCACAAAAAACTATGGCCTTTTTTAACAATTGAAAAATTATTTACATTTATTAGGACTTCGGCTGCTAAACCTGTTTAGGGCTGCTGTCTTGCCGGTCAAAGTCTGGACCTGCTTAGTTTTTGTTGGGCTCTTCAAGTCAAGGATGGCCTTGATCTGATCTGGGCTTGTTTCAATGCCTCTCTTGGTGACCAGGTGCCTTAGTAACTTATCGGATCCGACTCCAAATGTACATTTGGAGGCGTTGAGCCGAAGCTGATATGATCTCAGGATATCAAAGACCTCCTGTAAGTTTACCAGATGACTCCCTAGTTCTTTGGTTTTCACGACCATGTCGTTGATGTAACTTCCACTGTTCTCCCAATTAGATGCTTGAACATCTTGGTCACCAATCTCTAGTAGGTTGCTCCTGCATTCTTCAACCCGAAAGACATCACTCTGTAACAATAGAGTCATTTTGAGGTGATGAATGCCGTCTTCTCTTTATCTGGGGCATACATTGTTATCTAGTGGTAGCCCTTGTATGCGTCCAGGAAACTCATCCTCTCGTGCCCTGAAGTGGCATCTACAAATTGATCAATCTTGGGCAGTGTGAAACTGTCCTTAGGACAAGCTTTATTTAGGCTGGTGAAGTCCACGCAGACTCCTCACTTGTCATTCTTCTTTTTTACTACCACCCTATTGGACAACCAGGTAGGGTAGTTCACCTCCCGGATGGCCTGGGTTTCTAGCAGCCACTTCTTTCTCTACTGCTTTCATATGTATCAAGGTTAGCCTTCTTGCTCGTTGGATGACAGGCTTAGCCAACCTGTCCACATTGAGGCTATGACAAGTGACCTCGGAGTCAATGCCAGGCATCTCGTAGGACATCCAGGAAAACACTTCTATGTTTGCTCGCAGGAAAGTCTCCAACTCTTTTTCCTCTTCCTCAGCTAAGCCTGAGCCGAGAAGGAAGAAGCATTCTCCATCACCTTTTTGGACTAGAATCTTTTTCAAAGCTTCTTCACCCTTGTTGGCTAACTCTTTGTCGACATCATCTAGGACCTCTATGTCTTCGTCCTCGATTTCCACTCTCTCTGTTTCGTGTATGTTGTAGGTGGACTTTATTCTTGCCATGGAGCAATTTTTCGCTTGCACCATCCCTTCTGATCTCCTCAATCCCTTGTTCGGTCGGGAATCGCAATAGCTGGTGTAGCATTGAGGGAACAACCCTCATTGCGTGTAACCACGGTTTTCCCAAAATAACATTGTAAGGGGAGGGGGTGTCAATTACTATAAACTCCATGCTTACTTTCTTGGTGCTTGCATGTACTTCCAAATTCGTGGCTCCTAGAGGCCATGTCGGTGTCTCGTTGAATCTAACCATCGGACTGTCGGATTATTCTCGATCATCTGGGTGAAGGCCAAGCTCCTTGTAACATCTAACATACATGATGTCACAAGAACTACCTTGATCAACCAGTATGCGCCTCACCTACCATTCTCCAATCTTTAGTATTATCACTAGGGTATCATTGTGTGGATGTTGCACCATATCTAGGTTTGCCTCTATAAAAGAAACCATTGGTCCTAGTACTCATTTGTTCCAGGCTTCTTTTGTTGGACCTGATACACATGCTGCAGGTGCCTTACTCTCTGGGTTTCCCCTCGTACATCATTCTCATTGACCTTCGAGTGAATCACATTGATCAGTCGAGGTCCATCTGCTTGCTGCGGTGGTGGTGGTGGAGGTGGAGGTGGTGCTGCTGGTGCTTAGGGTAGCCTTGCATGCTTTTCCTTTGTCCTGGCCTCATCTATTAGGTCTCTCAATTGACCCTGTCTGACCAGATGGTCCAAGTGCGTCTTTAGAGCCCTACATCCTTGAGTCAAGTGCCCATTCTCATTATGGTAAGTACAATGCTTCCTAAGGCTCATTCCTATAAACTCGCTAGGGATCTTCTCCAGCGCTCTGTAATACGGCTGGTTCCTGATCCCTTCCATAACTTTTTTTAACCGGGATTCTGAATATTGTTGTGACTACCTGTGCAACCCTCAACCCTGTCTCCTGCTTGTTTACATTGGAAGTACCTCGGCCTTGCTTCGGTGAGCCGTTTCTCTTCTCTTGCTTTGTTGTCTTTGTTCCTTTTGTGTCTTCCTCTGCTCGGGCATACTTCTCAATTCATGCCATGAGCTCCTCCATACTTTTTGGTAGGGTTTTTGCCAGTGATTTTCGAAGCAAGCATTCATCATCCAGGCCGTTCTTAAAAAGATAAGACCGCTAGCTCTTGGTTACAAGAAGGAATTCGGTTGAACACCTCGTAGTATCTCTTGGCGTAAGCCCTGAGGCTTTCACCATCACTAATGTTCAAAGCCAGTAGGGAGTCTACCCTTAGTGGCTGCAACTTGTTCGTAACAAACCTGGCCACAAACATCTGGGCCAAGCCTTTCCAACTCTTCACAGTTCCTTTCGGCAACTTATGAAACCAATCAGATGCTATCTCCCCAAAGGATGAGGGGAATACCTTACACAGAAACTGCTCATTCCCGCTTTACAAAGCCATTGAATTTAAATACAAGCCGACATGAAAGTTTAGGCCTGACTTACTGTCATATATCTAGAACCTTGGCATGTGGAATCTCTTTAGGGCCTCAAACGTGCCCAACTCCACCGGGAATGGCGTCCTCGGCTTGACAGGAGAGGTGATCTCGTCGTTCATTCGTTTTCTCTAGAGGCAGTCTCTCAAATCCTCATTCGTTCTACCAGGAGCTCGGCTATCAACAGATTTCAGTCTCTTTGGCATGCTGCTCTTGGTGTAATTATGCGTCCGTTTGGACTTCTCCTCATATGTTGCATCAAAACAAAGGCCTTTTCCCTAGATATGCCGAGGTTCTTTGACATAAGTCCCCTTGGTTCGTGGTGTATTCTGCGACTCACCTCTCACTGACTCTGTTCGCCTGACATCCCGTGACGGTCGATGTGAGTGTTCATTTCCCTTGCCGTGCTGCATGACTACTGAGATTGTTTTCTACCCCCTTTTTTAGGCATCAGTCTTAGCCACTGGTACTAGCGTGTCCTGCAACGGGAATGATGGTTACGTCATGTTGTTCTACATCATGAAGTTGACAACCGACTATAGGTCTGCTAACTTGTTTGCCATTCTTTTCATCTCGCTGTCCCTCTTTAGGCATCTATCCTTCCATACCTAAGGTCATTTTCGTTGTAATACTTATCTCAGCCACCTTTCTTCCGAGCATTACCCTCTCTGCCAACGTCCTTCTTCCCAGGATTCGAATTCTATGCTTCTTCATCACGGTTTTCCTCCCGAGGTTAGGATCTACTTACTCACCACTCTCATTGTGGATGTCGTCCCCAATATTTTCTTTCTGCCCGTTGTTGGCCATCTATTCTCCTTAAGTTCCCATAGACGGCGCCAAATTGTGGGTGCTGATTTTTTAACACAACCAAATGGGAAATTCAGCTGGAAAGCACCAACATAATAGATTAAGCCCAACAACCTGTAACAAGAAGATGAGAATACCGCGGTAGTTCGTCGACCCGGGGCACTTCGACGATCAAGTCAGTAAACAATATCTCTCACAGATAGCAAATAGTGTTTAAACTCACAAGAAAGAACTTACATTTGACCAATGGGGGTGCCTTACTTTTATAACCAGTAGTGACCTGATCCCTTTAGAAGCCTCACTTCAATGGACTCAGACTCAATGCTCATCCTAAACCCTCATCTAGATAGAGATAAACTCTTCTTGAGCCTTATCTTTATCTAGACTGAGATCCTCATATGTTCTAGGACTTTTGTCCCTTATCTGCTTATGTCGGATTTCGGTATCTCCGCAGATAACCTCGGCCTAGCCAAGATCATCTCGGTAGCATGATCAGGCCACGTAGCACCTCGGCTGACATTTCGGCGTCACCTTGGCCACGTGTTGTTATTCACAAAATATGTCTCCACAATAATAATAGTTAATTTGGAAATAAAAATAGTAATATACAATTACAAGTGATTCTAATTATCTATTTCTTTTATTCATTTGAAAATAAAAATATGTAAGAATGGAAGTTATACAAAATTTGTTTTAAAAAATTAAATATAAGTACGTTTTGGTTGAATTGAGAAAAAAATAAATAGATTAATTATGTTGAGCATTGATTTTTCTTTAATATTTATTTTTAAATTGTTTATACATATTGTATATAATCATATATATATATATATATATATGTATATAAAGTTTAAATTAAATATAGATTTTTCTTAATAAATAATTTCATGTTAAACAAGAAACTCAATATAAATTAATAATAAAATATAAATAATATAGAAAAATATATTTAATTTTAGGATAAATTACAAATATACCTCATGAGATTTGCTTAAAGTACAGATTATTCCCTGTAGTTTGAAAAATTACAAATACCCTCTGTGGTGAAAGGATTCAGGAATACTCTCTGATCCAAACAGACCTTCTTGATCCTTGAGTGAATACCTAAAAGGGAAACAAACAGACCTTATTGATCCTTGAGTGAATACCTGAAAGGGAAACAAACACTCTGGTCGGGGGTGCCGAAATTAGCGCTCTAGTCGAGGGTGCCGGAATTAGCACTTCGATGAGCAAGTTAGTATTTTTCTTAGGCTTTGCTTTACTCACAAGTTATCTGCTCTCTTTTTTTTTTTACATACCTTTCTTTGATCGAGGCTCCTTTTTTTATATTATTCTCTTGCCCCCCCTCTCATCGGGCCCATTTCTCCCTTTCAAGCATCCTAGCTTCGTAGTTGGGCCCCCACATGGCTCGCGGGATATTTGACTAAGTCGGCTCTTCAGCTGGATTCAATTCGACTCTTATTTGGCTATAGCCTATTCACTGGGCTCTTAAACAAGGCCGACTTATATATGACCTTGTTCCCATTGGCTATATGGGCTTCCAGATATGGCCGACTTGTATACGACCCTATTTCCTAATGGGCTTGCTTTTGGGCCCTTAATTCCATTGATTGAAATCGGCCCCACCCCTCCTTATTAAATTTTTTTATTTAACAGAATTAACTAAAAAAAAAAAGAAATTCATAATTGTTCTTCTATACAATAATAAAATTATCTAAATTATTAATTGAAACATATTTATAACATCATTAAAAATTGTTAATTGACTCAAGTTGCGCGCACCTCAACTAATACCAAGCCCACCGTCTACTAGCAGGGGCCTAATTAAAGTTAGAGTGGAGCTCTGTATTGATAGCACTTAAGAGGTTTCGAACCTAAAACCTAAAGAGGAGTAAACTCTTAAGTCCCAAGCCTATGCCACTAGGCTAACCCTTGGGGATTAAATATAAGGATATGTTATATGGTATTTAAAAAAAATAAATAAAAAAAAAAAAGAGAAAGAGAGAAGAATAGAGATATGCCATGTAAGAGAGAAAAATTTTGAGAGTAAAAACTACTTATATATATGTAAAATATGATTGTATATATACTTTGATATCATTATTTAAAATTATAGTGTACAATTTATGACCTATAGTGTGGTAGAGATGATGTCAAAATAATTAGAATTTTAATAAACATTTTATATACTTTTATATATATTTATATATATATATGAATCTAGATTAGTGACTGTCCATTGAAACCGTCCTACCTTTTTCAACTTTTTTTCTTGTCATATATCTCTTATCACGTGGAAATTATATTTTTTTAAGTAAGTATATTATTAGCTAGAGTATATTTTATTAGAAGGTACTTGTATATCATTTTTTATTTATATTGCCATACCATCTGCGTATCTGGTAACCAAAAATATCACTTCTTTTGAAGCTACTTAATTATATCATTATTGTCTCAAAATGAAGCCAACAATTAATGCTTATTAAGTAGTGTTTGGGGTTGATTTTTTTGTGGCATTTTGATTTTTTGACTCTTTATTTTTGGAGTTTCCAAACAACTTACCTTTTTTGATCAGTTATTATCAAGTTAAGGTAAATACCCTTTCTCTTGTTATCTTATTATAATTACTACTTACCAATTTTTTTTATTTTTTATTTTTTTTTTGGTGGGCATAACTATCTAATAAATTAAAGATTATCTCAAAAACTTTAGTAATAAAATGAAAAATATTTTACTTCACCCTAAATTTATTCTTAATGACATGAATTGATTTGCTCAAAAATCAATCAATTTTGACCAACTCTTTACCACGCCAATATAAATAAATTTAAGAATAATATTTTAAAAAATCTCTAACATTACTTGTAAAGAAATAAAACAACCTAAACCATATATTAAGCTACCTAAGTACTCTTTATCATATTACCTTAACTCTGTCTCTCTCTACAATTTCAAATCTCTTTTTAACATGTATGAAATTTTATTTATTTATTGGCTAGACAATGTATTTTTTGTCATATTTTAACAATTTTCTTTTGTTATCATAACAAATTTTGAGAGGTATGGAGTTCAAATTTTTTTCATTTGAATCTATTTTTTATTTGATTTGTTTTTTTATTTGCCTATGTCCATATATTGCACATGAGGGAGTTTCATTTTGAAGAAGTGGTTAAATTCAAATGATACCACATACATATTACAAAGAATATTGTCACATGGTGTACCCGTTGTGTGATATGAAATGAACTTCCTAGGAAAAAATGGTTACATTATAACAAAGTATATTGTAAGATGTTGTGATTACTTCTTTACGGAACACCACTACCATCACAGCTATGGCCACCACTACCACCCCTCCACCAACGTTATCATTATCACCATCGTTGTTATATTTGTCAAACACCACCACCACTATTATCACAAGCCTCTGCTTCTATCTCTACATCCACCCTTACCTTCACCTCTATCATTGTTGCCATAGCTACTACCACAATCACTATCATCACTACACCATCGTTGCCACCAACAACACAATCACAACCACTCCCTACCTCCGCTAGATCACTCCTTACCATCGCCATAACTATTATTCCTCCTCCTCCACCTCCATCACCATTGGTGTGATGCCACCACTGCCACCTCGACCACTACCACCATAATATAAAAATTAGAGGGGAAAATTCAACACTACAAAAAAATTGACTTTTTGAGACGGCAAAATGCCGTCGCAAATACTCAAAATGTCGTTTCAAAAACTTTTTTGCGACGGCAAGTGGAGGGTCGCAGCAAAGGGCGCTGCTAAAAGGTTTTAGCACCGTCACCTTTTTTTTGCGACGGTAAAGTTGCCTTTTTGCGATGGAATGTTGCTGTCGCCTTTACTATGTAAAAAATCTGAGATTTTTTGAGATGGCATTGTGTTATCGTCGCTAAAAGTATTATTTGCGATGGCAAAAATGCCGTCGTAAAAGTGTTTTATTACGACGGGTAACCTGTCGTGACTAAAAGTTTATTTGAGACAGCACGACAACACTGTCTCTAAAATGTTATTTGCGACGACAAATAATACCGTCGCGAAAGGTCTTTTTCAACTGTTGCCAATATCTTTTGCAACGGCATTACTTATGTCGCAAAAAAAATCTAGTTCTAATATTTTTTGAGACGGTGTGGTGCCGTCTCCAAAAAAAAAAAAAAAAAAAAATGAAAATTACTTGTATTAAATGAAAAATAATTGAAAAATAAACCGATAATTATATAATAATATAAAATTCCAGTATAAAATAACAATTCATCCATAATAAAAATATTCTTCCATTCATAACAACACATCAACAAAATTATTCCACTACATAATGTTGCATAATACATATACAATGTTTAAATACATAATTTTGTTCACAATTCAAAATAATGTAAATAAAAAACAAAAGTTTTCCTAAAAAACAAAAACAAAAATTAGTCGCAATCTTCACACGCCTGCATTCCACAAAAAGCAAACTGCTACTCGGGAAATATCTGAAAACAAAAAATAAAAATAATTAATGACAATATAATTATGTGTTAATATTTTAATTACAAAAAAACATAAAAAAATTAACTACTATATAATTACAAAGATAATTAAGTAAATAATTTTGACTAGACAGAAATCCGACTCTAACTCCCAAACCGGGAACCCAATTGGAGTCTCGTCTTCTCCTACAAGTCTCTCGTGCCTAGGCGGTCGTGTGTGCCAAGTTTCGTGCTAAACCGATGCCGTTTGGTGATTTTGGGACGTCAACACATCGAATTCAAATTTCTTAAGGAACTAGTTTGCCTAGACCGAAATTCGGCTCTAACTCCCAAACCAGGAACCCAATTCGAGCCCTATCTTCTCCCACAAGTCTCTCGTGCCTAGGCAGTCGTGTGTATCAAGTTTCGCGCTAATCCGGCGCTGTTTGGAGATTTTGGGGCGTCAACACCTCGAATTCAAATTTCTTAATGAACTAGTTTGCTTAGACCGAAATCCGACTCTAATTCCCAAACCGGGAACCCGATTGGAGTCACGTCTTCTCCCACAAGTCTCTCGTGCCTAGGTGGTCGTGTGTGCCAAGTTTCGTGCTAAACCGACACCGGTTGGTGATTTTGGAGCATCAACACCACGAATTCAAGTTTCTTAAAAAACTAGTTTGCCTAGAGTGAAATCCGGCTCTAACTCCCAAATCAAGAACCCGATTTGAGTCCTGTCTTCTCCCATAAGTTTTTCGTGCCTAGGCGGTCATGTATGCCAAGTTTCATGCTAAACCGACCCTATTTGGTGATTTTGGGGCGTCAACACCTCGAATTCAAGTTTCTTATTGAACGAATTTGCCTAGAGTGAAATCCGGCTCTAACTCCCAAACCGGAAACCTGATTTGAGTCCCGTCTTCTTCCGCAAGTCTCTCATGCCTAGGCGGTCCTGTGTGCCAAGTTTCGTGCTAAACCAATGCTGTTTGGTGATTTTGGGGCATCAACACCTCGAATTCAAGTTTCTTAAGGAACCAGTTTGCCTAGAGTGAAATCTGGCTCTAACTCCCAAATCGGGAACCCGATTCGAGTCCTGTCTTTTCTCACAAGTCTCTCATGCCTAGGCGGTTGTGTGTGCCAAGTTTCGTGCTACTCTGACGCCGTTTGGTAATTTTGGAGCATTAACACCTCAAATGAATCAACCATTATTGGAAAGAGGGAAACCAAAACACAAGAACAAAAGGAGCCAAATTATGCAAAATGGATTGGAGTGGATCACATTCTGGAGATGTAGAAGGGAGTCATGAAATAAGGAAAAGAAAAATTAATGTGGCACGCTTATTGGAGCAAACAAACTGAGCATCTTCCAAAGTATTTGTCAGTATATCCAAAAAGTATTCTTTAGGGACCCCTCCATAGCTAAGAAGTGCAATCAAGTTCCTTGACAGATAATTTTTCTTAGATTTATCGCTAGAAGATGAAAAATGAAACTTGGGGAATGTCAATTTTAACAATAGAATCCAAACCTAAGATAGTTTACTTGGATGTCCTATCTCTATCATGATAAATTATTGTCATCCTAAAGTATTATTATGACACCAATTATGGGATTTGAAACCCCAATCTTGAAGTAAAAATTAGATAGATTTCCTGGTCTAACTCAAGTACAATGACAATTTGAAGCTATAGATCATTTATCAATAAGGAAAGACAACTAATTATATCAAGTGTCACTAGTACATGACATAGTGATTGTATATGACCACAATACAAAGTCAATTTTCAAAAAAAATACATACCTAATTCCAACTATCTCCAGTGAGTTAAAAGTTTGCACATTTGAGAGTCTTGAATCCGCCTCAACCTTTATCATTGAAGACCTAACCTGAATTGTTTTTTCTGGAAGCTACAAATATTTAAGAGGAAATTTGTCAACTTAAAAACTTTAAATAAAAAAAAAAAAATTTGAGGCAAAAACTTAAACCTATAATTCAAAAGTGAGAATATTTTCAATAGCAACGATACAGTGATTAACAAAATATTTACAACAAACTCTTCCTTTTTGGAACATAAGGAAACTAATTGATTTTTCCATAACCTGTTATTTTCAGCTCACATCTCCTTCACCATCAACAACTCTATTGCCACTAAAGCACACTGTCAGATAAATGCTTGGATTTCTATTTCTCAAATTTCTTTCTAAAGATTATATGACCCTGACATCATGTTTGACAGTCACAATCATTTGATCTCAGTTTGTATATAATAATCAGGTCTATGTTTGATAGTCACAAACTACCATACATTGAAAATGCAATATATGTTTATCAAACATAAACAACAAACTTTTGAAGAACTTTTCATTGGATGTTATTTTAAAACATATTAACAACCTTCTCCATTGTAACCTTCTAGAGCAATAAACTGATACTTTCTTTCCACATTTGTATCTGTCATTGAGAAAGTCTTAAGAAACTGTAAATGCATTCATGCAAATTTGATAGTTATACAATTATATATATATATATTTATTTATCAATGACAAAGAGAAGATTATCACAAAAGAAAAGAAAGAGATACACAAAAGGTGCAAGGGTGACAAGAAGTCCACCAAACCATAATCATTAAACGGAAAATACAAATCATTTCTGCATTGGCATCAGGCACTTAACCAAGGACTTGGCAACTACTTTCATGAAGTGAACATATGCATAGTTATGTAAAACACAGAGAAAAGAATGGTGGTGTTGGGGGGGGGGAGGGGGGGATATAGAACAATTAAAGATTGGTTTGAATAAACTAGAGTGCTCCTAAAGGCATAGACATTAAAGATTGGAAACTTTAACAGTGGATAGTCAAAAGTCTAAAACAATTTCAGCAAACTAGTCCTAATTGACAATTTTTTCGGTAAGCTATTTGTGACACATAGCTCTTTGAGAAATTAGTAATGATAGAGGAAATATCACAGAGGCATTAACAATACCATTTCTAAAAGAAGTAGCATGAGCCAATAGAGGAAATAGATCAAAAATGGTTGTCAATTCCCTTTGGAAGTTCTCTTTTGTTACAAGTGCAGTCGTAAATTTCTCAAATGACACCAAACAACCCACAAGGAACATATATTATCTACTATAGGAACCTAATCAAAGTACAATAAAGCGTGAAGTCATGGACATTGTCAGTGTTCCCAACATTCTAAAGTCTACAATTGTTCTCATTAAAAAGGGGACGTTGCACGGCAAATGCATAGGACACAATTCTATATTTCAATAGAAATTGACAATGTAGTAGCTTCACTCCTAGATGAGAGAAGCACATCAAAGCTATAGGAGGCGATTCGAGTAAAAATGTACAGGTCATAACTCACAAGCACATGTGCACATACATCATCATAGATAAATGATTCAACATAGAATGATAGTAAGCTTTGAAGTTCTTTTCATTCTCAAACAAGCTTTACATGGTCTTCACAAACACACACACAAATGTAAAGGACACTATAAGCACTTATGGTGCATCTATGATCTATCATCATCAACCTAACACCACTATCATCCTTCTCTAAGAAAGCATATGAAGTAGACTACATAGAAAAGTAACACATATCAATGAACAAACAGATCAAAAACCAAGGTCTGATTCAACTATCAAATAGAAAACACAACATATATGTAGAGAGAGACAGAGACAGAGACAGAGATGGAGATGACGAAAGGGGCAGATCTGAGAGAAGGGGGTGGTGCGAAACCCTAACCCTAGGTAGATCGCGGCAGCGCGCGCACACACAGCTCTGCAATTGCAACAATGGAGATGACCACCATTCCTCTCTATTTCGCCTCTCCAATTCCAAAAAAAAAAAAACAACTTTGCAAAGCTACACACATTTTCTTCACTTTCTTCTTACACTTCCATCTCTAAATGCTCGCCTCTCATCTCTTCTCTTCCTCACTCGCCGGCAGTAGTCGTTGCTACAACCGTTAGTACAATCGTGGAAAATGAGTGGCAAACGGCCATGGCTTCGATCTCCACAGATTGGAGCCTGGATACCCTCTTAGTCAAATCTTCTCGAATTCAGCGGAGCCGTAAGAATTAGGGATTTTTGGTTGAAGGGGATTTTTGGTTTTTGAGATTGGGGATTTTGGTTCAAGAGATGGGGAAGGGAGGAAGCCGAGCGGGAATGGCAAAAGGGGGGTGGAAAATCGAGCGGGAGTATTTTTTTTTTTTTTTTGGTTTCCGTCACAAATGAATATTTAAACAACAAAATGGTTCTTTTTTTTAAAAAAAAATTATTTTTTGCTAAAATATTTTTTTTTTATAGTTAATGATTTTTTTTTTTTGATTCTTTATTTTTTTTAGTTATTAAGGTTGAAAATTTATTTGTTTCATTTTTATTTTAATGAATAAAAAATTATTCTTATTTTTTTACTTTGGTAGAAGTAGGGGTAATATTTTAATGAAAAATATTTTCCATTAAAATATTTTTTTTAGTTGTTAGGATTAATGGCCTGCATATAGAGATTGACATTCGTAGGGTGAATCAATCAATGAACCCTTACTACGAAGGATCTAGAAATATAATAAAATGAATCAAACAGAGGTGAATCGATGATGAGCACTTACCGCAAAGGATTCATCGATGATATCTTCGAGAGAGATATAAGGAGAGAGAGAAAGAGAGAGAGAGAGAGAGAGAGAGAGAGAGAGAGAGAGAGATACAGGAAGGATTGATCGATGATATCGCTCGACGCCGTCGTTTGCCTTGCTTACAGTTGAGAGAGAGAGAGAGAGAGAGATGGGGATTTTTGTGGTTCAAAAATTAGGGATTTGAGATTTGGAGATTTTTGGTTGAGGGGGAAAATGAGCGCCAACCAGATTTTGAGTTTTTTTTTTTTTTTTTTTTTGGCAACATCGAGTTTAACCGTCACAAATGAAAATTTAAGGTAGCGTTTGGTAACGTTTACGTTTTTTGTTTATGTTTACAAAAATTTTATAAATTGGTTTTTGTTTATTTTTAGAAAAACATAAATTACAAACGCATTTGATTTGAACAAAATATTTAAAAAAAATTTAAAACATAAACTAAAAAACATGTTTGTCTAGGCCTAAAATATTTATATTTATTTTTATTATTATTCATGACGATGGGATCATACACATTATAATTGAAAAAAAATAATTGAAAAAAAAATATTTGAAAAGAGATGAGAGAGATAGAGAAGAGAGATGAGTGAGAGAGAAGAGAGAGAGAGAGAGAGAGAGAGAGAAGAGAAATGAGCGAGAGACACAGAGAGAAAGAGATAGAGAGAAAGAGAGACCCATTTCATTTTTTGACTTTTCCCTCTTTCAACAACAATGGGCTCAGAGAAAGAGATGAGTGTGATTGAGAGAAATGAACGATTGAGAGAGAAGAGAAATGAATGAGAGAGACAGTGAGAAAGAAAAAAAGAGAGAGATAAACAAGATGAACGAGAGATAGACAGAGAGAGAGAGAGAAAGACAGCAAAAAAAGATGAACAAGAGATATAGAGAGAGTGAGGGGAAGAAGAAAGATAAGCAAGAGAGATAGAGAGAGCTAGAGAGAAGAGTGATGAGTGACAGAGAGAGAGGAACAAAAAGAAAGAGAAACAAGATGAGCAAGAGATAGACATATGGAGAGAGAGAGAGAAAGAGAGAGAGAGAGAGAGAAAGACAACAAAAAGAAATGAACAAGAGATAGAGAGAGAGACATAGAAAGAGAGAGAGAGAGAGAAAAAAGATGAACAAGAGAAATAAAAAGCGGAGAGAAATGAGAGAGCCAGAGAGAAGAGTGATGAATGAGAGATGGGGAAAAAATGGGTGAAAGATAGAGGGAAAAAGATAGAGAGAATAGAGATGAGCGAGAGAGACATAGAGAGATGAGAGATGAACGAAAGAAGAGAGATGGACGAGAGAGATAGAGAGAAGAGAGATGAGCAAAAGAGACAAAGAGAGAAAAGAGATGAGAGAAGAGAAAGATGAGTGAGAGACACAGAGAGAGAGAGAGAGAGAGAGAGAGAGAGAGAGAGACAGATAGACAGACAGACAAACAGATAAGAAAGAAGAGTGATGAGTGAGAGAGAGAAAGAGAAAAGAGAGAGGAAGATGAAAAAATAGGTGAAAAGAGATAGACAGAGAGAGAAAGAGAGCGAAAAGAGATAAATGAGAGAGAGACAGAGAGAGATGAGCGAGAGAGCGAGAGAGATAAAGAGAAGAGAGACAGAGAGAGAAGAGAGATGGGAGATGGGCGAGAGACACAGAGAGAAAGAGAGAGACAGACAAACAGACAAGAGTGATGAGTGAAAGAGAGAAAGAGAAGAAAAACAAAGACAGAGACACGGAGAGAAAGAGAGAGACAGACAAACAGAGAAGAGTGATGAGTGAGAGAGAGAAAGAGAAGAGAGACAGAGACAGAGAGATAAGAAGATGAAAAAATAGGTAAAAGAGAAAAATGTTCAAAAGAGTAAGACGACGTCGGTTTTTTTTTTTTTTTGTGACAGAAAAATACCGTTGCATTTATTTAAACCATTTTGTGACTATATATATATGAAGCCGTCTCAAAGCCACAATATATATATATATTATTTTATTTTTATTTTTTTTTGCAACGATACCTATTACAGTCGCAAAAAACTCTTCTTTTTTTTTTTTTTTTTTTTTACGATTGTAGCTGGTGTCGTCGCAAAAACTCTATTTTTTTGCGACAGCAATCTCTGCCGTCGCAAATACTCTATTTTTTTTTGCGACAGCAATTTCTGCCGTCGCAAATACTCTCCTTTTTCGCGATAGCATTTTATGCCATCGCAAATACTCTATTTTTTTGCGACGGCAAGTTGTGCCGTCTCAAAAAGTCACATTTTTTGCGACGGCAAGTTGTGTCGCCGCAAAAAGTCATTTTTTGCGACGGCAAATGTGCCGTCGCAAAAAGTTCCGTCTTTTAAGCCCCCTTTTCTTGTAGTGCAAATTTCATATTATATATATCAAACAACTTGTTTTAATTCAACAATTGAATTTTCATTAAATAAATTTTCAATTAAAAAAAATTTAGCATTCAGTTTTAATACTTATTTTTTAATTTTCAATTTTATCAAACACAACTTTACAGTTCTCATATATATGTTTTTAAAAAGTTCATGATTTAGAATAAAGGAAAACCTGAACATTATGATTTCAGAACAAATGATAATGTGACATGTATTTTCATATTTTAATGTTTTACACAATATTTTGTAATTATAGATAATAGATTGGTGGAAAGTAAGCACCAATTTAAAACAAACATATAATGATTAAAATTGAAAAAATAATAATAATTGTAAAAAGTGAAAGGAAGGGCATGTTGAGTTTTTAATTTAAGAATAATGCTTGGGACCCCCTTTTGGGGGTCACCCCCTCACCCCCCTTTGCCACGTGGCGGGTGGTGATTGGAGGAGCAGGAAAAAAAAGAAAAAGAAAAAGAAAAGTGGACCAATGAGAGAGAGAGGGGGTCAAAGGGGGTGGGGGAAAACGGGGGGATGAATCATTGTTGTTAATTTAAATGTCTTTCTTAGTAAATAATTTTTTTTTAAAATTCTAAATTTTGGTTTAAAATTTGGAGAGAACTTAAAAGGGAAAGATTTAGAAAAAGTAAAATTACTTCATGAAATTTTTCATAGGATATCGCTATACAAGTCCAAAATTAGATCCAATTTGAAGTTTAATGACGTGACAATCAATTATGATATTTCTAAGGTAATACTCTCTCTCATATCTTCTCAATCATCAACCAATCATATCATTGAGTTTAGAAAATGGATTTACAAAATGAGCTTGTATATCATTTTCCATTTTCTAATTCATTTATTTATATGGTAACAAAATTCAATTTAATTTTAAAAGTCAAATATTCAATGTAAAGTTATATGAATTTCATTATATGGTAACTAAATTAAATTTAAATTAAAAATGTTAGATAGTCAATGTAAAGTTATATAAAAATTATCTTTAGACCAATAATATTATGACATATCATTTTTAATGACATGAAAATTATAGTGTCAAGTTATATAAAAATTACCTTTAAACCAATAATATTATGACATATCATTTTTAATGATATGAAAATTATAACAAAAAAATAAAAATAAAAGCAAAATGAATGGAGACTTTCATTATCGCTAGATTAGATATTGAGAGAGGGTGTGGGAATTGAATCTTTTTTTGATGATTTTATTTGTTAATTTGTTAGAAAATCCTCTTTCTAAGTACTTATATCTCAGTTAGTTCATAAAATATTCTTATATTTCAGTAAGTCTTATTATTTTAAATATTTCATCCACAAAATTTTTAATTCTCATATTTGAGATATTTTATGAATAATTTTACTCTTATAAATATTTTTTGAACCTTTAGCAACTTGGTGTACACTATTTTAGACTATTTTGAATGTTTCATGAAGTGAACATTCGCATTGATTAAATTTAACAGTGTGAATGTTCACATTAAAGAAGATGAAATTTAACAATGAGGAGATGAAATTTTTTGTACACCTTTAGGACCATTTGTTTTCAGAGGTAGAAACCTTTTAACTACTCACAGTAAATTAAAAGGTATGACACTTTTTCTTCATCTCAAAATTAGTAAGCCAGTTATTCAACACAAACTCATATTCATGAAAATGATAATACATCTCAAGGATCACCAACCCAAACTAATTTTGAAATTGTTCCTGCAGTTAATCCACAATTATTAACTATTAGTAAAGACTTTAAACCTGATTTTAATAAATTATATGATGATTTTAAATCTAAAGAAATAAGTCAAAAAGACATCACTGTAGGATTTATCAAATTTATTATCAAAGATTACACAGTTTGGATTATGACTATTACTAGATTAATTCGAGGACGTGTCATTATTGTTTTTATAAATGACAAATTTCTACTAAATCTAGACCTATGTAAATGAATACCAAATTAATGGAAATGTGTAAAAAAGAAATCAATGATTTGCCTAAAAATAAAATCATTAGTAAAAGTAAGTCACATTGGTCATGTCCAGCTTTTTATGTTAATAAAAATACTGAACTTGAACGTAGTGTGCTACGATTAGTCATAAATTATGAACCATTAAATAAGATTTTAGAATGGATAAGATATCCAATTCCTAATAAGAAAGATTTAATTAAAAGACTTAGTCAAGCAGTCATATTTAGTAAATTCGATCTTAAAAGTGGATTTTGGCAAATTCAAATTCATCCTAATTATCACTACAAAACTGTATTTACTACACCGTTTGGTCATTATGAATGAAATGTCATACTCTTTTGTTTAAAAAATGCACCTAGTGAATTTAAAAATATAATGAATGAAATATTCAATCCCCTTAGTCATTTTTCTATAGTCTACATAGATGATATTCTCATTTTTCTAAGTCAATTGAAGAACATTGGAAGCATCTCCAATCATTCATCCGAACCATCGAATATAATGGTCTAGTTATCTCTACTCCCAAGATTAAATTATTCCAACCTAAAGTCAGATTTTTAGGTTATGAAATTTACTAAAGTACTATTCTTCCTATAAATCGATCTGTTGAGTTTGCTTCTAAGTTTTTCGATGAAATTTTAGACAAGACCCAATTACAAAGATTTTTAGGATCATTTAATTACATTGCTGAATTCTATAAAGACCTTAGAAAAACTTGTTAATCTCTTTTTGATCGATTGAAAGATGATCATTCTCCTTGGTCTCCCCATCATATTACTATTGTTCAACAAGTCAAAAAAAATGTCAAAACTTTATCTTGTCTTGGTATTCCTACCGAACATTCATTCAAAATTATTCAAATTGATGGCTCTGACATTGGTTATGATGGCATTCTCCTTTAGAAAATTCATCTCAAGTCATCTGAACAAATTATTTGTTTTCACTCTGGTATTTGGAACAAAGCACAGAAAAATTATAGTACTATTAAAAAAGAAATTTTATCTATTGTATTATGTGTTAGTAAATTTCAAAATGATATTTTAAATCAAAGATTTCCAGTACGAGTTGATTCGCAAAATATGTTTTAGAAAAAGATGTTCAAAACATTGCTAGTAAGCACATTTTTGCCCGTTGACAGTCTATTTTAAGTATATTTAATCTTAATATTGAATATATTCCTGATAGTCAAAACTCTATCCCTGATTTTCTTACTCGTAAAAAAGATGTTCAGGCTTGTGTCGAACTTGCATAATACGAAATTGACACAGATAATTTGTATAATGAATAATTACTTACACATTTTAATGTTATTTTCATAAAAGGTGTCACAATATTTTCCATTCAGCTAAATAAAAAATATTTAAAATAAGATTTTAAGTTTATTACAATTTGTTCTTTTAAATTTTCGTGTAGGATAATGTATTTTTTGTTTATTATTTTAGAGTCAATCTTATTAAAAGAATAATATAGGATATAGTGGTTATTTATTTATTTATTATTGGGTAAATTAGGAAGATGAAATTGAGAGTTAAAATTAAATATTTTTATAAATAATTTTAGCCAATAGAGATTAATTTTACTTATAAGGAAAAAAAATTTAATTTCACCATATACATGGTGCTTTTAACTAAAGCTGAAAAGTTTTACCCTGACACGACTAATAAAATTACACAAAAAAAATAAAATAAAATAAATTAGTATTAATTTAATTTTGACACAATTAAAAATGATATGACAAGAAGACAATCTACACAACACAATGCTGCAAAAATGATTTTCAAACAATTGTTTTCGATCGTATGAATTATCGAAAATGTCACCATTGTTTTTGTTTGATCCTTCTCATATTTTTTATGTTTAATAATTTATTAAGGCTAGGTTAGATAGTCAGTTAAATATGCTACTAGACCAATTTTTGCTTTTATTTATTTATTTTTTCCTCAAAAATTCACTACAAGCATTAAATGGGTGAGAGGTTCTCAAAAAACACGTGACCCCCACTGTAAAGTTGTGTGTTCGTTGTTCTTTTCGTCACGCTTTCGCTGCCCACCCTTCTACATAATCTCCCTCTCTCTCTCTCTCTCTCTCTCTCTCTCTCTCTCTCTCTCCCTACTATATTATATTAGGCCATCCATAATGGAGTGGCTTAAAAAATCAGAAAATTTATTGTATAGTGAAAAAGGCAGTTTAATTTATTTTGTTTCATAAATAAGTGTAAAGTAAAAAATATATTTTTTTTTTGACAATATTACTAGAGTAATATATTACTATTAAACAGAGTAACATGTTACTGTTTACATTAATTTTGATGAGAAAATTTTAAAAGTACTAATTTTATTAAAAACTAACATCTAGATAAAAAATTGTATTATTTTAAAGTTTAATATTTTGATAATAGTAGTATGTATTGGATTTTTCAAATTTTTTTTTTTTTTTTTGGTGTTTATCTTTAATGTATTAAAGTTTTATTATGAGAGAGTTTTGATCAAATCTCTCTAAAAAAAAATGTATTATATAATAAAAAATGATAAAAGTGAAATTGACTACATAAATTTTCATAGATGGGGTCACCTCATATAAGCTTACATTTTAGGAGAAATTACATCCCAGTAAGATAAAAACATTTTTTGACACAAACATAGAGGGATGTGAGTCACACTTGTACTCCACAACTTTTCACTTACACCCCCATCACCCCACATGTTTTTGTATTTTTTTTTTCTTTGTCCCATTGTAATTCCCCCTAAATTTTACATTTTTTTTTCAAAAAAATTAAACACTTAAACTAAACGATAGTTATTTTGTTTGATCTTAAATTTTTAAAAATAGGTTAAGTTTATTTATTTATATTTTAGTCATTTTTTTATAAGCATCTAAAATATAAATATTTGTGAAAAATGTAGTAATTTTTTGTATTTAACAAAAAAATTTATAAAAAAATCACAAATATATATATATATATATATATTTTAAGTGTATGTAGATCAAGTGAATTTAAAAATTAAAAAAAAATGTTTAAATAAAATTCACCAAAGACAAGTAACATGGAAAATAAAATTAAAAAAAAAAGAAGAAACTATTTACTAAACAAAGTGATTTAAAATGCTCAAACAAAAGATCTCTAATAGGTGTACACCATTATTTGATAAGTAAGTGTCATGGTGCTACCGTGTCACCATTGACGCAATGTCACTAACTAACAATAAACATATATGTAAAAGGTGAGCCCCACTCTCAAAATATTTAATTTCCTTATCACACAGGTCTGAGAAATTAAGCTGGACCTCCTTGAAGGCACATTCATTCGATGGCATTATCATGTGGCGTTTAATATAACAAGTGGGATAGCATTATCTAAGATTTTGATGGCATTATCATTTGTTTGTTTATTACTACCAAATCACCACTTTCACACTGCTAAGAATATAAAAAATAAAAAATAAAAAAAGAAAATTTGCAAATTTCCTAAGCAAGAACACACCCTAGTGCTATGAACCTGTACAACTCATACTGCATTCTGACCTAGCATTCACACCAAGGGAAACAAAAATGATTTAGAGCTCTAAAAAATGAGCTCTAAATCCATCACTAGTGTGTTGGCAGTGGGGTCTAGTGATAGATTGTGTCTTTTTTTTTTTTTTTTTTTTTTAATTTCCTCCATGCCAGCTCATTAGAGCTGGCATTAGAGCTGCTGGATTAGAGCTCTCCAGCAGTGCTCCCAAGGGAAATTATGTAGTGTTGAATATATGTGGTATTTTAATTTGAATTTTATTGGTTTAAATAGTGGAATCTATCATTTTTATTTTTCTTTTTAAGAGACGACAATAAAACAAATATCATAAAGTGAGTGGTGTGAAGAAATATTTTAAGACTAGCAAATAACTTCCACGAGTTGCATATAAATTATGCTGACCTCCTTTTGAGATTTGAAAAAAAATATAACAAGTCTTATCAAAATATGAAAATATAAAGATAAATAAGGTATAACATACATTTCATTGTAAAAGAGATGATTAAATTATTTTATTTATTTATTTATATGACTAGCGAATTTTTCATAAAAAGAAATTAAATGTTATGTAAATTAAAATTTTAAGAAACTTAATGTATTATGTTAAATTTATAAGATTTATCGTATTTTTTTTCTTCATATTTTCGGGATGATCATTATAATTTACCCTATTGTAATAGTAGTAATAGTAGAAGATATTGCACTTTATTAATTATTGGAGTGGGTGGTGGGTAGTTAAAAGATAACACTTTTGGTTCTTTCCTGAGATTCCAAATAATTAATCGATTAGTTGTCAGTACTTACAGTTTTAGTGATAGAGAAAATTACATTTCAGTGTAAATCTTTTAAAAAAATTAGATATCAGTGACAAATTTTATTAATTTTAATAATTAAATTTATAAATTTTTTCATAAATATGAAAATATCAGCAATTTATAAATTTTTAAAAATTTTTAAGGTGGAGTTTTTTTTGGTTGAGATAACTGTGCTGTTCCATTGACACTAAGGCCCCGTTTGTTTTGGGTGAAGAGAGGGTGTTGGGATTGCTAATACCAAGATATTAGTAATAGGCTTGTTTGTTTTGGGAGAAGGCCTTGGGACTATTAGTCCCTTGGTATTACTAATACCCTTGGGGCCCGTTTGTTTTGGGTGAAAGAGAGGTATTGGAATTGCTAATACCAAGGTATTAGTAATAGCCTTGTTTGTTTTGGGAGAAGGCCTTGGGACTATTAGTCCCTTGGTATTACTAATACCCTTGGAGAGGGGATTGGTAAGGAGGAGGTAGAGATGGTATTAGAAAAATAGTGAGGGGATTAGAAATTTTTTTATTTTTTTTATTTTTTATATATTGGAAATTTTTTTAAAATATAATTTTTAATTTTTTATATTTTTTTATTTGTTTTATTATTCTATATAAAAATAATTTAACAATTCTTCACTACTAATCCCCTCACTATCAATCCCCTCACTAACAATCCCCTCACTATTAATCCCCTCCATTCTATCTCCCAAAACAAACGGAGCCTTGAAGAGGGGATTGGTAAGGAGGAGGTAGAGATGGTATTAGAAAAATAGTGAGGGGATTAGAAATTTTTTTATTTTTTTTATTTTTTATATATTGGAAATTTTTTTTAAAATATAATTTTTAATTTTTTATATTTTTTTATTTATTTTATTATTTTATATAAAAATAATTTAACAATTCCTCACTACTAATCCCCTCACTAACAATCCTCTCACTATTAATCTCCTCACTATTAATCCCCTCAATTCTATCTCTCAAAATAAACGGGGCCTAACATCAATGACAAGAACGGAATATGGAAGTGGTGTAATATTAGACATATATATATATATATATATGTTATTGACTAAAATATTGGTGTCACCAATTCCCATCTATAAGAAATGTTAACCTTTTATAGGGTAAATTGCATTGACACTTATTCTATTTATCTAAAATCACACTGTTATACATTTTATTATCTGAAATCACACTAAGGGTTCTTTTGGAGAGAAAAAGTTTGGGATTTTTGGGTTAATTTAGTCAAAAAAAAAAAAAAGTTTTTTAATCCAATAAGACAAAATATCACATTCAACCCATAATCATTATATTTTTTCTCTTACAAAAATCCAAAAATCCAAAAATCCGTTTCAAACGAGATTTTTTAACCCAAGATTAAAATAGTCAAAAAATTAAAAAATTTAAAAGTCAACTCACATCCCAAATGAATCTTACCACTCTTTATTTTGAATTTTAAAATCACAAAATCTCCCTTCTGTCAGTCAACACCAGGCACAAATGGATCTTAAATACCTATTTTACCATTGTTATGTTGTTGCTGATATTGCTGTGTGAATGGATGGTTTTTGCCTAGTCTTTTTTTTGGAACTTGGTGAGGTGGTTGTATGATGGGTTGTTGATTTTGGTGTTTATATGCGTTGGAAATGGCTTTATAATATTTTATTTTTTGTTAATTTTGAACATTAATTAAGGTAGGACTCAAGCATTATTTTTAACGTTTGTAATTGGGTTCATGTTTAATGCCGTGTAGTGAATAATATTGTGTATTTAGTTGCTCAAAATCATTTACGAATGAATAAGAATTCTTTTTGATTCGTGGAAATGGCTTTAGGTGAGTTTCCGACACATTTGTGAAAAGGTTTAAGAATTTATATGGGTATATATACTCTAACTTGCCATACTTGAGATGGGTCCCAAGAGGCATGATTAAGTCTACAAAGAAAATGTTGAACAAAAAGTTTGACATAAAAAATTTGGGACTAGCAGATATAATTCTAGGAATAAAAATTACTAGAACATTTGAAAGATATGCTTTATCTCAGTCTCATTATATTGAGAAGATTTTAAAGAAGTTTGGAAAGCATGACGACTGTCCTGGTAAAACACCTGCCGACATTAGTCTTCATTTGTCAAAAAATACAGGTGTAGGCATATCACAATTAGAGTACTCTCGAATAATCGGAAGCTTGATATACTTAATGAATTGCACTAGGCCGGATATAGCCTATGTTGTAAGCAAATTAAGTAGGTACACAAGTAATCCAAGGTCAGATCATTGGAAAATGATAATTAGGGTACTTAGGTATCTAAGACATACCCAGAATTATGGTTTACATTATACCAAATATCCAGTAGTACTTGAGGGGTATAATGATGCAAATTAGATATTGGATACTAAAGACTCAAAATCCACTAGTGGATACGCCTTTATCCTGGGAGGTGCTGCAGTCTCTTGAAAATCCTCCAAGCAGACATGCGTAGCAAGGTCGACAATGGAATCTGAGTTTATCGCATTAGATAAAACAGGAGAAGAAGCAGAATGGCTTTGTAATTTCTTAGAAGACATTCCAATGTGGCCTAAACCTGTGACAGCTATATACATTCACTATGATAGTAAAGCAACAATAGGACGATCACAGAATCATATGTATAACGGTAAGTGTCGACACATTCGTCGAAGAAATAATACCGTTAGGTATTTGCTTTCACATGGAATAATTTCCATAGAATATGTAAAGTCAAGAGAGAATATTGAAAATCCATTGACTAAAGGGCTAGCCAAAGAGCAAGTGTACCATTTATCGAGAGGAATAAGATTAAAGCCTATTACTTAAAAGTCGCCATAATGGCAACCCAACCTAATTGACTGGAGATTCCAATATCTAGGTTTAAAGGGACAATCGAATTATGGATGACTTCACGTATTACTAAGGAGGTTTACTCATACACATCTCTATGATAAGAAGAGTGATACTTGCAGCGTTAGTAAGATAAGTTTTGCTTTTAATGATTTTTATAGCTTGGACATCCAAGTGGGGTATGACAAGATACTCTTAATAAAAAGTCACTTATATGAGTGTGAATTGTGCCGGTTCTGTGAGAATTGAGAAGGCTAAATTCTCTAGAGCACTCATGAATTATTAGGTGTTGTTTAGGGCCAAAATGAACACAACTGTAAGAACCAAACTATGTATGCGGATACACTATGTGTAGTCTATTGTCTTGGCTTACACAAATAGCTGAACAGTTTAAGGCATCGCGTCCACTGATTAGCCAGTAAGTCTAATAGGCTTTCGATGTGGTTTATTTTCTTTATATACTCTTTCTTTGTCTGCATTTTGTTGCATGTCCATTATCAAGAATTCTATTCATGTGGGGGATTGTTGGAAATGACTTTATAATATCTTATTTTTTGCTAACTTTGAGCATTAATTAAGGTAGGACCCAAGTGTTATTTTTAACGTTTCTAATTGGATTTATGTTTAATGCCGCGTAATGAATAATGTTGTGTATTTGGCTACTCAAAACCATTTCCGGATAAATGAGAATTCAACGCTCATTTTCGGGTTCGTAGAAATGACTTTAGGTGGGTTTCCTACATATTTGTGAAATGTGCTTGTCCCACATAGGAAAGACTTATAGATTTATATGGGTATATATACTCTAGTTTGCCATACTTGGGATGGACCCCAAAGGGCACCCCAAGTTTTGTAAGGAGGGGAGTTATGGACAAAGTGGGCTTGGCCCAAAACCACCACACGCGCGCACGCTGTCCGTCCGTCCGACTAGTCGGGTCCTAACTTTAATTTTTTGGACAAAATTCGTTTGAATTTTTTCAAAAATTCTTGTGCGATTTTTTTTTCCTTACGAAAATAACTCAAATCTTGCGCCAAATTTTCAAATTCGAATTTTTGAATTTTTAGGTCGCCTCATTTCCGAACCGATGCTATTCAGGTTGCACCTTTCCGGCCATATCCGAACAGCCACCAAGGCCTACCCGAACAGGTGCATGGTTGGCTATAAATAGCCTACCATTCCAGCATTTCATTCCATCGAATTTCCTTCAACATTTCTTCCTTTTTCTTCTGCATTTATTCTGTATTTAATTTTAGAAAGAAAAAGAGAGAGTTATAGCATAGTTTTTGGTTCACCAGACTTGAGTTTGTAGTGTTACAAATTAAGTATTAGTCGTTACATTCTGAGAAGTAGACGTCGTTAAATCTCGAAGCACTGGAGCAAGGGCGAAATATACTTTAAGGAAATTGTGTCCAATACAAGCCTTGACTTATAATTTTTGTAAGCAATTAATTCTGAATTTAATTTATTTAATTAATTTCTGAATTATTTATTTTTATTTTGTTGTTTATTTTATTTATACATTTCATTTATACACACGCACAACCACTGAGGTTATAACAATATGTTGGTCTCTCACCAATTTTTTTGGCTTGAGCTTGCATATGATTTGGTGTTTTTCTTGGTGCCAACCTAGTTGGGATTAGGAGGTTCACTATGATGTGTTAGGGAAAAATAATGATTCCCCTCAAGTAAATCAATCAATGGAATAAAAACTAATGCGGAAAAATTAAATCAAAAGCAACACAAGAATTTTTACGTGGTTCCCTCAATGTGAGGTACGCCCACGGGATCGAAATCTGATTCCACTATCAACCAAATAAGTTTCCAAATGATTACAAACGAGACACGAATGGTCTCACAAAATCATCATTTGGTGAATTCCAAATAATCACAAATAAACAAGAGGAAAAACCTCACCAAATAGATGAACCAAAATCTTCGAAACCAGAGTTGTAAAAGACCCAAAATAACAACCCAAATCAGCTTCACCAAAGCACCCAAACAAAGATGCACAAAATCAATTTGTTTATGCTCCACAAAGCAATAGACCCGAAGCACTATCTCACCAAGAAAAGTATATGCGGCTGCCGTACTTATCTCTTGGGAAAAAACAATACCCATAATATATTGTGAATCTAGGGTTTTTTTATCAAAACCTTAGTTGTTTCCAAATTAAATTAGGTCTCCACAAAATTAGATATAATATATAAAAAAAAATATTATAACTAATACCAAACCAAATTAAACTCTTATAATAAATCAATTGGGTCCCACACTCCAATAAGGAGGTATACCCAACAATTCTCCCCCTATCGACTTAGGTGGAGACATCAACCATATCCGCCAAAGTTCGACACTTCAAATGTTTGTCCCTCGACAAAGTCTTTGTCAACATATCCGAAATATTATCATCCGTGTGAACCTTTTCGAGTTGCAACAATTTCGAATCTAACACATCACGAATCCAATGGTATCTCACATCAATGTGTTTCGATCTCGAATGAAAAGTAGAATTTTTACTCAAGTGAATAGCACTTTGACTATTACAATAAAGCACATACTTTTCTTGCTTCAAACCCAACTCTTGCAGAAATTTCTTCAACCATAACTCTTCTTTACAAGCTTCCGTAATGGCAATAAATTCAGCTTCGATAGTTGAGAGAGCAACACATTTTTGTAATTTAGATTGCCATGCCATAGCTCCCCCTACAAAAGTTATCAAATACCCCGAAGTAGATTTCCTAGAATCAATATCACCGGTCATGTCAGAATCTGTGAACCCATCAAGCATCGGCTTACCATCCCCAAAACACAAACATACCTTCGAAGTCCCTCGAAGATACCTTTCAATCCATTTTACCGCTGCCCAATGTTCTTTACCCGGATTAAAGAGAAAACGACTCACCACACCAACGGCGTGAGCAATATCCGGCCTTGTACAAACCATGGCGTACATCAAAGAACCAACTGCTGAAGCATAAGGAATTTTCAGCATCTCTTCCTTGTCTTTCTCACTTGTAGGACATTGATTCGAACTAAGCTTGAAGTGACCCGCAAGTGGACAACCAACCGGCTTTGCTTTATTCATGTTGAACCTCTCAAGAACTTTCTCAATGTAGCTTTCTTGAGACAACCAAATCAGCCCCTCTTTGCGATCACGAACAATTTTCATACCAAGTATTTGTTTTGCCGGTCCCAAATCTTTCATAGCAAAAGACTTGCTCAACTCCAATTTCAACCTGTTTATCATGGTAGAATCTTGACCCACAATTAACATGTCATCAACATAAAACAAAAGAATAATAAATTTGCCATCTGAAATTTTTTTCAAAAACACACAATGGTCTGAAGTGGTTTTAGAAAAACCATTATTCATCATGAAAGAGTCAAATTTTTTTGTACCATTGCCGCGGGCCTTGCTTGAGACCATACAAACTTTTCTTCAATTTGCAAACAAATTTCTCTTTCCCTTTTTCCACAAAACCTTCTGGTTGCTCCATGTAAATTTCTTCTTCAAGATCACCATGAAGAAATGCGGTCTTCACATCAAGTTGCTAAACTTCAAGGTTCATACTTGCAGCCATGCCAAGTACAACCCGAATAGAAGACATCTTTACAACCGGTGAAAAAATCTCATCGAAGTCAATACCTTTCTTTTGCCCAAAACCTTTCACAACAAGACGTGTCTTGTACCTCAGATTCTTGTCATCATTCTTCAATTTGAAAACCCACTTATTTTTCAGAATTTTCCTCCCTTTAGGAAACTTCACTAAATCATAAGTCTGGTTTTCAAGCAAGGAATTCATCTCCTCGTCCATGGCCTTTTTCCAATCACCTTTCTTTGCATGCTCAATTGCTTCTTGGTAGCTCTCAGGCTCACCTTGATCGGAAATCAACACAAATTCATTGGGAGGATACTTTCTTGAAGGTTGTCGGTCTCTTGTAGATTTTCTCAACTCAAGTTGTGGTGGCGGTTCTTGAGTTGGTGCTCTTCCTCAATTTCTGGCTCAACTTCATTAGGATTAGCATCATCCTCTACATCTTCAATAGGTAGCTGCACATCTCCCCCATTTTTATCATCAACTGAAGATGAAGGAGATGAATCCATATCAATGAGATTACTAGTTTTTGGCTCCGGTTGATCACCTTTGCCAAAGTCTTCAATTGTTTGGTCTTCAAGAAACATAACATCACGGCTTCGAATAACTTTCTTGTCGACCGGATCCCATAATCTATACCCGAATTCATCACGCCTATAGCCAAGAAAAATGCATTGTCTTGACTTACTATCAAGCTTGGACCTCTCATCCTTTGGAATGTGAACAAAAGCTCGGCAACCAAACACTCTCAGGTGTTCATAAGACACATCTTTGCCAGTCCAAACTCTTTCAGGAACATTACCATTCAAAGGATAGCAAGGAGACAAATTGATCACGTCAACTGCTGTACTCATTGCCTCACCCCAAAAGGATTTTGGCAATTTAGCTTGTGAAAGCAAACACCTTGTTCTTTCCACAATGGTGCGGTTCATCCTCTCGGCAACGCCATTTTGTTGAGGAGTCTTCTTAACTGTCTTTTGGTGCCGAATACCTTGGCTGCGACAATACTCATCAAATGGCCCAATGTATTCACCACCGTTGTCTGATCGGATGCACTTCAATTTCTACCCTGTTTCTCTTTCAACCATGGCCTGAAAATGCTTAAATACTTCTAGAACTTGATCTTTAGTTTTTAGTAGAAAAGCCCAAACTTTCCTTGAATAATCATCAATGAAAGTAACAAACTAAAGTGCACCACCATGTGTTCTAACTTTTAAAGGACCACAAACATCCGAATGAATCAACTCCAAAACATTTTCTTTTCTAGAAGCAACATTTTTTTGAAAAGAAACTCTATGTTGTTTACCCGCCAAACAATGAACACAAGTTTTGAGATGTGTACCTTTCAAACCGGGTAGAAGCTCTTTCTTGAACAATACTTGCAGCCCCTTTTCACTCATGTGGCCAAGCCGCTTGTGCCACAATTCGGTAGAAGTATCATCTTGAAGTGCATTGACAACACCTTTACAAATTTTTCCTTGCATCGAATAAAGTATATGAGTTTTCTTGCACTTAGCCACCACCAAAGAACCCTTTGTGAGCTTCCATATTCCATCACCAAATTTGTTGTTGAAGCCTTCATCATCTAGCTTCCCAGTAGAGATTAAATTTAGGCGAATGTCAGGAACATGCCTCACATCTTTAAGTAACAACTTGCAGCCCAAATTTGTTTCCAAGCAAACATCACCCATACCAATAATCTTGGACAAACCTTCATTACCCATTCGAACAGAACCATAATCTCCTTCGGTGTAGGTAGTGAAGAAATCAACTCGAGAAGTCACATGAAAAGAAGCACCGGAATCAATCACCCAATTGCTCTCTTGGCCCAAAAAATTGATACAATCATCTTCACAAATAACCATGAGATCATCGGTAGTAACTGCCGTTGTGTCTTCTTGCTTCTTATCCACACTTTTGTCACGCATTTTCTCATTGTTCTTGAGCTTTCGGCATTCTCGCTTCCTGTGCCCTTTCTCATGGCAATAATAACACTCAATGTCTTTCTTTGAAAAAGAACCATCTTTTGATTTGTTACTATCACCTTCATTGGGTCCATACAAATCTTTACAAAGTAATAGGTCTTCCATTTTAGTTTTCCAAGTTACCCAATTACTTCCATTGAAACTAGACATGCGATCCACATTCCCCTCCATTGATTTACACAAATAAATAAACCCAAATAAACCGTAAGCTCTGATACCAGTTGTTAGGGAAAAATAATGATTCCCCTCAAGTAAATCAATCAATGGGAATAAAAACTAATGCGGAAAAATTAAATCAAAAGCAACACAAGAATTTTTACGTAGTTCCCTCAATGTGAGGTATGTTCACGGGATCGAAATCCGATTCCACTATCAACCAAATAAGTTTCCAAACGATTACAATTGAGACACGAATGGTCTCACAAAATCATCCTTAGGTGAATTCCAAATAATCACAAATAAACAAGAGGAAAAACCTCACCAAATAGATGAACCAAAAATCTTCAGAACCAGAGTTGTAGAAGATCCAAAATAACGAACCAAATCAACACCGAAAACGAAGCAAGGAACCACCCAAATTAATTCCATTGTTCACACACCCAAATAATTGATTTCACCAAAGTGGAGTATGTGTAGCAGCCGTTCTCTTCACCTCTGGATGAGCAAAAACAAACCCTAAAATATATTGTGAATCTAGGTTTTTTTTTATCAAAACCTTAGTTGTTTCCAAATTAAATTAGGTCTCCACAAAATTAGATATAATATATAAAAAAAAATATTATAACTAATATCAAACCAAATTAAACTGTTATAATAAACCAATTGGGTCCCACACTCCAATAAGGAGGTATACCCAACATGATATTTATTGCTCCTGCCTTTCTTTATTACTGTATTTCATGTATACTGCATTTTGTTTACATCGATAAAATTTATTTTCTTTTTCCGATCAAAAAAAATTAATGCATTATCTCCACAACTAAATGCCCCTTTTTCATTGATTTTTATTTATTCATTTATTGAGGCCCTATTCCATTGATTAGGAAATGAAGGAAGAGGGCTTAATGTTGTGGTAGTGCAGTTTGTTGGGCTTGTTTTGGGCTTATTTTGATAATTGAAATCGTTTATATTGTAAGGTTCGTCGAGTAAATCATTTATAAAAAAAAATTAAATTAGTTGGACATATGTAATCTTATAATAAGATCACATTTGTTTTTTAAAAAATAAATGGCTTTTTGCATGATTTTGATAATTTTTAAAAAAACGAATAAGACCTAATCATGAGACTATGAATGTTCAATTAATTTGATTTTTTTTTTTATTATAAATGTATGCTTGACGAACCGTACAATTTGAAAGGTTCGAATTATCAAAATAGACCTGGGGCAAACCTCCACGGCCCTTACAACAGCAACCCTACTTCCAAAAGAGAAGTGTATGACACTAAAGTATTATTTGTTTCATTGAAATAATGTTGGAATACAATGATCATTCTCATGTTTGATTTATTAAAAGAATGATAAAAATATATATTGTAAATGGAATTATCAATCACTATTATAAGTGATTATCATTACGTAAAGAAGTTAAGGAATGAGCATCCCATTACATTTCAAATTTATTTCAACGAACCAAACATAACATAAATTTTGACACAAAACATTCTTATTCCCCCTTATATGTTTGGAGAAATTACAATTCAATGCAAGTTTTTAAAATTAAAAAATAATAAAAAATTTAGTGATAAATTTTATAAATAATAATAATTAAAATCATAAAATTTTCTATTAATTTAAAATTAGTTTTTAGATTTACCACTTCTCATTACTTGTACAAAAAATAATCACAGAATTAGAAACAATTTTCTGACAAAAGTGTGGGACTCACAAAAACATGGTATCTATTTCATGTGAGAATGCTGTGCCTTCATGTGTTAACCTAATTGGCATGTGATGATTATATGCTATGATGCTTGGTATTATTCTTTTCCTTTATTAATGTATCTTTTATCGCTTGTATCGTGTCTAGACATTTCATTAATATAGTTTTCCCTTTTATTGATTACAAAAAAAAAATATTATGGGAAAGTTATGACTGATTATGTTATTGATTTTTGTATTCTAAACTTTTTCAAAGTAGTTTGATATAGGCACTTATCCAATAAAAAAATAATAAGTCTAAGTAGACAGAGGACCAAACACACAATCAGATACAAATATATATCTCATTATGTATTTGGTATGTGTTCCTAACATTATTGATAGATGAAATTGACATTAACATGGAGATAGCTCTAGGGTCATTTTCATCAATTTATATATACATCATTCATGAAGGCAACCTCTACTTTTTCTAAGACCAATTCAATTTCCAGCTATTTGCATTTTCTTTACAAAAGAACTAAACCCCCCCCCCCCCCAAATTCTTTTTTTGTTTTCAATTATTATTATTCACTATAATATATAAGGGTGATTGGAGTAAACCCAAAAGTAAAAATTTTGTTATAAAAATATTAGGAAATTAACTTTAGCCATCATGTGAGTCATGACCCGGCCCAAAAATTTAAAATTAAAAAAAAAACTTTAATGACAAAATCTTTCAATTAAAGTTGGAATTTTTATGAAACCTTTTGAATGAGTATAACATACATCTTCCATATTTTACAATTAAATATATTCATGATGGTTTAAATAGCAATATCGAAATATGTATCAATATCACTAATACAATCAAATATCGGTTTATATAGGATAAGGGTAGGACTTGCCTCCACTCCACATCTCTATCTGCATTGGAGGGTGTTATTTGGATCTATGTGACTCACCACGAATTTAGTTTCAATAATCTGAAATGTACATTGTGTAAAGCCCTTTATGTATCGTTATCTCTTCATTTTATTATATTTGTCGCTCAAAAAAAAGTAAAAATGAATGGTCTATTTTTAAAAACACATTAAATTTGTTGTATATTTTCAGAGATAAGTACAATAAAATAAAGAAGTTATAATTATTGGATTAATTTAATTTTTTTTCATGAACGATATACACAAAGAGCCCTACAAAATGAACGGTTTTGATCATCGAAACCGTACCTGTTGTTGGACAATCTTCACTGTATTTAAATAGATTAAATTCTATTGTGTACTAAACAACAACAAGAATATAAAGAAATAAAGGAAAGGAGAAATTTGTTTGATTACAAATATTAAACTAGAAATAAATAAATAAATAAATAAATAAAAACAGATTTTATTTTGTTACAAAAACAAAATTAAAATCTAATTTAATAAACAAATAAAACAGAATAATAAATTAAACAACTTACTTGATTAATTTCTTCTAATAAATATCTGATCAAGTCCAGTGTTTGACACTGTATCCTTAAACAGATTCGTCTCTCCACGGTGCTTTCAGAATGTGGACGTCTATCTCCCAAGATGAAATGATCAACTACAAATAATAGTAGCACTACAAATTGTTTGCCTAACGAACACACTAAGCGTTTACACTCTTTCTTACAAGAAAATAATGCAACAAAATAAAGAATAAATTTGCAGAGCACTTAAGGACGAAATTTATGAATTTTCTAAATTTCAAACATCAAATGAGGGCTGTCCTATTTATAGATGGATTGGCGGCTACAGGTTTTGAATTAAACAGGTGCAAACCTGTTCGAATAGGTATGAAACCTGTTGGTTTTGAATTTAAACAGATTTGACTCTGTTGGGTTCACAATTCAAACAGATAAAAACGGGAAGGGCCCTGTTTGGGTTTCTGGATTTTATTTTACCAAAAATAAAATAAAATTCAAATGTTTTTGACCCAAAAAGATAGGTATTGGGCCGGACAAGCCCAACCCAACCTCACACCCAAGCCCAGCCCAGCTCGCCCGACAGGCAGGACGGACGGCGGCGGCGGCGCACGCGCGTGTGTGGTGATTTTTGGGTCCAATGGGTCTAGCCCATTTTGCCCATAACCTCCCTCTCTAAAACACTTGGGTACCCCTTGGGGCACACTCCAAGTACCAAACACATGCCTTATAAACCCATTCAAAACTTCCAACCAAATCAATGTGGGACAAGCCTTATTCAAACCTTTAAGGATTTTTCACAAAAACTCCTTTTCCATGGAACATACTTTGGCTTCAATTTCCCATTCACTCGGTAATGGTTTTGAGCAACCAAATATACCACGTAAATCACAACGCGGTATAAAACGCGTTACCACTTTGACCCGCGAAAATCGACGCTCAGGGTCCACCTAAAAAATAAACCAAACTTAAGAAAAAATTCTGGTTTTACCCAAAATTTTCCAACCATTTCCAACAATCCCCCACATGAATGGAATTTGATGACAACGAAAATGCAACAATATGCAGACTTTATCGAAAGAGTATAAGTCGAAAATATCTTGCATCAGGATAGGTAGCTTTCGGCCTTGAACCTTCCCTAGTGATAACCTATCGGACTTACTGGCTAACCAATGGACGCGATGCCTTGAATTGTTCAGCCGTTTGTGTAATCCAAGACAATAGATTTTACACAAAATATCTTCTAACACATCGTGATTCTCATTATTGTGTTAATTTTGGCCTTGAATGCTCTTGGTTTTCATAAGTGTTCCTAGAGAATTTAGCCTTTTTCATTCTCATAGAACCGGCCCCAGTTCGACACTCATATAGGTAATTCTTATTGTAAGTATCTCTTTATACTTGTCTTGATTTTTATACCTAAATCAAGATATAAGTAATCATTAAAAGCAAAACTTATCCTTACATCCCTGATACAACAAATGTTGCAGATATCACTCTCACCATAGGAATGGGTAAGGAATTTTAATCCCTTGGTGATTTCTGGCAAGCCATACATAACTTAGTTGTCCCTTTGAACTTAGTTCTTGGGATCTCCAGTCATATAAGTAGGATTACCATTATGATGACGCTTATGTAATAGGCTTTAATCTCATCCCCTTCGATGAACTATGCACTAACTCTTTTGTCAAACCTTTTGTTAACGGATCTACAATATTCTCTTTAGATTTTATATAATCTATTGAGATTATTCCATTTGACAACAATTGCCTTACGGTATTATGTCGACGACGAATATGTTGTGACTTACCATTATACATGTGATTCTGTGTCTTGCCTATTGCAGATTGACTATCACAATGAATGCAAATAGCTGGCACAGGTTTTGGCCACATTGGAATGTCTTCTAAGAAGTGACGAAGCCATTCTGCTTCTTCTCCTGCTTTGTCTAAAGCAATGAACTCGGATTTCATTGTGGATCGTGCATTGCAAGTTTATTTCGTGGATTTCTAAGAAACAGCAACGTCTCCCAGAGTAAAGACATATCCACTAGTGGATTTTGAATCTTTAGTATCCGATATCCAATTTGCATCACAATAACCTTCAAGTACTGCTGGATATCGAGTAAAGTTCAAACCATGATCACGGGTGAATCTTAGATATCTAAGAACCCGAATGATCGCTTTCCAATGGTCTTCTCCAGGGTAACTAGTGTACCTACTCAATTTACTGATAGCATAAGCTATATCAGGACGAGTATAATTCATTAGGTACATTAGGCTGCCAATGATTTGGGAGTATTTTAACTGAGACACCGCATCACCTTTATTTTTTTGATAAATAAAGACTGATGTCTACAGGTGTTCTAGTTACATTCAAATCATCCTTAATAAATTTATCAAGAATTTTCTCAATATAATGAGATTGAGATAATGCATATCCGTCAGATGTTTTAGTAATTTTTATTCCTAATATAACATCTGCGACCCCCATATCTTTCATAGCAAATCTTTTGTTAAGCATCTGCTTAATTGATTTGATCATATTTTGACTGCTTCTAATGATAAGCATGTTATCCACATAAAGACAAACTATGACATATCCTTGGTCAGTGTTTTTAACATAGACGCATTTATCACATTCGTTTATCTTAAACCCATTAGTAAGCATTGCATGATCAAAATTTTCATGCCATTGCTTAGGTGGTTGTTTTAATCCATAAAGAGATTTTACAAGCCGACAAACTTTCTTTTCTTGCCCCGACACTACAAACCCTTCAGGTTGCTCCATATAGATCTCTTCATTTAGATCATCGTTTAAGAAAGCTGTCTTAACCTCCATTTGATGTATTTCTAAATTAAACAACGCTGCTATAGCAATAAGCATACGAATAGATGTTATTGTTGTCACAGGGGAATATGTGTCAAAATAGTCCAAACCTTCCTTTTGTCTGTAACCTTTAACTACAAGTCTTGCTTTATACTTGTCAATTGAACCATCTGCTTTCATTTTTCTCTTGAATATCCATTTATATCCAAGAGGTTTAGAACCTGGTGGAAGATCCACCAATTCCCAAGTATGATTTTGCATAATGGATTCAATTTCATTATTAACAGCCTCTTTCCACAAAGGTGCTTCAGGACCTGTCATCGCTGCCTTAAAGCTTTGAGGTTCATTTTCTAACAGGTATGTTAGAAAATCTGGACCAAAGGATTTTGATGTTTTCGCTCTCTTACTTCGTATTGGTTCATCATCAGTTAAATCATGTTGGTTGAGACCATTACTAGTCTCTTGTGTTTGATTGTCATTAGTCTCTTGACTTTGTGTACAATCATAAGTTCTTTTCTGTAAACTTAATTCCTGTCCTTTCTTGTAAGGAAAGATATGTTCAAAAAACACAGCATTCCTTGACTCTATAATAGTGTTCACATTTATATCAGGTATTTCTGATTTATAAGTTAGAAACCGATATGCACTACTATTCTGAGCATAACCAATAAACACACAATCTATTGTTTTTGGTCCAATCTTAGTCTTTTTAGGAATAGGAACTTCAACTTTTGCCAAACATCCCCACACTTTTAAGTATTTGTAGGAAGGCGGTCGACCTTTCCACAATTCATAAGGAGTGCTGTTGGTTTTGTTGTGGGGTATTCTGTTAATAACATAATTAGCAGACAATATTGCTTCCCTCCACAAGTTCTGTGGTAAACCTGAACTTAGTAACATGGCATTCATCATTTCTTTTAGGGTTCTATTCTTTCTTTTAGCAATTCTATTTTTCTGAGGAGAATAGGGTGCTGTAGTTTGGTGAATAATGCCATGTTGTGCACAAAATTCATTTAATGGTGCATCATATTCACCACCCCTATCACTTCTGATATAAATCAGAATATAACATCTATCATTTGTTGACTATGATGTGCTTGATTCATAAATTTCAAATCAAATTCATGAAAAATCCAAAATAAATATGACTACACAAATGAGAATTAATGCTTTGACAAAATCATATCCTCATAAAGTTTTTGCCTAAGAATCAAACAATTCAAAAAACCCATTTGATTGTATACATTCTTGCAACTTATCTACGAATAAGTGTCACTGTCATAAATATTTGTGACAGAAGAAAATTAAATTATCTCATCTAATGCAAGAGATACACCCCTATATTAATAAAATGGTTTATGGTTTAACAAATTCTACTACGCAAGTAAAATAATAATAATCGACATCTTATGTCACAAATTCAAAACAAACTAATAATCAACATAAAAGATTTCTTAAATTTACTTCCAATTAAATGGAACGATATAACTATATACATCTTCATGTTTAAATTTCTCTGGTGTTTAAACACCCATTCAAAATTGATTAGAAATACTCAAATTAATCTGCTAATGTACAAAGTCAACATATCAATTTATGATTTCAAATCACATGAAATTATTTTTTAAGAAATAACTTGAGTTGATATCAATACATGCATATCAAACGCATCAACTAAAAATAATGAATTAACAAAATAAATTAATCATGAGATAAAAAGATTCTCAACCCATAAATAAAAATCCAACGCGTTTTGAAACTTTAAACTCCAAAAATGACAAAACATTCATTCACTTAATCAGTTTGATTTGTACATAAATAAACTAATTATATATACATTAAAATGTTCTTGTGAATATATATATATATATATATATATATTTTTTCCGACTCATGTGCAGAAATTATTCATGACTACGGATCCATACACAGAAATTAAAGAATGAATCAGAAAACCAATAAAGAAAATAATCTTGCCACAAATGTTTCTTCGTAATAAAAATGAAATTAGTTTGTAAAACTAATATTTAACTCCAGAATCAAATACTTCCATGTATACTCACGATGAACTATGATAAATTAACAAAATTAATTTTCTAGTTACTAAAACCAGAAAATAAATTATAACATAAAATAATTTTATTTTCCTTGTTACTAAAACTAGTAAAATAAAATACCGAAATAATATCTGATTACAAAAATCAGAAAAACAAACCACAAATTAATTTTCTAGTTACTAAAACCAGAAAATAAATTATTACACAAAATAATTTTAGTTTCCTTGTTACTAAAATTAGAAAAATAAAATACCACAATAATTTTCGGTAACACAAATTAATATTCTGCAATTGTTAATGACACCAGTATATTACTACTAATTGTCAAAGAAAAGAGACAGTATATTATTACTATCTGTCAAATAGCATAAATCACTATTTGTTTTTCCAATCAGAATATGTCTTTATGAAATCACAGAAAATTAAATACAATGAAGATACCAAAAAGATTCTGTCTTAAGATTGTTGGACAATCTTCACTGTATTTAAATAGATTAAATTCTGTTGTGTACTAAACAACAACAAGAATATAGAGAAATAAAGGAAAAGTATAGCGACCCCGGTCTTTTCCCATTTGGTTGTTGTACCCGGACTTATGTTCCGTAGATTCAGTTGTTATTTTATTGTTGTTGTTGCCCTTTAATTCCTTATTTTGAGTTATGGGTTGTGTTGGGCAGGTTTGTTACAGGTTGGTTGGGTTGGAAACCAAGTGTTGCTGTCCAGATTTTTGGACCTTCGCTCGAGCGAGGAGTTGGTCGCTCGAGCGAGCTGTTGTTTTTGTTCTTCGCTCGAGCCAGGGTTTGGTCGCTCGAGCGAGAGTCTGCGTCTGGGCTTAGGACCTGAGAGTTGTGTTTCTTGGCTCGAGCGAGCTTTTCTTCGCTCGAGCGAGCAGTCCTTCGCTCGAGCGTGCTTCTGGGTTGCAGACCTGAAGCTTCGAGTTCTTGGCTCGAGCGAGCTTTTCTTCGCTCGAGCGAGGGTTTTCTGTGTCTGGTCACTCGAGCGACCAAGTCTTCGCTTGAGCGAGCCTGTCAGGTTTAAATAGGCAGCAGCAGGTTTTTAATCATTTTTTTATCTTTTTTTTTATTCTAAACCCTAGGTCCGACTTCTCTCTTCCTCTACACACCTTCTACCCTAGGTTTCATCTAGTTTTAGGGTGTTTCTACCCTAGTTGCTTTGTTAATAAGAGAGTGTGAGTCGAGGGCTTCAGTTTAATCTGAACTTTTGGTGGTTTGGAGCACTTTGGAGTTTGGGGCTTCATCTGCGTCTTCTTCATTCGGGTTAATTGCTTTGAGGTAGGGATTTTCTACTCCATCTTATAGGTTTTAATCCTAAGTTCTGGTATTTCTGATATGTTGGGTTGTTTGGTAATATTGAGAAAAGCTAGGGTTTGTTTTATAATTAAAAGCCCTAATTGTTGTAATAAAATTAATTTGTATAATTAATTTTGGGAAAAGTGTGGAAATTGATTTAATTCATAATATTGAGAAGTTATGAGATTAATTGATGTAGTTGGATAGTTTAACCACTCATCTTTGAAATTGAGATTATATGTCTTGATACATTTATTTCCTATTTAGAAATAATTGTTTTGGGCTATCGGTGGAGGATAGTCATGATTGTTGTAGACATTGCATGTGGATTAGGGAACACTGAAACTAATCAATTGGTCATGTCGTTGTGTATAAAGGTTGGAATAATACATTAAATTTATGTATTGATTGATTGTGTATATGACTTTGTGTTTATATGCATTACTTGTGTATGGGAGGAGATAAGGGATGTACTCCACGGTTTAGGGGAAGATAGGGGATGTACCTCTAAACCGGTTAATGATTATGGGAAGATAGGGGATGAACCCATGGTTGCAGCTCATATGCGCGCCTATTGCAGAGATACAGCTCATATGCTTATCTATTGAAGTGTGATACAGCTCATATGCTTGTCCACTGAAGTGTTTGTTTATTTGATTTGATATAGCACTAAAATGTATATCATTATCTTTTTTGTGAAGTACGGAAGTGGTTTAGGTGATCTTGATACAACACCAACATGTGTATCCGTTATGATATAAGAGAGGTGTAACTTGATTTGTTATCCCTGTTGAATTGGAAATATTGTTAATAAGAGATGAAACCTCTGTTGAGTTATTTGGCCAGGCTCTGTTCCATATTTGTATAAATGGAAAGTGAGATGTGTCATAAACATTAGTGTCATGAACTTGTAAAATGATGTAATTGACTATCTTGTGTTAACCATCTATCGATTGCTACCGCTTTAGTTAATTCTTATACTTGGTTTAGTATTTTTCTACTGGGCTGTGGCTCACCCTATATGGGAACATCATTTTCAGGTTCAGGTGATGGCCTGCCTCCAAGGAATTTGCTTGGATGGATTTAGAGTTGAAGACTCATTTTAGATTAGCTGTTATTTGCTTTATTCGATATTACATGTAAGGACTCAAGCCAAGGGCTTAACTTGTAAATGAGTTAGTACTCATATTTTTGTGTCCAAGTATGGGCTTGGAAAGATGTAAGCCCATAGGGCATTTACTTTCTTTATTACATGTATTGTCTTTTAATAAGTTTACTCTGATGAATGGAATAATACTCTTTGTTTTCTTATAATGATGCATGTTAATATTATATATTATGGGTTAATTTTGAGGTCGTTACAAAAAGAGAGAATTTATTTGATTACAAATATCAAACTAGAAATAAATAAATAAATAAATAAATAAAAACAGATTTTATTTTGTTACAAAAACAAAATTAAAATTTGATTTAATAAACAAATAAAATAGAATAATAAATTAAACAACTTACTTGATTAATTTCTTCTAATAAATATCTGATCAAGTCACTGTGTTCTTAAGACAGATTCGTCCTCTCTACGGTGCTTTCAGAATGTGGACGTCTATCTCCCAGGATGAAATGATCAACTACAAACAATAGTAGCACTACAAATTGTTTGCCTAACGAACACACTAAGTGTTTACACTCTTTCTTACAAGAAAATAATGCAACAAAATGAAGAATAAATTTGCAGAGCTCTTAAGGACGAAATTTATGAATTTTCTGAATTTCAAACATCAAATGAGGGCTGTCCTATTTATAAATGGATTGGTGGCTGCAGGTTTTGAATTAAACAGGTGCAAACCTATTTGAACAGGTATGAAACTTGTTGGTTTTGAATTTAAACAGATTTGAATCTGTTGGGTTCACAATTCAAACAGATAAAAACGGGAAAGGCCCTGTTTGGGTGTACAGTAAAACCGGACCAGATTATTTCCGATTTAATTTGAATTCTGGATTTTATTTTACTAAAAATAAAATAAAATTCAAATATTTTTGACCCAAAAAGATAGGTATTGGGCCGGAAGGACGGGCGGCGGCAGTGCGCGCGCGCGTGGTGATTTTTGGGTTCAATGGGTCTAGCCCATTTTACCCATAACCTCCCTCTCTAAAACACTTGGGTACCCCTTGGGGCACACCCCAAGTACCAAACCTATGCCTTATAAACCCATTCAAAACTTCCCACCAAATCAATGTGGGACAAGTCTTATTCAAACCTTTAAGGATTTTCTACCAAAACTCCATTTCCATGGAGCATACTTTGGCTTCAATTTCCCATTCACTCGGTAATGGTTTTGAGCAACCAAATATACCACGTGAATCACAACGTGGCATAGAACACGTTACCACTTTGACCCGCGAAAATCGACGCTCGGGGCCCACCTAAAAAATAGACCAAACTTAGGAAAAAATTCTTGTTTTACCCAGAATTTTCCAACCATTTCCAACACTCGTGAATAGCAACACCCTCCAATCCAGATGAAGATTGAAGAAAAATCCAACCTATCAAATAATATCAACTAATATATCAATAAATAATTGTATCAAAAATTTAAAATACCGATATGATCCAATTGTTCGATATTTAAAACCAAGATACTCACATGAGATGTTAAGCATATTAACAACCAAAAAAAGGTCGGCATATATACACTACAACAAAAAAGGTATTTGGTGACAAACTCATTTTGTCTCCTAACATCAAATTTTCATCACCAAAGTGATCTGGAACGAAATAATTTTTTGTCACCCCGTTTGTTACCTATACGTTGTCACTGAAAGTAGCTGGTGACGAAAAATCGTTTCGTCACCTATTTTTCATTTTTGGCGACGAAATTTTTCGTCTCTAAATGTTGCATTTTTTGTCCTCCATAACATCAATTTCGTCACTAGAATTAGATAATATTTTATTTTAATTATTTTGGTCATGAAATATTTTGTCACAAAATATGAAGATAGAGGTTTTAGTGACAAAATTTATCTTCACCAATGATATAGATTAAGGTGACAAAAAAATTCGTCACTAAAATGAGCACAAAATGAAAAATTTCAATGACAAAAAACATTTTGTCACAAAATATTTCAATTTAGCGACGAAATATTTAGCAAATGTGACAAAATTATTTGTTTAGAACTATATCATTAGTGACAAAATTATTCGTTATGTTATTTGAAAACTAATAGCGACGGTTTTTTTTTCATCGCTAATAATAATTAAATTTTTTTAAAACGAGGGTAATATTTTAAATTTTCAAATTTTTTTTTCACTAAAAATTCCCTGCGCATTTGAATAACCTGTTCAATAAAATATCTATTACAAATCAATACAAAAATCTGTTCATTTTCGTAAACATCACAGTCGAAATGTCTCATAATATCCGAAAATACATTATCAACTGTGGATTACCAAAGACGTCTCCTAATATCCACAAAAAACATGTCTTCTTATATCCACAAAAATATAATATTAAGTGCGGATTACCAAACATGTCTCCTAATACCCACAAAAATATAAAATTTACAACGTAACCAAAATATATGTAAAGTAATATGAACAAAAACACAAAATGGGCAAGCTTTTACTCTCCAGATGTAACGACTCCAAAATGCGTGTCACAATTATCTTTATTTAATTATGTGATAATACGAATTAATTTGAAAATATCTGATGATGTGGCTACAACTTCGGGACTGAAATTGACGACTATAATGGGTTCAGAAGCGGAAATTGGGTACATGGATATGCTAATGGGAATTTTTAGAGTCATTTGGGACATTTAATTGAAAACTGATTTCGTCTTATTCGCTACTTGTAATAGGTTGGAATTAAATAATTGAATAGGAATTAGAGCTTAATACACATTAGTATAATTTAATTTAATGTAACTAAGATCATTAGATGATGAGATTACATGAATTTGAATTACTTGACTACAATTTAAATAATGAAATGAATTATTATTATTATTATTATAAAGCATTCTACTCATCTATTGATCAGATCAAAGAAAGAGAGTGAGTGCTTAGTGTTCACCTAGGAATACCACACGTGAGACAGAGAGAGGGGGAAAGTAGAGCTCTTGAGAGGAGAAAAACTAGGGTATTGAAGAGAAGGCCAATTCTTGTTGTATTCCATCAAATTGAAGATATAAAAGGTTAGTTTTGAGCTTAATTTTTGATTAGCTATCATTAACTAACCAAGAATAAAAAGAATTTAAGTTCAATTTCTGGAATTAGTAGCTAATTTAAGAAGGTACAACTTGTATTCATGTAATATGAAGGAGTGGCGAAGTATGGTTAGAAATTCTTTCATGCATGTGTTTAATTGTTGTGGAATTCTTGTGTTTGAGGTCAATCCTTACATGTTCATGAGTTTTGAAGTTAAGATCATGAAAATAAAGAGTTATGAAATTACATGTTTATAATAACTTGAGAATAGGTGAAATTGAGTAGGAAGTCCACATGCATGGCATTGATTTATGAAAATATGTTCATACAATTGTTTTTCTTGCATGGTTCTTGAAATTGGAAGAATAAACTCCATGAATTTCAAAGATTGGAACTCTAAGGTACATGGATTATGTTTTTGCCTTGAAATTCAAGGGTTTGATATTTTTCCATGGAATTAAGCTTCAATTTAAAGTTATGAGCTTGTTGGAAGCTATAGATGGTAAATTCCACATGTTTATGGAAGGTTTTGGGTCTTGATTTGCTTGAAATTGAAGTTGAATTGCGAAATTTATATATTTATAAGTTTCTGATTCAGTAATTTAAACATAACTGAATAATTGTAATTTAATGTGTATGAGCCTAATTTAGGCTTGATTGTATAATTAGTGAACTTAATAAGGATTGGTTTATGATTAGATTATTTATATTTAATTAGTTTGGTTAATACAAGGCTAAACATGTTTTAATTAGAGATTAAAGGAAATTAATAATCTTATTAATTCATAATTCTAGTCATCTATATTTAAAAGCTTAAGTGAACTAAATATGTTTAAGATGTTTGTGTATCGTGCTATGCATATTTGTGATTGTAGGTCACGAGTCAAGGACTACTTGACCAACTGTTCTGGAAGCCTACGGTGAGTACCGTTATTGTAAAGATATGTTCATATGAATTATGTTCCAAATGTGATTTGATAAGTTATGATTTCTGAAATGATATTTGTTTACGTGAACGAATGTCTTATGTTTGAAATCTATTATGGCATCCATAAATAGTCCCAAGTCATGGGGGACGACATGTTAATGCGGGTCCATGACATATATGTGATACGAGATCTCGTTAGCCACTTCATTGTGGTGATATGTGTTTAATCGGTATCCGGAACCGATTACTCTAATCGGAAGACGATATGTGATATGTTCTATGAGATGTACCATTATGTTATGTTCTGATATGAGACTGATATGAATGATTGTGTCATGATTTGTTTTACGGATATGATATATTTGGAATTCATTCACTAACCCCTTTACGTTAATGTTATTCACTGGGCTTTAGCTCATTGTTTATGTATATATGTATAGGTGAGCGTTCTGGAGGTCAAGTCTAGAAGGGTCTTTAGCCAAGCTACCCTTTGAAGTCTACCGAGTTGTTTTGAGTGCTCCGAATTGGGGCTAGGCCTGGAAGGTCGTTGTCAAGCTTTTGATCGGGAAGTAAACTTCTGTTACGTGCATATGTTATGTATAAGATGTTAAGTTACAAGTTATGTACTGAATGTGGGTAAATTAACGCTTTTTTGCATGTAAATATTTGTTCATATAGATGCACAGCTCATTGGACTATTGGTGTTTTTGAATATTGCTTTCGCTAGTCCTGATTATTTTTTATTGTACAGGAAGGCCTTTGGTAATCTCAGATTACTGGCCGGTTACGACACTAAACCTATAGGGGCGGCTTTGGGTCGTGACACCAGATTACCAAACACATCCATATCTAATCTCCAATCTGCAACAAAACAAAACAAAAAAGAAAATAAAAAGGAAGACAATTATTATCGTATCAATCAAATATACAATTTAACATTTTTCAAGACTAAGTGTTGAAAAGTACATTTTTCGACTTAGTTTTCAAATCGGGAGTCCTTTGCTAGTTCCGTAAATTTCCACAACTTACATTGGTCCCTCCCAAGGTATTTGGGGTGTTCCTTGGTCCTTCTCATGGCTATTACACGATTTTGGCCCCCGATGCCTATTTTTATGCCTAAGTGTTGGAAAAGTGCATTTTTTGACTTAGTTTTCAAACCGGGAGTCCCGTGCTAGTTCAATAAGTTTTCACAAGTTACAATGTTCCCTTCTGAGGTGTTTGAGGTGTTCCTCAGGCCTTCTCGTGGTTGTTTCATGATTTTGGCCCCCAATGGCCTATTTTCAAGCTTAAGTGTTAGAAAAATGCATTTTTCAACTTAGTTTTGAAACTGGGAGTCCCGTGCTAGTTCTGTAAATTTCCATAACTTACATTGGTCCCTCTCAAGGAGTCCGGGGTGTTCCCCGGGCCTTCTTGTGGCTATTATACGATTTTGGCCCCCGATAGCTTATTTTCAAGCCTAAGTGTTGAAAAGTGTATTTTTTTGACTTAGTTTTCAAACCAAGAGTCCCGTGCTAGTTCTGTAAGTTTTCACAAGTTAAAATAGTCCCTTCCAAGGTGTTCGGGTGTTCCCTAGGCCTTCTCATGGTTTTTTTTTTACGATTTTAGCCCCTGATGGCCTATTTCCAAGCCTAAGTGTTGGAAAAGTACATTTTCTGACTTAGTTTCGTGTCTAAGTGTTGGAATAGTGAAAATTTCAAAGTAGTTTTCAAATCGGGAGCCACTTGCTTCTTTCGTAAGTTTGCACAACTTATGTTGCCCCGTCTCAAGGTGTTTGTGATGTTTCTCTGGCCTTTACATGCATATTTCATTATTTTCCGAGGACATTTTGCGCCTAAATGTCGAAGTTGTTTTTTATTCTACCCTAGTTGAAAAGAAATTTTCTACTAAATTAACATAGAAGCATAATATACTAACCAAGAAGCTTGTCCATCATAATCTAAATTTTCTTCACTCCCAAAATTTCCCGTGATACCTTTCTGCCTCAAACACTCTATGATACTTTGTATCTTCTTGCTTTGTTTCTTATCTGACTTTTGAAACCTTGCAATTTGTTCATTTTGCTGTGCTATTTGCATCTCAAGGCATTGAACATAGTCATTATTTTCAGCAAGTGCAACAGTTGTATTCATAGAAGAAGAAGGCCTTATGCCAAGTCCTTTAACATAACCTGACCTTGGCTTAAGCACCTTGATAAGCACCTTGACTGACAACTTCTCTGGGGTCAAGCGGGTCGCACCGGTCTACGAGAGGTGTTCTGCTTGCGTCTGTATCATGTTGTCCTATTAATTTGAAATAAATCAAACAATTATTAGTTATTCTACCCTACACAGCAAAATAAATAATTTTATCAAAATCAATATGCATTGCCTTGTACATACATAATTAACTTGGCTCTCTGACGAAATCCATTCATGTGTGTCCGAATTATAATAGATGGACTTGTAAAATTCTGCCAAATCGAGCACTTTTCCATTTGCAATTATCTGATTCATTTGTTTTTTAATGTTATTTCAAATATTTAAATAACAATGCCTACTAATCCAATAAAATTAGTAGAATGCACCGAGCTGTATACCCTAACCGGGATTGATTTTGATCCACATCGATGTTTTGTTTTCATTTGCATCATATTATTCACATTAGTTAGTGATTGTTCATACACAATTGAAACACCAATAAAAACAAGAAAAGTTAACATTTGTAAGAAGAAACTTAATTTTTGACAATTAACATAAAACATTTTACCTTGAATTTTTTTACTATTCCATTTGTCAATTAGAGATGTCCACTGATTAAGAGTAACACTTGTAGGTGGGTGGCTTCTTGTGTAATCCTCCCCTTTTGCATCCTTAAGTTGCTTGTATTGTTTATGCAACTTATAAGTGAAGCCACTCAATTGTCGACCAAACTGTGTGTCTAAAGCCTTTGCTACATCACTCCGATTGCCTTATAGATCAAACTGATCTTGCAAAATCAAAAAAAAAAAAAAAAAAAAAAAAAAAAAAAAAAAACACCAAAGCCTATCAACGAAACAACATTGTCCACCAACCAAAAGGAAACTAACACAAAATAGACATTAAAGAAATACAAACTAAAAAACCAGTAGGTGTAGCTTAAAACAGGACTGTAAATTCTTAAGTAAGAAAGCTAAGTATAGTGACACCTTGAACACACACATAGCTCATTATAAAACAATTAAAAGAAAAGAGACAAAACATAAAAAGATGAATGATCCAGTACAACTTGTAAACATGAAACCCATAACTAATTAATTCATTAAAAAGGGAAAGACAGAGATGCTTATCTGATTCAAGGTGGCCATATCTAATCATCCAAAACAATATGTTCAAAATTTTACAAATCAAGAAATGAACAGTCATATCCTTTTGGATTATTGAATATGCTAAACATGATAAAGGGAAAATGAGGCAGATAAGAAAATCCTATAGGTTCTCTCCTGCCAATGCAGGTTACATTTAGTTAACAGAGACCCAACACACTAGAAGAATAAGAACAACTGAAAAATAAATGGTCATGATCCTCATCTTGATGGTTACACATAATACACTGAGCAGAACTCATAATCCCATACACAACCAACCTGTCAAGAGTATTCAATCTACCTATGAACTCTAAACAAGTCTGTGGCTATAACATGCATATAATATTGATAAATAAATAAATACAGGTCTAGAACTTGATATTTAAGCCTTGGCCTAACAAAGAGTGTAATTCTTTCACACAATAAGCAAAAACTTGAGCATATCCGAGCAACAAACTGCAATAAACACCTATGTGACATTATTAGTTGAAGCCTTATCACACAGTGCTACAACTTCAAAGACAAGAGTTTGACAATAATTACCGCCAAGCATTGGATCATCGGCTCTTTATCAGCATCATTCACCTTCTTCCACCTATGAATGCTCAGGTTTGGTAACTGCATTTGAACCTCTATAACAATCTTGGAGGCTAGCTTAGAGGCGTTATCTCCTACTAGTGCACGAAACTATTCAAGTATAGGAACTAACATCTTCCCATCCTTATCGACAATGTGATGGGCCTGTATGCCGCGTGTTGGGCCACGACCACGTTGTCATGTGATGTTGTAAGGACATAATATTAATTGAGTTAGTAAGTAAACAAATGCAAGTTAAACCTTGAAAACAACTTTGCAAACTTACCAACACTACTAGATGCAGTCACCTCGTGCTCAGGTTGTACATTATGAGGTGGTAAGGATTGGGTACCGACCTCTTGACTTAGGGGATCCATCCCTTCCTCTGGGGTGAGAGTTAATGGCCTTGAATGAGACTATAAACAGAGTCCTAGTGGCATCTCTTGTTCCTAAAATAACAAAATAAATAGTAAAAAAGATATTTAATAAAGTTAAAATATATTTCAAAAAAGATATGATGTTTAAGATATGTAAAGAAGATATGTAACTAGTAAAAGACATGTTCACACACAAATATAAAATGATGTATATAATACCTTGCGGTCAAAGGAACCCAATGACTCATCATCATTGCCATTCTCACTCTCTCATGGTTTATACTCATCGTCATCATCATCTACCTCAACCCTAATTCCCTTTTCCTTTGCATTTGCAGATTTGGGCTGAACCGCACTCACCAAAGAATTTGTAATATTTTTCACTCCAAGATTGTTCATTATCTCACAGTTCTCCTTGATTCGCTTATTTATTTGTTTCTCATATTTTGTTAGCTTCTTAGTTATCAAATCACCTGGTTTCAGCCATTGTTTTTTGCTTTAGACCATTTTCTACAACTATATAACATAATTCAACTTTAATTGAAATATATAGACAATGTCATTATGCACCATTAAATAAAAGAAGAAAAAGAAAATAACATAAACATATAAAGTAAAAATTACATTAATTAATAACATCTGTTTATAAATAAAGTATAAAATAAAAATTACACATCATAATCCATATCAAGATCCATATCAACATCAGGAATGTTATGTTCTACATCTCCTTCATTATCTCTATTCTCTTCCATTATCTCATCTAATGACCCTACTGTCGAAATAACAATGAATTCAACATTATCCCTATAATATCGAACAACTGGGTCAATGTCAATTGGAACATCATCAGTAATGTTTTCTTGTTGGAACACATCATTATTTTTTGAAGGATCCAATAATTCTCCATCACTAGATTCTGGAACATCAAAGACACCTCTATGTTGCACCCTTTGTACGACATTCCAAGGTTCACCCAATTTGGTATCATTTGGATAGAATACTTGCTTAGCTTGACTAGGTAGGATAAATAAGTCAGATTGGTACCACCGACTTTTCATGTCAATGCTTGTGCAATATGTATCAAATCGTACTATTTTGTTTCTACCAATGTTATTGGTGTTGTATCATTCACATTAGAACAAAACAACCTTTTTTTATCACATATGGAGTCAAATTCCAAAACCTTGCACAAGTGACCGTAGAAGTCATGCAATTTTCCTTCGTGATCCCCTTGTGTAAGCACACCACTATTTTGACTCATACGATGGTTGTCTAGATCTTGAGTATGGAACCGTCTGCTATTAATTATGCAACTTAAGTACTCTTTCACTAGCAAATTAGGACCATTTGCTAATGACCACAATTCATTGGTTACCTCTGATGACTTTTCCACTCTCAATCTATTTATCTATAATTACATATAACAAGCAATAAGTAATAATTTATAAATGACGAAATTTTATAAAACTTTAATTTTGTTTAAGTTGTAAATGTCGAAAAATTATAAATGTTTTACCCTCTCTTTGAATCACTTGGGAAATTCTTATCGTTGTATATGGGTTATGTTATGACCAGCTCGAGTTTGTAATAGATTTTTGTGTTCTCTACTCAAAATAAATAAATAAATAAATAAAAAGAAAAAAAAGTGATTACTACGCAGTTTCGAAATAAAAAAGCTAAGTATAAACATAATTTAATGAAATACATATTCCAAATACTTCTCTATCTCTAGGCTACTATACAACACAAACCAATGAGCAATATCACGAATTTCTTGAGACATTTCAGCATCCCGTGTGATTAGACCACTTGGACGTGTAGTTTCTATGAATACTGTCAACCCTTGTTAACGTTCACCACGATCTTCATTCCATTCTGGTCGATTATGAACGATTTCAATCCCATTAACATACATTGAACAAAAAGTAATGCACTCTTTGACAATGTAAGCCTCAGCAATTGAACCTTTTGGTCGAGCTCGGTTGGTCACAAACTTTTTTAATGCTCCAAGAAACCTCAAAGAGAGAACAAATTAGAAGTACAGTTACACATACAACACAATTATGCACATCTCATTTACAAATATAAGTGTAAAAAATACCTTTCAATTGGGTACATCCATCGATATTGCATGTGTCCTCCAAGAATAGCCTCATAAGGCAAATGAACAGCCAAATGGATCATCACATCGAACAAGGATGGAGAAAAGATCTTTTCAAGCTTGCATAAAATGTATATTATACGTTCCTCTAATTTCACTAGTTCACTCCACCTTAGTGTCCTAGCAGCATAGGTCTTGGAAGAAATTGCCTAACTCAAAAAGTGTTGTGCTAATTTCTTTATCCACGTAACCACGTGTTCCAGTGGAAAGAATTATTTGTATAAGTACATGGCAATCGTGGCTTTTTAGGCCTGTTAATCTTCCGTTTCTTCCATTCACTGATTTGGATATGTTTGCCGCATACCTATCTAGATACTTAATAGTTTTTAAGAATTCAAAGAAACCCTCCCTCTCTGCAGATGTCAAAGAAAAGCTTGCTTAAGGCTTGACATATGACCCATTAGATCATTGTGTTAGCCATAGCTCTTTCTTATACTCATATCTTCCAAGTCTAACAGTACCTTGTCTGTGTCCTTGTTCTTTCCATTAATGCCTAACATAGTTCCGAAACCATGTTCACTAAAATTTTTCTCCACATGCATGACATCAATGTTGTGTCGAAGTTTTCGCTTCTTCGAATGGGGTAGCTCATACAAGATGCTTACCTTTGTCAAATTAGTGCTTGACTGGGCCTTTTCCTATTACTTGGATGCTTTCCATGTATGACACCTGTCATGTTTTCTAATTGCTCTTGTATCTTTTCCACCGGTAACTCCAAAGATCTCTTCCGTTTCTCAATCTTACTATTGTAAGCCCTACTCTCAGGCAAGTAACATCGATGGTTAGTGTACCCAGTCTTACTTCTCAAAGATTCAAAATATGGTTCATCATTGCAAGTGTAACAAGAATAATGACCCTTTATTCTCTACCCAGATATGTCACCAAATGCAGGCCAATCGTGTATTGTCCACAACAAAGCTGCATGCATTCGAAAAGTCTCATTGGTGGAGGCATCGTAAATTAGTGCACCATTTGTCCACAACTTATTCAACTCATCCACCAATGGTCGCATATAGACGTCAATATCAATCCCTGGTTGCAATTCTCTAGGAATAAATAATGACATCAAACAAAATGGATCATTCATAACCAACCAAGGCGGGAAGTTGTATGGAATGAGTATGACGGCCCACAAACTGTAAGAGTTGTTCATGTTCTCAAAAGGGTTAAACCCATCAACGGCCAACCCTAGCCTCACATTTCGAGGCTCCAAGGCAAATTCGGATGTTGTGCATCGAATTCCTTCCACTCATCATTGTCAGCGAGATGCTTCAATATCTTGTCGTCCACTTGTTTGTCTTTGTACCATCTCATGTCTTTAGCCCTCTTCATTGACATATATAATCTTTTCAACCGTGGTGTGAAAGGAACATACCGCAATACTTTATGGGGATCTTCTTAACCCTTCCACGATTGATTTTGTATCTAGATGTCTTACAAGTCGGACATTTATCTAGTATTGCATTCTCCTTCCAAAATAATACACAATTATTTATGCAAGCATCAATGAGCTCATATGACAAGCCTAAGTCACATAGTATTTTCTTAGCTTCATAAGTTCACTTTGGAAACAAATTTTCTTTTTGTAAAAGTCTACTTAAAAACTCTAGCATCATGTCAGCTAACTTATTACTCCAATGATTTGTCACCTTCATATTAAGTACCCCGATCACAAACTTCAACAAAGTATAATTTGTACAATTCGGGAACACCTCATGCTGGGCATCAGTCAACAACTTATCAAAAATTCTACCTTCCTCCCCGTGGGTTGTATCAGTCGATTCCCCTCTTATTCGATCTTCCCCTAAGGCATCAATACCACCTAAAATTTCATCACCATCAAGTCGCATCTCATCATCATAATAAGCCTCGTTTGAAACACGAGGTTCCCCGTGCTGGTGCCATATAGTGTAAGTTTGCATAATCCCATATTGGAGCAAATGAATTTCCACATTTCAAAGATTTTGTCTACAAACATTCACACACTTTATACACGGATACAAAATATTACTATTCTGGTCAAAAACCCCAATTTGCAAATTGAAGAAATAACTTGACCCCATCATATATGGTTTATTCATCCTTCCATCAGCCATTCTACCTAGGGCACTCCAACTTTTATCCATGTCTGATCATAAATGAAAGATTAGAATAATATAGTGTAATATAAACTTGTATATTTATGAACTGTTTAAATTGAAAAATTCAATAAGATCTTCACCAAACATATTTATAGATCTTTAATAAAGATTCTTATACAAGTTCTAAGGTTATATGCAAGAAAGGAATAAAAACTAACCAAAATGGTCATAAATAATTTTAACACAATCTTTAACAAAAAAGATCATTAAAAATCTTATATATAATTATATAAGAAGTATCCGTTAAAAATTATCCGACACATATCCCATACTCTTGTCTGGGTGTCGAGTGTCTGACAAGGTTATTTGATTTATTTTGAAGAATCTGTGTAACATAGATCCAAGACACGAAAAAAATTATTGAGAACAATAATTAACTAAAAGCAAAAATATCCATTTGAGAGATATACAATCACCGATCAGAATAATTAGATGTAAAGTACGTGAAGGAAAAATATAGGCTCCCAATATAGGAGCAAATAAGTAACAACTTATATAATTATACTAATAGTAAAGAAAGAAATAGTCGATAGTAAAACCATGTCCAACTTCCATTCAATCCCATCCCATGTAATATTTCGCTACAAGCTATTGTGAAGGGAAACCAAAAAAAATTAGAAAACTCAGGATCCTCAAACCTGTTTTTTCACAGTTTTACAGCAAAAAAGAAAAAAAGAAAATTCATGATTCTATCGTTGAGAAGTAATTGGATCGAATGAATGAATCATGTAAACATGTTATAGTGAGAAATTTTTAAAACCAAATTCAAATGAAGCTAAAAAATGTGCAAAAACAAGATTATATTTACCAGGAAAGGAAAGCCGTCCTTTGCAACCCAAGTAAGTGGCTCTGTGGGAAATACACCACACTCTTGAATATTATCACCACCAATGACCTGTGGGAAAGACACCACCACTATCATGAAAATTATAGCCAACCAACGATTGAGGGCAAATATAACAAAAACCAAAGAAAATAAATCAAATAACCAATATCTTGACACAACAGAGCTACAACAAAACAACAAACCAAGCAAAATTTGGGTTCACAAGAAAAAAAAAAGACAAAATAACAACATTAGATATAAAGAAAACAATCTTGACCTTATGAAAATTACACAACTTAAGATCGTCAGCTCAAGATCTACTCAGCAAACATGGTTTCATCCAGCGAGTTAGGGTTCAAATTGGGAAAAATGAGTTACGAAAGTGAGAGACGAGAATGGAGATAGCGAGATAGAGAAGAGGGGAGACGGAGGTCGGAAAAGCTAGAAGAGGGGAGAGAGAGCTCAAAAAAAATGAGAAGGGGGTAGAGGGAGAGAGAGAGAGAGGCGAAAATAGAGAGAGAGAGAGGGAGAGAGAGATACCTGTTATAGCCAGCGTTGTCCGGTGACATGCGGGTTATGTTGGAAAATAATGGTTTTTCGGCAATTTTAATTCGAAATTAAAGTGGGACCCAACCGCCGGTTGATGTGGGTCAAAGTGGTTTTGTATTCTCTTAAGTAAGAAGATTGCAATACAAAAATAATGAGCCGAAACCATTAAGTTGTGAATAAGAATTGTCTTATAAAGTGGGCATCAATAAAGTTGGGCTTAAATTTGGACTTAGTCTTAGTTTGGATTGGGCCTAGGCTTGTGCTTATGCATATACTGGGTTTGGTCTTGGTCTTGGTCTTGGACTTAGACTTAGACTTAATCTTGAGCTTGAGCTAAGCTATGTTGTGTTGGGTTTAGCCTGTGCATATGTTTGAGAATTGGACTTGGATCGGGTTATAACCCAACTTTAGTATCCATTTTATGGCACATTTAGTTGGTTTATTCAACCATCATTATATACATATTTATTTGTATATTTTAAACACATGGGAGGTTTAGACCTTTGTAACTCATCTTTTGATGATGGAGTTGATGACCACATTAGTAGTTTTAGGTTTTCAACTTTTGTAACTCTAGCCTGAATGGCTAGAATTTATGGCCTTAGTTAATGGCATTTGATGGCCCTATTGATGTTAGCCTTTCATTGCTAAGGCTCTCCCCTACTAATATAAATAGAGGCCTTTCTCCTCCAACTTAGTAAGAATTTTAGAGAGATTTTTTATGGAAAATGGAGATGGTGTTTTGAGATAAAAAGTTGGAGATGTTTATTTTACACTAAAGAAAATTTTTCTTATCTTCTTTTGCTAGCCTCTTCTTTGGTTCTTGTTAGAGAGAGTGCAACCATTGTCAAGTTTGTTGAAGCTATTCAGAATGTGCTTCTGCATTAGCTGGTTTCAACTGTCATATCTTGGGAGACAAACACCGATGTACCTGCAGCACCCACCAAGATGTGGTGAATCTGTTTTAAGAAAACTATGGTATCACACAGGCTTCGGTTTACATCTTTTATCTTTTGTTCTTCAAAGTTTTAAATTTAAATAATTTCTCGTATATTATTTTATATGTGTATTTAAATCCATCTTGTAATATATTTTATGGTGTAATCTAGTTCATTATTGTGTTTTTTTAGTTCTATAGTTTATTGTATATTTCATTCTTTAATAATAAAAATAATAATAATATTTTTTTTGTCATTTCTATTTAATTCATTTTATATATATTTTTTGTATTTTTATGAAAAAATACCAACAAGCCGGTGTGACAAAGATGGACGGACGGTGTGATGGAGATAGATGGGTGAGGGAGTGATAGAGAGAGATATAGAAAGTAAAATAGATACATCTAAACAGAGAGAGATATCTATCTCTTGGTTCAATTTTATTTTTTTATTGTTTTTAAGCATTGGTTGACGAAATTTGGTTTTCCTCTCTAAAAACAATACATTTGGAGACAAAATTATTTCTTTTCTAAAAATTTTACAATGGTAACAAAAAATTTCGTCTTCAAAATAGCGCCGAATCTTTTGCCAAATTTTCCGAGGGCGGGAAATTATTTTGTGACGAAAAATAAAATTTTGAAACGAATAAAATTTTCATCACCTATTGTTTTATTTGATTTTAAGCATTTGGTGATGAAATTTGGTTTTTGTCTCTAAAAATAGTATAATTGGAGGCGAAATCTTATTTTTATCACAAAAACGTGTATATTTGGAGACGAAATATTTTTTCATCATGCGTTTTCGTCACCATAGACCTTTTTTGTTGTAATGATAGTTTAAGGTTTAAACTTTAAAGTTTAAGATTTGGCAACGAGTGATACAATTCTTGTGGTTTGAGAATAAAATTATAAACTAAATAGTAACTGGTGAATTGACAAATAATTAAATCATGGTTTGGAGTAGTTTTAATTTGTTAGTTGATTGAAAAATATTTTAAATAATTATCAAGAATATATTTACGTAATAGTTTTCATATATATAACATAAACTAATTTTACATAATATTTTCATACATTGCTACTAATTTGTAACAAATTTCACATCTTAAATATCTCTTATATTTATTTTTACTTTGATATTTCATTAGAGATTAAAAAAAAAAATATATATATATATATTAACTATAGCAGCATGGAACAGTTTCAAAGTCAAATTATAAATTTTAAAATTTAATCCATAATTAATAAATAGATTAATACAACTTAAACGGTATTATACACAATTCTAATGGTAATATTTTATTGGCCTAACAGCATTAACTCCGTAGATTGTGAAAGTGTTTTTTCTTTTATCCTTTTGGTTTTATGGGATGAGCCTTCATGGTTATTTTCTTCAGCAGTGATTTAGACCCCCTCAAACTTCAACCCCCACCATCCCACACACACGTGGCGGGTGGTGATTGGAGGAGAAGAAAAAAAAGAAAAAAAAAAGTGACCAGTCAAAAAAGAAAGGGGGTCAAAAGGGAGTGGGGGAAAAGGGGTCCCAATCTTTATTCTATCTTCTTTTGAAACTCTCTCGTGTCTTTTGTACGGGTTTCCTTAGTTTTTTTGTTCTTGGTCTCTTCGATTTTCTTATATCGCTGTCCTTAGTATTTTTTTTGGTTTTAGTTTTTAGTTTAGTTTGTTTTTTTTTTTTTTAGTTTCTTCGATTTTAGTTTTGTTTGTGGTTTCTTTGATGTTGTTTTAGGGAAATGGTTATATCTAGGCGGTTGGTGATTATTACCTTTGGGTCATGTTTGATTCATAAAACTAATAGTGAAGTATTAATAATCTTATTAAATTAGTATGGTATTCACTATCCAATAGGATTAATATCCATTAGATTAATAATCCCATCTCTACCCCATTACTAATAATCTTACAAATTTGTTAGATTAATTATCTATTAGATTAATAATTCTAAACCAAAATGTTAAAACAAACATAGGATAATTGAGCCCACAGATTAATAATCTCAATCCCAATTTGTAAACTGATTCAATTTGCCTGTTTAATTTAATTTTTATTGGTTTCAGTTTTTGTTTTGATTTTAAAAATGGTTGAACCGTTTAAATTTGTCCGATTTTCAATTCTAAGTTTGATTATGGTTCTGAATCGAACCAAACATAATGTATTTGTTTATTATTTTTCAATATGTTTGTATGTAAAAATGAAAAGGGTAAATTACACATTCACTTTTCCTGAAATTTGAATAAAATACAATATAAGTTTCACAAATTTAACGGAATTACATTGGATTTTTTTAAGATTTTAATTCACATAACATTTGATTCCTTTTTCACAATAAATTCTTTAGCCATATAGATATTTAAAAATGATATTATCATTCTTTTACATTGAAATGTATATTTTATATTATTTATATCTCTATGTTTTATATCATTTGCATTATTTTGGTCATATTAACCTCAATAAAAGATAAGTCAATGTAATTATGTTAATATGTGAAGTTTACTTTATTTTCTCGAAATTTTATGGATGTTAGTGTAATTATTCACTCAAACAAAAATATAGAAGTTACTGATAAGATTTAAACACTAGCCTCGATTGGAAATTTGAGAAACTCTAACCAACCTAAGTAAACTAATTGGTATTAATTTATTTATTATTGAAAAATCTAGAAACCCCCTAGATGCTGATTTGTGATTATGTAACAATTTTAAGCAGAATATAACAATCCCAATCAAACAATCAAGAGAAAGAGACACAACGATTTTACGTGGAAAAACCACAATTGGACACCTTCCAATTGTGATCAAAAAACCACGGGCAACTGCCACAAGAACAATCCACTAAGAAGATTTAAAGGAATTACACAGGTATACTCTCAATTATCTAGCGAATTCACAACGCCTAATTGAACCAACCTCTATGTGCCTCTTCCAACCCTATCTTCAGCACGGAATTGTCTTTCTGATGAGCCACTCCGGATTCCACCAAAGCTTCAGGCTCGAATTCTTCAGAATTCACAACTGAAGAACAACTCTCTCTTTTGTGTATAACAAACAAATCTTTGATGTACTCTCTTTAAACCATGAGTTGAATACTCAATAAAACATCAAAGAAAAAATCAAAATATCCCTAGATATAAACCTTTAAGAACCAAAAAGAAGATCTGGAGGACTTCAATGAATTACTTAGTTTTGGGAGAAAACCAAGTATTTATAGAGAACCAAAAGTAATCCAAGATTGGGAAGAAAACAAACTCTTTGAGAAATCCGGATTCTGAGGCTCGCTCGAGCGAAGCTTTCCTGGCTCGAGCGAGGAGAGTAATTTTCATGATTTCTACTAGTGCCTTGGCTCGAGCGACGGATCCTTGGCTCGAGCGAGGAATACACTTCTTCAGGTTTTTGTATGGACGCAATCCTTGGCTCGAGCGAGCATTCCTTGGCTCGAGCGAGCATTCCTTGGCTCGAGCGAGAAAGTCTTAGCTCGAGCGAGCACTCCTTGGCTCGAGCGAGCAACGACTGATATGCAATTTTGAATGCAATTTTGAATTTTGCTTCGGCCGCGAGCTGACCGGGCAGCTCGACCCCCGTAATAATCAGCGAAGTGGCAATCTTGAAAGCATTGACATCACAAACTTCTCTGCAAGGCTCGATTCGGGTTTGGATTTGCATCTAATAAACTCAAAACCTCACTGAAATAAAAGTGCGAAAAGAAATACATCTGAAAGGAGTTTTGTGAAACGGGGTTGCCAAGAATAAAAACCTAACAATTATTATAAAATATATCATATTTCTTATTATATAAAATTTTTAGGATCGTAAAATCGAACAAAACCAAACTGATTTTTATGGCTTAGTTCTGGTTCGGTTACATAGATTTAACGGTTCATTATGGTTTTAATTTTTTTGAAACCATAGGCGCTGATTCGGTTCCTAATTTACTATAAAAATTGGACTAATCCGACCCGTGAACATCTTTATTTTCAGTATATATAAGTTATGCATTTTGTTACACATTTTTTAGTCCATGTTATGTATTTTTGTGACAAATATTATATAATTTTTTAATAAAATTATGTCAATATATTGTTTAAAAGTAAAATTACATATCTGTATTTATTTATTTTTTTAACAAACATATATATCCCCATTTTGTAGATGGAGTAGGACAAATTTGACATAATTATATTGGACGGTAAAATTTTAATATTTAACCTTAGTTGTTCACGACCCAAACCCGCCCCTATGGGTTTAGCACCGTAACTGGCCAGTAATCCGAGATTACCGAAGGCCTGCTTAACAGTAATAACAGTAATACAGAGTACAGGGGCTGGCGGAAGCCAAAACAGTAATTAAAATATGTCCAATGAGCTGTGACAGTCTATATGCAAAAGACTTTTTATAACATATATACAGTCAATACCAAAATAGTATGCACAGTATTTACAATAATCCAGATCAGGGACTTGATCCCTATTAAGACAGTACAGTACAAAAACATTCAGTCTATACAGATCAGAAACAAAAAAGGGAAAACTACAACACCCCTAAACAGCCTTGGCTTGAAGAACTTGGAACCTCTCTGTGAGGCACAGTAGTTGGCTTGACAAAATGGGAGCTTATCCCGGCGCTTCTAGCAACGGCCTGGTGCCTGTACACCTACACATATATATGAGCAGTGAGCTAAAGCCCAGTGAATAACATAATGAGTAAAGAGGTTAAGAATGAATGTCCTTTCAGCATTGAAAACAGTCATTTCAATCAGTAAATCAGTTATTCAGTCAGAGCAGTCATATGTGGTACATCCAATAGCAAAACAGTACAGTAGGTCTAAACAGACCGAACAGTCAGTTGATGGCCATCATATCAGTAAACAGTAGTGGTTCCAACATGGGAACCGACAGAGATCTCTGTGACAGTAACAGTACAGTATAGTAACAGTAGGTTGCTAAGGATACCACAATACAGTTCATAATTAGGACATCATTCATTCAGTTAACAGTAAACAGTTCAGAAAACAGTTCAGTTGATCATTCAGAAAATATTCATTTTCGAACATATCTTTACAACATTGTTACTCACAGAGTTCTGGGCTACAGATAAGCTAGAGCGCGTCTCCGGATGCCAACCCTACACAGTTACAGAGTGAACACACACTAAGCTACACTGTTGGGAAATAATAACTTAATCCTTAATTTGCCTCGGTGTGGTTCTACATCAATATCCTCATTAAGATGCTTTAAACTAAGCCTAAGAATGCCTAGAATGAAATGAGGATGCAAAGATGCACTTTTAAAAAGATTTTCAGAATTTTCAGAAAAATAGGGTCCCGCTTGAGCGTGGATTTCCCCGCTCGAGCAGACATGCAGACAAAGGTTCCCCCGCTCGAGTGTCACTTCCCACGCTCGAGCGGACTGCAAAACATGGCAAAAGTACTGGATGTGCGAAAATCACGCTCGATGGGCGCTCGACACCCGCTCGAGCATGTGACACAAGTCCCCGCTCGAGCGTGCAATCCCCCGCTCGAGCGTACTGTAAAACAATGCAAAGTGCTGGGAGCACGAATTCCACGCTCGAGCGCCAATTTCCCCGCTCGAGCGTGAGTCCAAATTCTGGAAATTCCAGATTTGAACCTCAAGCTCAAAACCAAGTTTTAATGCATCAAATTCGATCCTCTTGGGCTAATTTTCTGGAAAACACTCGTAAACTCATAGTATTACATGTTTCAAAGCTCAATTTGAGAAATCAAAGCCCAAGGGTAGTTCAATTAAACACAATTTCAAACCAATCTCATGAACTTGATATAAAACATAACATGCATGAATTTAAACCAATTCAAAGCTTTAATCACTTGCTCAAATGAGCCAACCCTCCATAAACAAGATGAATTCATGGTCCAATGCAAAAATATGAACATGCATGTGGAATTTCATGAACAATACTCTTCAAAACTCAAGGATGGCAACATGCATGCATGATTTCCTACTCAATTCAATGTATTAAGCTAATTTTGACTCCAATCTTCAATATAACAAGAATCAAGCAAGAACTAACTCAAAGACAAGTTTAAGAGGGTGGATTTTCTACCTTAGACCTTGATTATCAAGTGTAGGAAGCTCAATTATGAAATCAACCTTCAATCTCTTTAATTCACCAAGCAAATCACAAGATGGAACCCAAATTCTCTCACTCTCTCCCTCTCTACTCTCTTGGTCGGTTAAGGGTCTCAAAATGAGATGATCAAAATGATGCCAAGATGAAATAAACTAAGCCTCAAAATGTTTGGTGTAGTGGTCCACTAATAGGGTAAGGTTGTAAATAATGCAACTTGTGAGATAAAGCTTATTTTAATCTAATTAAATCATACCAAATCATATTTCGGATAAATACACCAAAAATCACATTAATTCTAATTAACACAAAGCACTAATCAATTTCAGATTCGACCGCCGATAAGGCCTTCAATTTGCAGTTTAAAGCATGAAACATGAACAGATACATTTAACAGTCAACAGATAGAAATGCAATTAACACAATACATTCTTGCAATTAATTCGGAATTTCAGTCTAATCAATTTCTTATCCAATTCAGTCACAGTTTAGCAGTAAGCAGTGGTGTTATCAGTAAACAGTGGTGAGGGTTGTTACAAGTATTTAGGGCTTCAGCCCAAAACTTTGGAGGAAGTTTCTTACTAAGGAGCATGATCCTAGCCATCTCTTGAACAACCCTGTTCTTCCTCTCAACCACTTCATTTTGTTGTGGAATAATAGGTGCAGAAAATTCATGCTTAATTCCATGCATATCACAAAAATCCGAAAACGAACTGTTTTCAAACTCACGACCATGATCAGTTCGGATTCTTATGATACGCCCAATGGAAACACCCTGTTCATTTTGGATTTTAAGGACTAAGGCCTGGAAAGCATCAAACGTATCAGATTTTTTCCTTAAAAAATTTACCCACAAAAATCGAGTAAAATCATTAACAGTTAAAAAAATATATCTTTTACCTCCAATGCTTTCAGTGCGAGTGAGTCCCATAAGATCCATGTGAACCAATTCAAGAGGACATTTGGTTATAAAGTTGTTCACTTTTTTATGAGGGGAACGGGTTTGCTTCCCAAGTTGACATGGTCCACACACATGATTCAGATTCTTACCTAGTTTAGGTACTCTTCTCACAAGCTCTTTGTTGGCTATCTTAGTTAGGTCTTTGAAATTCATATGACCTAATCTTTGATGCCACAAATCAATGTTACTTATGATGGCTGTGTGACAAGTGAGATCATTAGTAGTAACAATCTCTTAGCAGTTATCAGATGTGCGAACCCCATGCAAGAAAATATTTCCCTTTTTATCCAAAATTTCATATTTATTTTTTGAAAACAATATTTCATGGTGGGAATCACACATTTGACTGATGGTCAAAAGATTCTCTTTAAGACCATCAACATGTAATGCATTTTCAAGCTTGGAAAGACCAGCTACACTTATAGAGCCCTTACCAATGACTCTAGAAGTGCCACTATCTCCAAAGGTAACAATTTCACCTTCATATTTTTCAAGGGAGGTGAAATAGGATTTGTCACCTAACATGTGACGAGAGCACCCACTATCAAGATACCACATGTGTGAGTCATGTGCTTTTAGAGCAATGTGAACAACTAAACAAGTTAAGTCATCTTTTCTCACCTATATATTTTTGGTCTTAATAAAATCAGGTCAGGCGGTCTTGGTAAATGACTTGGCGTTGTGAACACCCTCATGTATCTTAGTGTTCACCTAGACATGTAAGGTTGTCTCCTAACCCAAAAAGTATTCGAATTTCTACCATTTTGAGACACCTTACCAAACAATTCAAAGCAATAAGGACGAATGTGGCTATACCTACCACAATGATGACAAATAAAAACAGGTTTTACCTCCCTTTTGTTGATCTTAACTCCGTTAGGTAGATGACGAGAGGGATCACCCTGGTGTACCTTCAGCTTTCCCTTTGCTTGAGTCTTCAAGTCATGTGATGTAGAGGCCTGCCCCTTGTGAGCTGTCGTATTACCATAGCCTAGCCCACTTTTGTCACAACCCATTTGTTAAGACCCGAGGATGTCTTCTAATGATTTGGAACCTTTGTTCCACATGGCAATGGTGGCTCTAGCAATTCGGAATTCTTCATATTTATGACAAACCATCTCTTCCAATGTAGCTTGTGACATTTCAAGGCTTTCCATCTTCTCTTCATATGTGGAATACACTTTCAGGAGTTCATTCCTTTCAGTTTTACAGGATAGAAGTTTCCCACATAGTTCTTGCCTGTCGCTAGAGATCTTGATGATATTCTGCTTTGCTGTTACAAGTTCTCCTTTTAGCTTGACATTTTCGCTTTCACATGCTTTGAGCTTGTGAGTGAGTTTGTCATGATCTTGGACAAATTCAGAGATTCATCGTAAAGCCTTTCGTAAGCTTATTGTAGATCATCACCATTAATCTCATCATTGTCTTCTGATGTTTCATCATCCTTTTTTTGTTCCTTATTCTCCTTGACCTCATCCAGTTGAGCAACTAAGGCAGGAAATGTGATAAATGGTGGTGAAGATGAATCTCCTCTTTCATGAAATTGGCTCAGAATGTTCCATGCATCTTTAACCTTTGTGCAGTGAGCAACCCGTTGCTGTTCTTCATCAGAAATTGCTCCACGAATAGTAATCAGAACTCTCTGATTGCTCGGATTGTCAGCACTTTCAACATCCTCTTCAATGGCTTGCCAGCCTTCTGGGTCGAAAGCTCTCAGAAACGCCCTCATTCTGATCTTCCAATACAAGTAATTACTCCCATCAAATGTGGGAGCATGATGCAGATTCTGACCACGAGCAAATTCCACTAGCTTCGGAAGAGGTCGAGTGAAAGTGGACCAAAATGCCATGAAAGCACTATCCCTGTCTTCACTAGATTCAGTTCCTTCGGGTTCTCGCTCCGACCCGCTTTCATCATCCCAAGTCACTGTGTAGACTTTCTTCTGATTCTTTTCCGAAGGACATTCAAGGGCAATATGTCCAAACCCTTGACATTCATAACACTTGACCCCTTGCCCCTTTACAATCTTCTTTTCAGTTTTTGGAGCAAGTTTTGGTGGAAAAGTTTTTGGTTTATCATTACTCTTGTCTTTTGAAATAGGGTCTCTGAAATTAGGCTTCTTTTTCTTTAAATTTTTTTTGAACTGTTTAGAAAACATAGCCGTCATCTCAGACTCTAAATCAAACTCAGTCTCAGGAGTTTTTGCAGTCTCATGAGCACTAGTGAAAGCCACACTATCTTTTTATTTTTTCTTAAAAATCTGGTGGGCTTCATAAGTCTGCAAGTTTCCAGCCAACTGATCAAGCTTGAGGGTGTCAACATTCTGAGCCTCCTCAATGGCTGTCACTTTTGATTGGAACCTCTCAAGTAAAGACCTCAAAATTTTTCCAACAACTTTAGCTTCAGGGATTTTTTCATCGAGTGTGAAACAGGAATTCACGATGTCACTAAGTTTAGCATAGAAATCATTAAACGTCTCATCATCACGCATAAAAAGGGTTTCAAAGGCAGAGGTGAGACGTTGAAGTTTTGACCTTTTAACATAAGTAGTACCCTTGTGAATCGTTTCAAAAATGTCCCAAGCCTCTTTTGCTACCTCACACGTGCAAATACGACGAAACTCTTCAGGTGTGACGGAGCAAAAAAGGGAATTGAGAGCCTTGCTGTTCCAACTCGAGTTTTGATAATCGGTTGTGTCCCATTTATCAAGGGGTTTGGGAATATCAATACCATCAATGGTGACAATAGGTTCACTCCATCCATAGATCACACAGTGCCAAACTTTCTTATCGATGGATTTTAAAAATGCTCTCATACGAGCTTTCCAATAAGAATAGTTTGTACCATCAAGTAACGGAGGTCTATGGGTCGAGTTACCTTCACGAATTGAATCCATATCACCAATCACACAAAATCACACTCCTATAGTTTTGATAAAAATAAAGAGTGACTTGCTCTGATACCAATTGAAAATCCTAAGTGATTCGTGATTAGATCAAGATTTAATTACTCCAATTCCCAATCATTCAAAACACACAATCTAAATCATCAAGCACTTACGAAAGTGATTTATATTGTTGTTTTCAAAAAACAATAAATCGACACAAACGATTTTTACATGGAAAAACCACAATTGAAGCACCTTCAATTGTGATAAAAAAACCATAGGCGAAACGCCACTAATCAATCCACTACTGAAGAAAGAAAGATTACAAAGATAGCAAACAAATTACCCAAACGCTTCCAATTTGTCTTCAAATCTTCTGTATATCTTCCACCACAACCTTCGTCTTGGAAATTATTAGACTGAAGTTGAATCCATAACTTCTATTGTCAAATCAACGACTACACACAGTATCAAACTCCTTTGAAACTCCACGCTTGAATCTCCGGATTCCACTGAAAAAGAACACTCTTGAATATAACCAATCAGCCTCCTTGATATGTGCTTATCAATACATGAGTTTAATACTCACTCAAATCATCGAGGAAAACTCACAAAAAACTCCAAAAGAAAACCTCAGAAAGCCTTAAAGTAGATCTCAAAACGTAATCCTAGTTTTGGACTAAAACTAGTACTTATAGAAAACTGGGATAGCGAAGCTCGCTCAAGCGAAGACTTTCTCGCTCGAGCGAGGAACTAATCTCGCATGTTTTTCTTAAGTGGCTTCGCTCGAGCCACGCTACCTGCGCTCGAGCGTACATTCATCCTTCTCAGGTTTTTTACAGACGCAGCCTTCGCTCGAGCAAGGATTCCTTCGCTTGAGCGAGCAACACAAAAAACTTAGAAAAAATACAACTTAATAAAACCATGTTTGTCCATGGGATTGACAAGACTAAGGGACCTAACAATTCTAAATAAATAAATATAAGAACATTGTATTGATGTAAAATTCCAATCCAATTACAATTTATCAAACCTCACCATAAAAAAATCTATACAAATCCCAAAATTAAGAAAACCAAAAACATGATAACCCTAAAATCAAATCCACTTTTTTGCATACCAAAACTGACATAATGATGAAATAGTTGAAATTTTTAGATTAGAACCAAAAAAAAAAACCTACAATTAAAATTGCAAATAAAAAAAAATAAAGGAAATATCATTTTGCCCCCTAAACTATCACGTGTTTTTCAATTTGACCCCCATACTTTGATTAATTTCAATTTCATACTTGCAATTTCAAAAAATTGATCAATTTAACCCCTACCATCACATTCTTTCTACAATTGGAAGGAATGTGATGAGCTGTCCCCTTGAACTATCTTTTGGAAGGAATGTAAAAGGGCTTTGCTTACAAAATAAGTTGGTGTGATGGACAGTTGAACAAGGGCTTTGTTGGGATCAAAATTGACTTTAGGGTTTTCAAATTTCTTAAACGAAATCAAAAGCAAAGTTCATCATTGAACGAATGACATGAACTAATATTGAATCATGGGTTGTGTTTGAAGAAGGAAGGATGGCAAACAAAGGAATCGACCAACTATTTATGGTATTTACTGTTAATATTTGTTTATTTTTTAAGCTAATGATTATGAAAAATTGATTTATGATATTGTTAGGTTTTTGTTATTGGCAATCCCGTTTGACAAAACTCGTTTCAGTTGTAATTTTGTTCTACTCTTATTTCAGTGAGGTTATGAGTTTTTAGATGCGAATCCAACCCGAATTATGTCTTGTAGAGAAGTTTCAGCAGTTAATTCTTTCATGTTTGCCACTTCGCTAACTATGTCAAGGATCGAGCTGCCCAGTTAGCTCACGGGGGTCCAGAGGGCAGCGAAGTTGCAGTCGAAGTTGTTTGTTCGCTCGAGCGAAGAATCTTTGGTCTCAGAAGTTTGTTTTCACTGACTGTAAAAATACCGAGAAGATGCTTTTCTCGCTCAAGCGACACTTTGGTGGCTTGAGCGAAGTCTCTTGGAAAAACAGGCGTTTTAGTCTCTTCACTCGAGCGACCATTCCTTCACTTGAGCGACCATCGCGGCCCTGTTTTCTATAAATACAGGGTTTTATCAGATTTCAGGGTTACGGCTTCCAGATCTTCTTCTTGGGTATTAGGGTTTTCATCTAGAGTTTCTTTATTTGTTTCCTTTGATATCTTTGAGAGTTTAATCATGAATTGAGTGGTTTATATCAAATGATTTGTTTAGTTTGTTTTATTCACAAAAGAAAGAGTTGTTCTTCGGTGGGTTTCATGGAACCTGAGCTTGAAACTTTGGTGGATTCCAGAGTGGTTCATCATCGTGGATTCGACATTGGCGTTGTGGATTCATCGTTGGGCAAGACAATTTTGAAGAAAAGACATGGTTAGAAGAGGCACATAGGGGTCGGTTCGATTCGAGCATGGATTCGCTAGGTAATTGAGAGTACTCTTGTGTAATTCCTTTATGTCTTTTTAGTGGATTGTTTTGTGGCTTTTGCCTGTGGTTTTTTTATCACAATTGAAGGCATTTCAATTATGGTTTTTCCATGTTAAAATTGTTGTGTCGATTTATCTTTGATTGTTTGATTGAGATTGTTATTACTAGTCAAAATTGATACATAATCACAAATAAACATCTCGGGGATTTTTAAGATTTTTCAGATATGATACTAATATGTTTCGGCATTTTTTAGAATAAATCTTTGTCTGTTTGTCTTTGAAAGTGATTTGTTTAATCGGAATTGTTTTACTTGAATGGTGTAATACTTGATTAGTGTATTAGTTTAATCAGCCCTCAAAAGAAACTAATTTTTTATGTAATGCTTTTGAAATATCAATTTACCAAGAATACATATACTTCTCTCTTATGGTAATAGTAGTTTAATACTGTCTTATAGTAATAGTAGTTTAATACCAATTTTATTTATTTATTAGTATAATTAGTCCATAATAGCATATTTTTTCATTTAAAAAATGCAGAGAAAGGATCTTGTTATTTCACAATCAAAATGCATCATGGGGGTTTGGTTAGTTATAATCCTCAGAGGGTTTATAGTGGTAGATTTATCAGTTATTTTGACTTTTGTAATTCTTATGAAATATCACTTGTGGAGTTGGATAATATGGCCAAGGAAGTAGGCTGCAGTGGATGTAACATTTATTACTATAAGGTTAATTATTATGCTGGGTTAGAGTTGACTAACACTGATCAAGATGTAATGAGGTTGGAGACACTTGTGAATGGAAACAGAGTAGTAGAGGTTTATGTAGGTTGTTTATGAATGGATGGTGTTATAGGTGCCCAAGTTAATCAAGTAGGGTCAAGTGCAAAAAGAAGTCAGAGAAAGAGAGTACTTGTAGATATATAGGTAGCAAAAGAGGAAGATAGTGATGACTATAATCCTAATTCCTCAGACTCTTCCTCATCTGATGAGTTTGAGAAATTTGAGGATAGTAAGTATGGATTTTTTGATGATGATGCATTGTATGAGGCTAATGTTGACAAAGATGTAGAGTTTGCTAGTGTAGGAAGTAGTAAGAAGGTAATGGCTGAGGCAGTTGATGAGCTAGAAAGCCTTGGAAGCTCCTCTGATGAGCTAAGAAGTATTGACAGTTCATCCGATGAAGGAGGTAGTTCTCATAAGAGGAAATACCCTATTTTTAATGTTGAGTTTGATATGCACAATCCTCAATTCAAACTTGGTATGGAGTTCAAGAGTCATGATATGTTTAGGGATGTTGTGAAGGAATATGCGATTAAGTGGTACAAACATATAACATTTACCAAGAGTGACAAACAAACGGTTAAGGCAGAGTGCAAAGTTTGTTGTCCTTGGGTTTGTTATGCTTCATATGTAAAAAGTGATAGGTTGTATAAGATCAAAACACTTGTTGATCAGCACACTTGTAACAGGTCTTTTAATAGGGGACATGTGACTTTCAAATGGATTATGAAGAGGTACTTTGAAAGAATTAGGTTAAGTTCTACATGGCCAATTAAGTCATTGGCAGACACTATTTCAAGTGAGCACAATGTGAAGGTTGACTTACAAAAAGTGAGAAGGGCAAGAAAGAAGGTGTTGACACTAGTAGATGGTACTGCAGCTCAGTAATTTGCAATGTTATGGAGTTACAATGAGGAGATTAAGAATACCAATCCTGAGACAATAGTGTGCATGAAGGTGAAACAAATTCCAAAGGTTAATGAATGGAGTAATCCAAGGGTTAATGATGGGAGCAATACAGAGTCAAAGTTCAAAAGATTGTACTTGTGTTGGGGTCCATTAAAGAAAGCTTTTTTGAATGCTTGCAGGCCGGTGATAGGAGTTAATGGATGCCATTTGAAGGGATCACATGGTGGTATTCTCTTGACAACTATTGGGATAGATATAAACAATTGCATATTTTCATTTGCCTATGCAATTGTTGAGAAAGAGAAGAAGAAAACATAGTTGTGGTTTCTAGAGCTGCTAAGACATGATCTCAATATTGTAAACTCTCATTATTATACCATCATGAGTGATAAACAAAAGGGTTTGATTGATGCAGTGGCTGAGTTGTTCCAAATGCTACACACAGGTTTTGTGTGAGGCATTTGTACAACAATTTTAAGGGTAAACACAAGGGATTGGTGCTGAAAGATCTGTTGTGGAAGGTTGCTAGGGCAATAATTGTTCCTGCATTTACCAGAGTGATAGAAGAGATTAAAGAAGTTGATTGTAAGGCATATGCTTGGTTAGTAGAAAGACCACCAATTCATTGGAATATGAGCCACTTCAACACTTTTCCAAAGTATGACATTTTACTAAACAATCTATGTGAGTACTTCAATTCAAGCATCTTGGAAGCTAGGAGTAAACCTATGGTTACAATGTTAGAGAAGATTTGTAACGCCCCAATTTCTGGACGGTTAATAAATCAACTCAAGCTCAAATTTAAAATTCTAACTAATTAATAACCTTAAAAATACAAAATTGTCTCCAAAATAATTACACAAATGTCTCCAAAATATAACTTACACAAATCTCTAAAAACAATATATAGTGGTAAGCTCAAAAATCTCTAACTCAATAATCCTTTAAATTCTTCAACTCCAACCACCACTAAATTTGCTCCACACCTGAAAAATAAATTAACTCGGGAAGTATACAATACGACAGGAGTAACAAAGCTCAGAGAATAAATAATTTCATAGGGATCCAATAATTACACAAACAATTCAGTACATGATAATTCAGTATATGAATAATTTCATAAGGATCCAATAATCTCAACTCGACATATGATAATTTATCCAGAACCAAATACCCGGTCTTACTCAGTACATGACTAGTGACCGCCTCACCCCCCTCACCCAAGCACAACCGCTTATCCGGGCTATTGGTACAAAGCATATTGGCAAAGTCCACTCGATCCATGTACGAAGCATTTCCATGTCATTTAGCTAGACAAATCAACATTTCCAACACAGAATAACTACACAGAGTTCATCAAATGACTAGAGTAATCAAACGAATCAACAACGAATAATTCCACAGAATTTATCAAATTATCAAAATCATCAAGAGGAGTACAAACTGAAAGTGATTAAAATAACACTGTTTGTAAAGAGATTTAAAGGAAGTATATTATATACCACCCGAATTACCTCAAATCAATCTCCGCCATCGCCAACACTCTAATCTTGATATTTCTCCATGGATCTCCAAAAATAAATCTGATCTTACTTTGATAAAATCTATTACTCTCATCTGCTATATCACCAAGGCGAAACAGAATTTCCAGATTCAAAACCACTTAAAGATTGAAATTAAAAAGACTATTTCAGATTTGTTCCGAGCCCGGCTCTCCTATGGTTTGTAGGGAATTTTATCTAGTTTTCAAAAAAAAAATTCGGAAATGTAATAGCTTTTCCAGATTTTTAGTTATTTCAGAAATACTCCAGCTCTGTCCAGATTCGTTAACCGTTACAAAAATCGGATTTTTTCACAAACCACTCACACTTTTTCAATGAAACCAATTTTCCTTGAAAACTAACTCCTTAAGGAAGAGTTGGACATAAAATTGAGGTCCAGAAGATATTTCTACATTTTTCTCGAATTTCCAAAAGTTGGCTGTAAAACAGACTTCTCTGGCACAATTATTGAAATAAGAAAGTTGGTGAAAAAAAAGGTCAACTAGGGGAAATTTTCCACTTCTATTGTGATAAAAACATGCTAAATAATATGTATTAAACTCAGAAATTTGAGGTGAAGGTGTGCCTTTGGAAATTTTGAGAGATTGATATGGAAAAAGGTGGCCTTGTACCGATTAAAAGAAATACAAGAAAGGTAGAATCAAGGCTCAACTCCTTTCATTTTTAACACAAGAATGCCAAAAAAAAACATGTGAAATGAATGTTTTAAACTTCTAAGAGCATGTATTTGAAAGGAAAAAGAAGAGAGAGTTGTACTGTGGCTTACTTGAGGGTTGTTGGAATTCCTAGCAAACTTTTTCTTCCTCTCCTCTCTTCTACCAAGCTCACCCTCCTTCTTCTCTTCTCTCTCAGCTGAATATAGTGTGTATGTGTGTGTTCTTGTATGTAAAATGCTATGGGAGGGGTTGTTTTTATAATGAATTTGGTGCAAAAGGTCATAAATGCCCATTGGTTGGAATTGGATTGGATAGTTTGGATTTAGTTTGAATTCAATGGAATAGTGGAGGATGAGAGACCTTAGTTAGTTTCCTAAACATGATCTAGTTAGGGTTTTCTGCCTAATCAAACCAACCTAGTTGCATATATATATATATATATATATATAAGTTTGTACTAAGTCAAAGATATTTTCCTTAAATCATGCAAATTGTCTCAAAGTACATTCATTGTATCTATATAAGTTATGGCTGGCCATAAATGGTGATTTAAGGGACTTATTTTATTATTAATTTTTTTGGGTACAAATGTTGGAAATTGTAAAATATAATGTTTAAAAAAGGGTTTAGGGTACAAGTGTATATATAAATATAATAGCACTTGTTTGGGGTCAAAATGTGATTTAATAAAAATGTGAGGGCTTGGGCTCAATTAAAATATCTATCTCAAGTGTAGAGTTAATAAATTAGTGTTAGGAAAAATAATTCGGTTTGTATTATCCTTCTTTGAATTTAAAAGTGAATAACCGAATGAAAACTGTGAAAACCGGAAGTTAAGGTTTAGAGAGATTAATCTAAAATTTGAGAGTTAAATAATTAATATTAGAGTATTAGAAATGATTTCTAAGCTTCTAGGGTCAATTAGGGTTTGTATGGGTTCGTCTGTGATGCGTTTTCGGTTCTAGGGTTTAATTCTGTGAATAAACGGGGAAGTAAGGGTTTTTATTATAATCACTCAAAATTTAGGAACCTAATAGGGCTTACTAAAGTTAGGGGTCTCACAACCTATCCCTTTAAATAAATTTCGTCCTCGAAATTCACAATCTCTATTGCTCCAAAATTTAATAACGACTAACTCTTCAAATAACACGCTTTCGCTACGCACTCTGATATAAAAATGATTTTATTTATTTATTATTATTTCTTTAACTTCAAATATCAGTCTTTTTTTTTCTCAAATGTTGAACCCAAATATCAATCACCTAATAGATCATATGTAAGACCTAATCCCTATGCTCTGATACTATTTGTAACACCCCAACTTCCGGACCGTTAATAAATCAACTCAAGCTCAAATTTAAAATTCTAACTAATTAATAACCTTAAAAATACAAAATTGTCTCCAAAATAATTACACAAATGTCTCCAAAATATAACTTATACAAATCTCTAAAAACAATATATAGTGGTGAGCCCAAAAATCTCTAACTCAATAATCCTTTAAATTCTTCAACTCCAACCGCCACTAAATTTGCTCCACACCTGAAAAATAAATTAACTCGGGAAGTATACAATACGACAAGAGTAACAAAGCTCGGAGAATGAATAATTTCATAGGGATCCAATAATTACACAAACGACTCAATTCAAGATACCAAGCAATTTACCAAATTGCACAAATAAGTCAACTCGACATAAGATAATTTATCCAGGACCAAATACTCGGTCCTACTCAATACATGACCAGTGACTGCCTCACCCCCCTCACCCAAGCACAATCGCTTATCCAGGCTATTAGTACAAAGCATATTGGCAAAGTCCACTCGATTCATGTACGGAGCATTTCCATGTCATTTAGCCAGACAAATCAATATTTCCAACACAGAATAACTACATAGAGTTCATCAAATGACTAGAGTAATCAAACAAATCAATAATGAATAATTCCACAGAATTTATCAAATCATCAAGAGGAGTACAAATTGAAAGTGATTAAAATAACACTATTTGCAAAGAGATTTAAACAAAGCATTATTGTATACGACTCGAATTACTTCAAATCAATCTCCGCCATCGCTAACACACTAATCTCGATATTTCTCCATGGATCTCAAAAAATAACTCTGATCTTACTTTGATAAAATCTACAACTCTCATCTGCTATATCACCAAGGCGAAACAAAATTTCCAAATTCAAACCCACTTAAAGATTGAAACTAAAAGGACCATTTCAGATTTTTTCCGAGACCGGCCTTTCTATGGTTCATAGGGAATTTTATCTAGTTTTTAGAACATTTTTCAGAAATGGAATAGCTTCTCCAGATTTTTAGTTATTTCATAAATACTCCAACTCTGTCCAAATTCATTGACCGTTACAAAAATCGGATTGTCTCACAAACCACTCACTCTTTTTCAATGAAACCAATTTTCCTTGAAAACTAACTCCTTAAGGAAGAGCTGGACATAAAATTGAGGTCCAAAAGATATTTCTACATTTTTCTAGAATTTTTGAAAGTTGGCTGTAAAACAGATTTCTCTGGCACAATTCTTAAAATAAGAAAGTTAGTGAAAAATGAGGTCAACTAGGGGAAATTTTCCACTTCTATTGTGATAAAAACATGCTAAATAATATTTATTAAACTCAAAAATTTGAGGTGAAGGTGTGCCTTTGGAAATTTTGAGAGATTGATATGGAAAAAGGTAGTCTTATACTGATTAAGAGAAATACAAGAAGGTAGAATCAAAGCTCAACTCCTTTCAATTTTAACACAAGAATGCCATCAAAAAACCTCTGAAATGAATGTTTTAAACTTCTAAGAGCATGTATTTGAAAGGAAAAATAAGAAAGAGTTGTGTTGTGGCTTACTTGAGGGTTGTTGAAATTGCTAGCAAACTTCTTCTTCCTTTCCTCTCTTTTACCAAGCTCACCCTCATTCCTCTCTTCTCTCTCAACTGAATATAGTGTGTATGTGTGTATTCTTTCATGTAAAATTCTATGGGAGGGGTTATTTTTATAATGAATTTGATGCAAAAGGTCATAAATGCCCATTGGTTGGAATTGGATGGATAGTTTGGATTTAGTTTGAATTCAATGGAATAGTGGAGGATTAAAAGCCTTAATTTGGTTCCTAAACATGATCTAGTTATGGTTTTCCTCCTAATCAAACCAACCTAGTTGCATATATATATATATATATATATATAAGATTGTACCAAGTCAAAGATATTTTCCTTAAATCATGCAAAATTGTCTCGAAGTACATTCATTGTATCTATATAGGTTATGGTTGGCCATAAATGGTGATTTAAGGGACTTATTTTATTATTATTTTTAGGTACAAACGTTGAAAATTGTAAAATATAATGTTTAAAAAAGGTTTTTGGGTACAAGTGTATATATAAATATAATAGTACTTGTTTGGGGTCAAAATGTGATTTAATAAAAATGTGAGGGCTTGGGATCAATTAAAATATCTATTTCAAGTGTAAAGTTAATAAACTAGTGTTAGGAAAAATAATTTGGTTTGTATTATCTTGCTTTGTATTTAAAAGTGAATAATCAAACGAAAACTGTGAAAATCGGAAGTTAAGGTATTATAGTGATCCTGGTTTTGACCCGGCTCTTGTGATGTTCCGGACTCAGGTTTAATGTTTTCATATTGTTGTTTATCTCTTTCTTCCCTTGTATACCTTTGAAATTTGTCTTTGGGTTGTTGTGGTTGTGTTTGGAATAGGTTGGTTACTTAGTTTTTAAATCTTGCGTTGCCCAGAATTTTGGTCCTCCGCTCGAGCGGCAATTTTTGCACTCGAGCGGGATTTGCAAACTCTCAGTACTTTGCACTTCTGCAAAAGTGCTGGAGGAGTTTTTTTACGCTTGAGCGGCGTTTTCTATGCTCGAGCGGGTAGGCGCTCGAGCATCCTATTTTGAGCTCAAGCGGTTGGTTTTGTCATCTGCAAAATACTGGAGGTGTGTAATCTGCACTCGAGCAGGCCTCTTTTTACGCTCGAGCGGAACAAATATTTGTGTCTGACGCTCGAGCGTGAAACCCTCCGCTCGAGCGGACTGCGCGTATATCAGATCGCGAAAAGCACTTTTTATATCACTTTTTCATATCTTTTCAGCCAAAACTCTAAAGTTGAGAGCCTCTCTCTCTAAAATACTCTCTCTCTCTCTCTCTCTCTATCTCTCTCTACATTTTGGCCTAAATCCTTTGATCTACCCACCCTACTCCCTTTGATAAAAAGGTGGAGCTTCTCAAGATCGTCTCTTTGAACCAATTAAAGTTGGATTTCGACACTTTTGGAGTTTCTCTCTTGCTTGGCTCACCTTCTCTCTTTGAGGTTGGGATATTCTACACTTTGGTATGACTTTTAACCTAGTTATTTGTTGTTATGTGTAAATGGTGAAATTTTGTGAGTTTTGGGGAAACCTAGGATTGGTTTCACATTGAAAGAGGGGTTTCTATGTTGTGCTTCATAGATGATTATGTGGTTTTGAATATTAGGATATCTTGTGTTGAAATGGTAATTTTTAGCCTTTGGGTTAATATTTGAAAAGGGGGAAATTTTCCCTACTATGTCTTGAATATTATTTTGTATAAATAATGAAATTGATGTGAGAAATGTGAAATTCGGGGAAAGTATAAATGGATGGTTTAGTTGGATTTGTTTAATCACTCACCCATGAAATTTTGACAAATTATCTATTATAAAGAGTGTATATCTGTTTAGAAATATCTGTATTGGGCTATCGGTGGAGAATAACTATGATTGTTGAAGAAATTGTATGAGGATTAGATGAATTGAAACTAATAATTTAAGTTGTGTCATTGAATATGACGGGATGATTAAGGCATTGAATATGTGTTATGGATAGTCGTTGTATATAACAATGTTTTTAAATACATTGTATATGTATAACGTTTTGGGAGAAGAAATGAGATGTACTCCATTGTTTGGGAAAATATAGGGAATGGACTCCATTGAGAATTAAGTTGGCCAGAGTGTCTAGGGTGAAAGTCCTGAAATCTTATGTATACATGGTACCGATCACGCGGACAAAATTTTCGTAAAATGGCAAGGTTGAAGTATTTGTATGATAGTTATGTGGATAGAGAACCACTGAGTTGTAGTCTCAGTCGGATCATTTGAAATATTATGTATATTTGTCATATGACTTGAAATGAAATGAATTAACTCGAAATGAATAGATGAGAATGGATCGAGATATGAATATTAGTATTGAATGGTTATGGGAAGAGTGTAAGTTGGTCATGAATATTAAACATTTATCTGACACTTATATCTTAGCTAAATCTCATATATTGTGATAGACTGTTTCTACTGGGCTTTGGCTCACCCTATTTGGGAAATCATTTTCAGGTACCGGTGACATGCCTCCTCCGAAGACGTAGTTTGGGGGGACTTCAGAGCTGGAGCCTCTATTTTGTTTTGTAAATGTTTAAATGTTTATTCAAGCCAAGGGCTTTACATGTATTGAGCTTACGACTCTTTTGTTGTAACCGAGTAATGTATTGGGAAGATGTAGGCCCGTAGGGCATTCATTTTGTTGTTATTAACTAATGTTACATGCTATAGATTTAGGATGAACATTTATGAATGTATATTGCATGTAATACCTTTTGTAATATAACTCTGATGAATGAAAGTATATCATTTCTATTATGTTCATAGATTTTATGGATTGGATTATTTGTATTATTTTGGGGGCGTTACAAGTTTAGAGAGATTAATCTAAAATTTGAGAGTTAAATAATTAATATTAGAGTGTTAGAAATGATTTCTAAGCTTCCAGGGCCGATTAGGGTTTGTATGGGTTCGTATGTGATGCGTTCTCGGTTCTAGGGTTTAATTCTGTAAATAAACTGGGAAGTAAGGATTTTTATTATAATCACTCAAAATTTAGGGACCTAATGGGGTTTACTAAAGCTAGGGTCTCACAAGATTAGGTTGTTGTTGATAGAAACAGTTCAAAAAAGAAGATATGCAATGCAAAGGCGCAATGGTCCTATATGTCCTAAAATTCAGAATTAGTTGGAGAAAACAAAACTGGATGCAGTTGAATAGATTCCTAGATGGAATGTCAATGAGCAATTTGAGGTTGTAGGGCCATATGGTGAGCAATACAAGGTGGATTTGCAAGGTTGGAGTTGTGGCTGCAGGAAGTGGGATTTGTCAAGCATTCCATGTGCCCATGTTGTGGCTGCTGCAAATTACTTGGGTCAAGAACCAGAAAAATATGCTTATCAGTACTACAAGGTGAAGACTTGTCCGAAGATCTATGATAACATGTTGAGTCCTATTAATGGTAGAGAAATGTGGCCAAGAGTTGAGTATACAAAGGTGCTGTCACCTGATGTGAAGAAGAGAGCTGGGAGGCCTAAACAACATAAAAGAAAAAAAAGATTGAGGCATCAACTGAAGGCACAAAGCTAGGAAGGCAGGGCAACAAAATGACTTGTAATAATTGTGGGAAGGTGGGACACAATAGGAGAAGTTGCAAGGTGAAAGGTATATTCAGCTACATACAAGAAAGCCAACCTGAAGAGAGCTAATCTCATGGGAGCTAAACTGAACAAAGCTAACCTCAGAGTTAATTAACTGCAGAAGGACCTGAGGTCAGGCCACACAGAAGATAGAAGAAACTGACTATAAGTGTTCTTTCTTTTTGTTTTTTTAAAATAGTAACTTAACTGTCCTATATTTGATTGTGTTTAATTATGGATAATTCAATCTTATTGCAGGTTAAAAGGAGAGTGGTACAAGAAAGTCAGTCAACTCCATTTCCAATGAGTTCAACCAGCACACCATAGGAGGGTCAAATGATGCAGAGAGACAAGCTAGTATACAATGCTGGTGGCTTTAAAACAGTATCCACTGGACAAAAAAAAAGAAGAACCTGGAGATTGAATCCACTGCATGGAAGCAGCAAGTACCATTGCACAAAAGCTTGAAGTTTTTTTTATTTATTTATTTTTATTTTTTTTAAAAAAAAAGGAAGCATTCATATCACTTTGTCATTGGGGCTTTTTGTACATTTAATGGTTTTTTTGTTTGGAATGGTTGCCCTAAACTTCTTAACTGTGTAAAGGTAGTATTTTGGTTGTCACAAACAATTATGTGTTTTGAAAACTTGAATGACAAATTTATGAATGTTGGCTTTGTGCATGATACTTTATTTTATGGATGTTCCTCTTGATTTGTATGTAAATTTAGCTTGTTTTTGTTTTGGTTGCCATTTGATGGATATATGCCATTTCATGTCAATTCAGTAAGTATTGGATGGATGCAATTTATCAGTGATGCCAATTGTGTGTTTTGAAGATTTCAATGAGCAATTATGCATGTAACACACAATGCCAGTGATAGGTTTTTTGTTCATTGGTTGCCATTTGATGGATGGATGTCATTTCATGCCGATTCAGTAAGTATTGGATGGATACAATTTATCAGTGATGCCAATTGTGTGTTTTGAAGATTTTAATGAGCAATTATGCATGTAACATAATGCCAGTTATAGGTTTTTTATTCATTGGTTGTCATTTGATGGATGGATGCCATTTCAAGTGGTCATTCGAAGAGGCCACCAATTATTTTTTTGTATTTTATTTTTTGACTTAATGGTGGCATTGTTTTTATTATTATTATTATATTATTATTATTATTATTATTATTATTATTATTATTATTATTATTAAATGATAATGCTCAATTTTTGTAAGGGTGAACATAAATTGTTTTTTAAGGACAAACAAATGGTGTGATGCTCTGTTTTTTTTTTTTTTTTTTTTCAGAGTACAACCTTAACACAAAATATGAAATTTTCATTCAAAATACTTCCCTCATTACATTTCATTCATAATATTTCCTCCCATTACATTCATTCATAATATTTCCCCCATTATATTCATTCATTCATAATAGCTCCCTCCCCCCCTCAATTATATTCTTTCTTACACTACATTACAAATCACATTGATAAAATGATGCACCATGAAGCAACCAAACATATCCATAGCTTTCTCTCTCTTCGATTCCTTGTCTATAATCTTGCTTCTAACTTATTAACCTTCTTCAACAACCCAGGGATGATTTGCACTGCCCGTGAGCACATAGGTGGGTCTATCCAGGTGAACTGATTACAACCATTACTAGGACAATTGAGGAACCTCCTACGAGGATTTGCATCAATCCATGATGTTGTATCACCCTTCGTCTTCCACAACAGATGCATCTCACGTCTTCCATGTTACTTGAGCTCTATCTTCCTTCGGTTGAGCTCCATCTTCCCTGATTTCTTAACCCTCTATTCCTCATTCTCTCTCACCCACCGAAATGATGCTCTGTTTTTTTTTTTTTTGGGAACATGCATGTGTTAAGTAGCAGAAGCCAAACGGGAGAGGTTGCATATGGCGAGAAAGACTCTTATATTCCCTCCAAAAGATAGTTCAAGGGAACAACTTGTCACATTTCGTCCAATTGTAGACGAAGTGTGACGGCACTAGATAAATTGATCAATTTTTTGAAAGTTCAGGTATTAAATTGAAATTAATCAAAGTATAGGGGTCAAACAGAAAAATGCATGATAATTTGGGGGCAAATTGATATTTCCTCCAAAAAAAACTCAAAACTTATTATCTTTGCACTATATTTGTTGCACAATGTCGGTAAAAAATTAGGGTTTTAGTCTAAAATCATGGTTTCAGAGATCAGAGCTTAGACTACGTTTGTTTGGCGGATTAAGTTGGATAGAATTGTTAGTGAGAGGATGATTAGTGAAGAGATCGTTAATGTGAGGATTGTTAGTGAGGGGATTAAGTAAAAGTGTGTTTATTTTGATGATAGTATGGAAAATAGTTAGTGATGGGATTGTTAAATTATTTTTATATTAAAAAAATTAAAACAAATATGTGCACTTGGTAAAAAAATAATTTTTTTATATAAAATAGACTCAATCCCCTCACTATTTTCCTAATCACACCCAATTACTAAGCCCCCCTACTGAGGGGGATTACGAAGCCCCTTAGATTATCAATCTGCCCTCCCATTTCACTATAAAACTTGCTGTAGATGGGACTCACAGCCATGGTAGTCCAATCCGACCACTCAAGCTGCGAAACAAACATGGCCTTAATGCTCAAGACAAATAATCTTTAGAGATAGCATAAGAGCGGCTATTGTTGGCTATGAAAGTTAAAACATCTAACTCAAAATTAATTGGTAATGAATAAAAAGGCCTACTATATTAACTAAGTTTGGGTAACTTAAAAATAGGATATGAAACAAGCAGGACTGGCCTTGGGTTAAGGCAAATAAGGCATGTGCCTTGGGCTCCAAATTTTGGCCCACAATAGGACCTCTAAATTTGTTAAGTTCTATATTATATTAAAATTTTAAAGCATAATCTTTTTTTACAGTTTGAAGTCCAATATAAGAGGCTCCCAAAAAAAATCATGCTAGGCTTAATTGAAATATATATATATTTTTTTGTTCAATTAATTTGTGTTTTGCTCTACCAAATAGTCAGTGGATTGTGATTTGTTTGGATTGTGATTTGTTTGGATTATGATTGTGTTATCAGATTACAAGAACGTAATCATTTCATTATTAGATATCGATGAATTATGTTATTTATGTTGATTATTACTATGTTATAAAACAAGAAGGTTATATTTTATTTTTTTTGAGTCTTTGTAATGATTTTTCGTAACTTAATATATGAAAATAAATTTTAATGATCATATGTGTAAGGAAACCTTTTGTGGCTATTAAACAATAAAAATTTATTGGTAATTACTATTGTATCCATAAACTATTTATAAAAAAAAAGTAAGAGTAGGAGGGCCCTACTTTCGAAGTCTGCCTAAGGCCCTATAAATCTCAAGATAGGCCCTAGAAACAGGTCTAACACTTCCCCGCATATACAATTCAGATGGCATGTGGATGTGTGTGTGTGTGTGTGTATGTGTGTGTGTGTGTGTGAGAGAGAGAGAGAGTGAGATTACAATTGGATCGGGACTAAATACTTGGGAAATCCTATGGTATGCACCTCATACCATATGCACCTTATTACAAAAATATTTAATTTTGTTACAAAATTTTATAATATCAACCACTGAATGCATGACCTTGCTATAAATTGGCATATCAAAAATGTCTAAAATTTTGTGGTTAATATTATAAAAGTTTGTGGCTTAATTACAATATTTTTTGTTACACCAATTTGTGACGAGATTATCCATTTTATAATTGATATTACGAAATTTTATGATAAAATCACACATTTTTATAATAGGATGCATATAGCATTTTCCTAAAAACTTTTTATACACCTTGTCGTTTATATAAAAGAATAGTTTCTTGGAAAACAAAAGTGTGCCCCTATGAATTATGAAAGGGATAAGAGTCTAATTGTTGTATACCACAACAATTTACACTTTTGACAATTAAATTTGGCGACTAAAAGGAATTTAGTTGCCAAAAGTGCACTTTCTGACAACTAAAAATGATATTGGTCGCCGTTGGTTTAGGTTTTAGCTACTAAATTATTTTAGTCGAGGTATACTATTTATTGGCGACTAAAAAAATATTAGCCGCTAAATATTCCACAATAGTCAACTAAAAAAATATTAGTCGCTGTTACTCTAGTTTTTAGGCTACTAAAGTTTGTTTTAGTCGTGGTATATTAATTTTTGCTGACTAAAATAAATGTTGTCGCCAAATAACAGCCATAATTGTATTGTTACTCTTTGACGACCAAGAATTTGGTCAGCAAATATGCAGTTTTGGCAACTAAAAAATATTTAGTCACGGTATACTCATTTTTTCCCATAAGAACAATTAGTCACCAAATAATCAACTTATGGCGACTAAAAAATGTTTTAGTCGCTAAAAGCTTTATAAAATTTTAGTGGGAACATATTTATGATTGGCGCCTAGATTTTACATCGTTTTCCTCTCTCTCTCTCTCTCTCACTCACATACACACACACATACACACACAGAACCTCACCTCACCTCACCGCAATCACTCAACCACCATTGCTCACCTACACCGCACATCGCCACGGCTGCAAATCGCCACTACCACTGCCATCGCCACCCCCGCAATACAGACATGGTCTCTCTCTCTCTCTCTCTCTCTCTCTCTCTCTCCCTTCCTTTATTTCCTCATTTATCACTCTTACTCTAGGGTTTTATATGAGTTTAATTTTGTGTTGATTTCTAAAATGGGTTTGGTTTAAGTGGTTTGATTTCTACAGTTTTATGGGTTTGATATAAGTGGTTTGATACCTTTCCCCTCTTTTCCTTTCTATCTCCTTAGTTTCAAAGCCCTAATCCATTGATTGTGTATGTATTTGCATGTATGGTTGGTCATTGATTGTGTATGTATTCTCGTGTATTCTGATTATTTGAAATGAAGTTTAATACTATGATTGCAATAATAAAGAATTTATTTGCTTCCCTTTTATGATTATTTCTCAGAGAATTTTGCGGTATTAAACTAAGCTAAAAATGCTGTGATTTAAGGCTAGTTTTGGGTTCTTCTAACAATTTCATATAATATAATAAATGTTTTGTATCTCTTATTACATAAAAAAGTTACTAATTTGGGTATAAAGTGTGAAATGGTGTCTAATTAACGTCATATGTGGATGGAATATCAGCTTAATTTGCAACCATGTGGTATTTCTAAACTTCTTTCTTGTTTTATTTCAAAAAACACAAAACGAAAATGTAAATTTCTGAAAACAACTCCAAACAGTGTTAACAATCCTTAATGAATTAAACAACCAAAAAATAATTGAGGAACAATCCCTTCTGAATTACAAGAGTAACCTATTGGCTAAAGATGCTAGCTAGCTTAGCTGGTAAGGCATGTTGGTGGTAGTATCACATGATTGGTTTTAATTCTCTCAAGTAGCTTGAACAATCCCTTTATTACTTACCTCTGGTTGTCTATAGCAAAGAAAGTATAAAATAAAATCTCTCATTGGAATTTTTTGGTATTTGTAGTTGTGTTTATTCAATTTAAAACAATCTGTGAATGCTTGGGCATGCCAAGACTGAGTCCAGTTCAACAAGATCGATATCTTACTTCTAAATAGGAGACTGTGTGGTCAAGTGGAGAGAACCACTAGGTTCTTTGCTTACCTCAATGAAGAGGACTTAGAATGTGAAGGGAACAAAGACAAATGTTATAAATAAAAGAAAATCGAATTGCATTCAAAATCGAAATGCAATCTGAAATATGTAGTGACTTTAATGCTTTCTCATAACTCTATATTGTCTTCCCCTTGAATGAATTTATCCATGAGATGTTTAGAGTTGTGATTGTAGTTTTTAACCTTTATCACTCCAATCTTACTTTTTTATTTGATGATAAATTCATTCGAACCTCTTTTTTTATTGCTTCAATTCCTTAACTTAAGAACTTTATGTTTCTTTGTACATAGAGTCTGTAGTTTTTTTAGTGACAGGAATGGGTAAAATAAAAGTAAACCTCCCGATTGGAGTGTGGTTTAGTCTATTCATAGTTTGCCATGCCATTGTACAATTAATGATTTTGTAACGCTCCCAAATTATTACAATAAAACCAATCCTTAAAGAAAAAAAATAATAGAATAATATGCTTTCATTCATCAAAGTTCGTTTACAAACGTTAACACATGCAATATACATTTACAAATGTTCATCCTGAATCTACAGCATGTGTTTCCATGTTAAGAGAATTGAAACTAAACATATAGTAAGATGCCCTATAGGCTTACAGCTTTCCAAGTCATTGTTTGGTTACACAAAAGTGAGTCTAGCTCAATACAATTTAAGCCCTTGGCTACACAAAGAAATAAAACAAAATAAAGAAGCTCTTGCTTCCCAAAAGTCCCTCCAAGCTATTGCATTGGCGGAGGTATGTCACCAACACCTGAAAATGTTTTTCCCAAATAGGGTGAGCCAAAGCCCAGTAGGAATAATCTAACACAGTATATGAGATTTAACAAAGATATAAGTAGACTATGCATATACAATGTCTGTGACAAAACATTCATATTTTTATATAATCATAAAACACCAAGTTCATATCTTATTCCATTTTCCTTCAATTTATTTTAATTTATGAGTCAATTTCATTATCTTTCAACAACCCCACTAAGACTACAACTCAGTGGTTATCTATCAACATAATTACCACACAAACACTTCAATCTTCCATTTTACGAAAATTTTGTCCGTAGGATCGGCACCCATGTATACACAAGATTTCGGGACTTTCACCGAGGACACTCCGGCCAACTTGATTTCAATGGAATCCATCACCTATCTCCTCCCAAACATGGAGTACATCCCTTTTCTCCTATCAAACATCATACATATGTAGTGTATTTTAAAACATAGTCATATTCAATGACAATTAACAAGAGATTAGCTTCGATTCACCTAATCCTCATGCAATTTCTACAACATTCACAGCTATCTTTCACCAATAACCCATTATAGATATTTCTAAACAGATGTTCAATCTCAAGACAGATAATTTATTCAAATTTTCCAAAGGTGAGAGGTATTACATATCCAACTCCACCGTCTAGTTCAATATTCGCCCAATTTCATATTTACAACACCAATTTCATTTATTTATACAAAATCAATAATTAAATTATTTTAGGGCAAACTCTCCTTTTTCCAAGTATCAACCCAAGGCCAAAATCAACTATTTTGTAGCCATATCATCTTATATTTAACCCCATAACGATTTCCATAACATACACTTAGAACCCCATCTTTTGATTTTACAACCTAAACCCTAGGTTTGTCCATAATACCCCTAAAACCCACCATTGTTACACAATCGTTAAATAACTAAGTTAAAGGCCATATGAAAGTGTAGAAAATCCCTACCTCAAGAGAGAAGATGAGCCAAGCAAGAATGAAACTTCAAGGACGCTCAAACCCAACTTTGTTCGGATCAAAATAAAGATCTTGAGACGCTTTACCTTTTTCTCAAAGGCACTAGGGTGAAGATCCCAATGGATCTAGATGAAATGGTAGAGAGAAGATGAGTTTTAGAGAGAGAGACTCAAGATCTAGGTTTTTGGAAAGTTTTAGAGAGAGAGGAATGAAAAAGTGATAAGAAAAGTCATCTTCACAAACTGTTATACACGCAGTCCGCTCGAGCGTGAAAAGTGACGCTCGAGCGTTAGACACAATGTTCCGCTCGAGTACAAGAAGTGACACTTGAGCATCAAATACACACTTTCAAAAGTTTTTGTAGACGAAAGACATCGCTCGAGCGCAAGACTAGACGCTCGAGCGTCCACCCACTCGAGCGTAGGAAATGCTGCTCGAGTGTAGAACACACTCTTCCAGTATTTGCCAGTCTACAAAAAAACTGAAAGTTTGCAAATCCTGCTCGAGCGTAATAATGGCTGCTCGAGCGGAGGTGAAAAAATTGTGAAGCCCGCTCGAGCACAAGAATGGCCGCTCGAGTGGAAAAGCAAAAATCTGGACAACCAAGGTTTGGAAAAACAAGTAACCAACCTGTTCCAAACGCACAACTACAATCCAATAACCAAATTTAAGGGGATTAAGGGGAAAAACAACAATGAACAACATTCAAAACTATAAGCCCGAGTCCAAAATGCAACAAGAGTCGGGTCAAAACTGGAATCACTCTAGATTTCAAGAGTTTTAGAGGTTTGTGTGCTTGTGTGAGTTCTTATGGTATTTGATATTGATTTTATTGAGTAATTACTTGTCAATTTTGCACTTTTGCTTCATTTATTATTGGTCCAATGATTATTATTTTCTTTTGTTGCAGGTAGTTGGCAAATTACGTATTAACTCTTAAGCAAGGACTTCATTCCATAGTCTCGTTCTTTGTTTTGATCTCAGTTTAGTGAGGAAATTTTGTTATAGTGACTTCAAACTAACAGAATATATCCACAATTTGAATTGAAGTTAGCACCAAAGGTAAAATATTTTTGCAACACAACTCATAAATAATTACTTTTGCAAAATTTGGTTCATCGGATACAATTGTATTATGTAGGGCCCTAAAGGACCTATTTAGCTAGAAAAAAAGCTAGTGTATCAAGAAATATCACAGGCTTTTTTTTTTTTATTTTATTAGAAGAAATATCACAGTTTAAAAGGAGATGTTCCTTGTGACCTATTTAAGCTTGGAGTGGTAATTGATGCCTTACTTTCTTTCATTTGACTTTAAGTATTTGAAAATTATACTTCATAGTAAAGATGGATTGAAGATGGTTTCTTCATTAACAACATTTAGTTGCAAATATTGTAGAGACTTTACTCATACATCTTGATCTCAATTCATAATTGGACTAGCATAACTGTACTTCTAAAACAGAATGACTTCCAAGCTGCACCTTCCTGTAACATGAAACTGCACCACTCTATGGATGTCACGAACAGCTTCCTCGTGACAAATAGGACTGTGGAGACAAACGGCATGTAATTAGATCACGTAAGTTGAGAGTTAGAGTTGAGAATGCCTTAACTTAATCTGAAAAGGGCGTTTAGGGGATGAAAATGCAAAACAACCCTCGAACCACTCTATGGATGTCACTAGTGGCTTTCTTGTGACAAATAGGACCTGCAAGATAGACGAAATGTAAGTTGAGAACACCTTAAACTTAGTAAAAAAAGGGGCGTTCGTGGGGCAAAAATGCAAAACAACCCCTGAACCACTATCGATGTCATGGGCAGCTTCCTCGTGACAAATAGGACTTGTGAAAACAGGCGGCATGTAATTAGCATACGTAGGTTGGGAGTTAGAGTCGAAAATGCCTTAAACTTAGTCGAAAGGTGAAAATCCAAAATAGCACCCAAACCACTCTATGGATGTCACAGACAGCTTCCTCGTGACAAATAAAACTTGTGGGGATAGACGACATGTAATTAGCACACATAGGTTGGGAGTTAGAGTTGAAAATGCATTAAACTTAGTCTCCCAAGGACGTTCAGGAGTGAAAATGCAAATCAATCCCGAATCACTCTATGGATGTCACAGGCAGCTTCCTTGTGACAAACAGGATCTGTGGAACAGACGGTATGTAGTTAGCACCTAGGTTGAGAGTTAGAATTGAAAACGCCTAAAATTGAGTCAAACATATTTAGATAACTAACTATGGCACATGTACTATTAATTGTAGATAACTAATTTCTTAGTCTTCAAACATATTTTATCACTGCTCTTAATCTTAAATGTTACAAGTGATTACTGTTATCCACAAGCATTGTGCTGCTTGAGTCTATTATACTAAATGTATTGATATTTTCTATGACAATAAGTGCTGTTACTTGTTTCCATGCATTTGCTATTTATTTATTTTTTTAAAAAAAAAAAGGCATACAAAATGTCATCTTTTCAGTCAACACTTCAACCATGTCTAAGAGTATAATAGAAAAAGCACTGAAGAATATGAACAATTTAATTCACTCACCATAACCTCTGATCTTTTTGCCTCAGACTATCAAGTTCTGCATTCATTTCTGGTATTGATGGCTGCAATTTTTTATTTTTTTATTATTTTTTATTTTTTGTAGATGTTTTTGGTGTGGACTTGTGATATTCTATTTTTGTGTACAGGAACAATTTACACTTTTGTATAATCCCGCTATTTTGTCATCCTCTTCTTTTGTGTGGATTAATTAGTATTAATCATACGAATAACTTTTGGCATCAAAATTTTTGGCGTAGTATATAGATTACCTTTTGTCATGGTAAAGATTACAATGGTAATTTGTACTACGCCAAATGGTCATTTGGCATGATAGTAAATATATTTTTTTGTGTACGGAGGACATGATTTTCGTATGATTCTTTTGTTTTGTATGGAAATATTATTTTAGGTTGGAATATACTTAGTTTTATAGAATTTGACATTAAAAGTCATTCCTTTTTAGATGGTTGGAAATGAAATGGATACAAATTGTGGAATGGTTAATATTATATTTATTGTTTTATTTATATACATGATACAGGTTACACATAATACAAACAGGTTGTGGAAAATTAATTTAAAAAACATAAAATCATGTTTTTGGCTACTACACAATTGGTAGTCAAAAATGAAGTAAATATTTTTAGCGACTAAATAGTTAGTAGCTAAAAATAAATCAAATGAAATTTTATTTTTTTTGCGACCAAATATTTAGTAGCCATAAAATAGAATAAAAAAAGTTGACTTTAGGCGACTAAGACTTTAGTAGCTAAAAATATATATATAAGGAAAAGAAATTTGGCGACTGAAACTTTAGTAGCCAAAAAAAAAAAGACTTTAGGCAACTAAATATTTAGTAGCTAAAAAAAAAAATAAGATGAACAAAAAAAAAAATTGGCGATCAAAACTTTAGTCACCCTAAATAATTTCGTTTTTGGTGACTAACTATTTTTGTTGCCGAAAATGCAATATTAATTTGTTTTGAAAGCCTTTGGCTACTAAAAAATTAGTTGGCAATTGAGAACTTGCGACGACTAAATTTTTTTTAGTTATCAATTACCTTTTCCGACAATTATTCAACAATTAATCTGACGAACAAAAATTTTAGTCGCTAACACGTTTCAGTAACTAAAATCTAACTTTTGGTAATTAAAAATTTCGTCGTTAAAAATGTCATTTGTTGCAGTGATGCCTCAAAGTGGGGGTGGGGGGTTTGGCATATTATAGGGGTACTAGATCCTAAGAGAACAGAGTTAGGCCCTAGAGCAATAGAAAGTATATTTTTTGAACGTAAATTTATATAGATTCTAAAAGTGTAGAGACTGAAAATTTTAAGTTTAATCTTAATCAAGTATCAGAACTGCATAATAATGTCAAAAGACTTGTAATTCATAGAAAAGAGGCAAGAAATCAAAGACTAAGAAAAGAAAAAGACTTAAATTCAGATATAATCTTATCTTAATCTATTGTATTTTTAGCAGGAAACTGAGAAAAATGACAAAATTAATGCCTATGGCATTAAATATTGAGATTTGATCCTAAAACTTTTATAGAGGCTGTTAGTTTTTAGAAATTTTGCATTCTTAGAAGTAATCAACAGTAAGACGGATTGGACATTGGCTGATTTATCCCAAAGTTCGAAATTTAGCTAATGCGTTTTAAAAAGAAAGTACACTACTAATAATTCAGTAGAGACTATGAAAGCAAGATTAGTGATAAAGGTTTTTAGCTTAAAGAGAGTGGATTACTTTGATACATCCACTTGTGGCCAGAATTATTTTTATAAGCATTTTTATTGCATTGTTATCTTTTTGTCACTTACATATATATGGGTTAATTATACTTTTCATTCTCATAGTTTGATCCAAATTTTACTTTAATCCTTATAATTTCAATTTGAATAATTTGATCCCTACACTTTAAGTCTAGTTTCAATTTAATCCTTCCATCTAAATTACAGGCTAAAATTAACAAATTTTAGACATTTTTTAATTTTTTAACATGTACAAGTAAACAAAATTAATAAAAATTTAAACAAAATAACCAAATTGAAACTAAACTTAAAGTGTAGAGACCAAATTATTTAAATTGAAACTATAAGGGCTAAAATGAAATTTGAGTTAAATTACAAGAATAAAAAGTGTAATTAACTCTATATATATCAAATAGTCATCAAAACAACGTTTTTGTGGATTAACCAAAAAAGTTTGTAATATATAGAAATGAAAATAAGATGTGTAAATTGAATAAATTTTGTTTGGTTTAAAGTAAGCTCCCGAACAATGGCATCATAAATTTGATTTGTGTAATCTTTTTTGATGGTTTTCTTCGCAATGGTGCTGATAAATACATATAAAGTTCGTTGTACCCAAAAAAAAAAAATACATATAAAGTTAACCAAAGATTATGGTGTGATTGTGTATTTGTATGTTGATGACATGCTTATTATAGGAATAAACATGTTGGGCATATTTGAAACTACGAAGTATTTGGTTTCTAATTTTAAGGTGAGAGATATCGAAGAAGTTGATACTATCTTAGGGACAGTAAGGGCTATATGTTGTGTCAAGAGTATTACATTAAGTTGATACTTCTGAAATTAAAATATCTCGATTACAACAAATTTAATATACCATTCCGCTCAATTATTAAATTAATTGGAAATTTTGGTAGGGTAATTGCACAATTTGAGTATGCATATTGATTGGATTGTGATCACATATATAAGGAGGAGTATTTTCGTCAAATCACAACACCCTGAACTAAATAATTTTGACCATGGACCATTTGATTTTAAAAAAAGTTCAAAATTTTGATTTACAGCCCAATAGCCTTTCTTCTTCTTTTTTTTTTTCTTTTTTTTTTTTTTTTTTTTTTTGTCCACTTTTCCTTAAAAGAGTTATATTGGACATTACACACAAATCAAGCATTATATGTGGTTTTGAATGTTAAATTAAATCTACTCTATGGAAATTTAATATTACTCTCCTTTAGGCCAACTTTTTGACCAAAAAGAGATCACATAATCAAATCAATAAAGAAGAAAAGCTATTTAACAAAAGAAGGCTATAATGGGTTGAATCTTTTCCACAAAGCAAGCTAATTATTATTATAAATTATGACTATATTATGCAATAGAGAGAGTCAAGTGTTTACATGTTGGTGAAAATATTAGAAGAATTATATCTTATTGATAAATAATACAAAAAAAATAAGATATAAATAGATTGGGTTGAGGTACGAATATCTCGTTTTCTTTTAGGAGATCAAGCCCACTGTTGTAGGAATAATCCAAATATCGATACAGCAGTCACTAAACTTTGACTTGTCCCCCTTAGGATACAATAGCTCGACTACTTATCGTATGGTTCAGGCCAACTCTACACAAGATGTGGTGAACCCAAAGCTCCACCAAGAAAAATACCCTTCTTTGCCTAGTAATCCCTCAAGTGTAAAAAGAATTGGTGTAGAAATGAGTAGATGAAATAAAGAATTTATGGGCCGCTAGTACGTTACAAATTACACCAAAAAATAATAACCATTAAACTAGAGAAAAGGGAGAGTCCCAAAACCTCCAAATACTAACTCACCACCAATGCCCATGACCTTCCAATAATCGTCATTCATGGACAAGACAAAGCGTTATCAAAAATAAATAAATAAATAAATAAAAGATATTAAAGTGGTCCGACAATCCTCCACTCATTTTAATATTAACAAGGATAGGAGAGATTACCAAACAAAGATAGACTAGTATGCATCATGAAGGTGTGCTCTGTATTGAACCTTCATTAGTGAAACAACAACCTCTACTCCAAAGTCAATAATGGTCTCAGATTTGAACTATGACTACTTAGGGGAAATAAAGTATTACTGCTCACACATAATTGTTAGGTTTTTGTTATTGGCAATCCCGTTTGACAAAACTCCTTTCAATTGTAATTTTATTCGATCCTTTATTTTAGTGAGGCTATGAGTATTCAGATGCGAATCCAACCCATATTGTGCCTATGCAAAGGAGTTTGAGATCTTAATCCTATCATGTTTGCTACTTCGCTAACTATGTCGAAGTTGTTTGTCTGCTCAAACGGCCGATTGTGCGCTCAAGCGGAGATGCAATCCTTTCAAAAGTTTCAGTCACCTGCAAAAGTACTAGGAGTTGTATTTTTCCGCTTGAGCGGCCTTTCCTGTGCTCGAGCGTAGACCCTTGTTCTAAAACACGCGTTTTAGTCAGTCCACTCCAACGGCCATTCCTATGCTCGAGCAAAGATCGCGATTCTGTTTTCTATAAATCTGCGATTAATTCAATTTCTAGGGTACGGCTTCCAGATCTTCTTCTTGGGTATTAAGGTTTTTATCTGGAGCTTCTTTGCTTGTTTCCTTTGATATCTGTGAGAGTTTATATCATGAATTGAGTGGATTATATCAAAGGGTTTGTTTATTTTGTTTTATTCACAAAAGAGAGATTTGTTCTTCAGTGGATTCCGTAGAATTTGGGCCTGAAGCTTTGGTGGATTCCGGAGTGGCTCATCGTCGTGGATTCGACATCGACATTGTGGATTCAACGTTGGACAAGACAATTCTAACGTAAAAACGGGGTTGAAAGGGGCAAATAGGGGTCGGTTTGATTCGGGCGTGGATTCGCTAAGTAATTGACAGTACACTTGTGTAATTCATTTGTATCTTCTTAGTGGTTTGTTTTGTAGCTTTGGCCCATGGTTTTTTTATCACAATTGGAGGTGCTCCAATTGTGATTTTTCTATGTAAAATCATTGTGTTAATTTGTCTTTGATTGTTTGATTTACTGGTTAAAATTGATACATAATCACAAATCAATATCTCAGGGATTTTAGATTTTTCAATAATGATCCAGGTGTTGACATGAGCTTTCAATAGCCAACGCATTACAGCCTTGTGCTAATCCCAGTTTTCATGAACATATTTGAGAATAAGCCTTGTTCTCATAGAAAGTGATCACACTTTCATGCTCACATAGATGAAATCTGTCAAGGATGTTCTTGTAATTTACACACCCCACTCAACAAGAGCTACAAAATTTCATTAAGAGTATAAAGACTCAACCCTCCAATATTACATAACAAATGCACTTACATCATAGGGATGAGCAACAATATATTAAGGAGTGCATTTTTTACAACCACCATATGATTCGTTCTTCCCATTGAACCTAATTATAGAATCTCTGGTCCCCAAGTTAGGTGTCCTTATACATGGTTTATGATTTTATAGGTTTCAAACTCATCTCCGTCGATGTATTCCAGACCCTATCTCTTGCCAAGGCCTTGGTTAACGGATCCGCAATATTATCACAAAATTTTACATAATTCACAGTTCTGATGTCATTACTCAAATAGGATCTCATATTACTGTGTTTCCTTCTAATAAGTCTGGGTTTACCATTATAAAAATGGTTGTTCACTCTACCAATAACAGTAGTGCTATCACAACGAATTAATATAGGTGGAATTGGTTTTTTCCAAAAACAAATTTCATGTAACAAATCTCTCAACCAATTCGCTTCCTCACATGTCGAAGCTAACGCTACAAGCTCAACTTCCATTGTAGAATTAGCAATTATAGTCTGTTTTTTAGACTTCCAACATATAGCACCACCACCCAAGGTAAAAATAAAACCCGAGGTAGAGAGAGAATCACCTAACAAAGTGTTCCAATCGGTATTACTATATCCTTCAAGTATCGCAGGATACTTGTTATAAAACAAACCATAATTTTTGGTACCAGATAAATATCTCATAATTCTTCCCATAGCTAGCCAATGATCTCAACTTGGCTTGCTAATAAACTGCTAAGTACTCTAACAGCATATGCAATGTCAGGCCTAGTACAGTTAGTAGCATATCTCAAACTATCAATCATGCTAGCATATTCCTTTTGATTGATCACTTCTTTTTCATTTATTACAACAGATAAATGTATGCTTGCATCAAAAAGAGTAGCAACATGTTTAAAGTCTAGAACTTATATTTCTTTAAAATTTTCTCAATATAGTGCAACTGATCAAGAAAAATGCCATCATTAGTCTTAGTAATTTTAATTCCCAAAATAAAATTGGCTTTACCAAGATCTTTCACATCCAAGTGGCTATTAAGCATATTTTTAGTCTCATTTATAATATGCAAATTAGAGCCAAAGATAAGTAGATCATCCATATATAGGCTAATAATCACATGTGCATTCTCACAAATTTTATAATAGATGCACTTATCACATTCATTAGTCTTATAACCATTCTCAAGCATGTAGAAATCAAATTTCTCATGTCACTGTTTAGGATCTTGTTTAAAACCATAAAGGGATTTAGTTAACTCACACACCTTACTTTCGTGGCCAGGCTCCACAAAGCTCTCGGGTTAGTTTATGTAAATCTCCTCATCTAGATCTCCATTTAAAAATGTTATTTTCACATACATTTGATGAAATTTTAAATCATGAATTGCAGCCACTGCTATCAACAGTCTAATGGATGTAACCCTAGTAACCGGAGAAAAAGTATCAAAGAAATCAATATTAACTTATTACTTAAAATCTTTAGCGACAAGCCTCTCTTTATATTTATCTATAGTTCTATCCAGTTTAAGTTTTTTATGGGGGACCCATTTACACCCAATAATTTTACAACCCAGAGGTAAATTTACTAGCTTCCATGTTTCATTTGAAAGTAGTAAAATCTATCTTATCATTTACAGCCTCTCCAAATAATAGCATTAGGTAATGATAAAGCTTCTTGTACTATAAGAGGAATTTCTTCCACATTGTAAAGATAATAGCAAGGCCAAAATCTTTTTCAACTCTAGCTTGTTTACTCCTCATTGGTTGGATTTGAGAATTTTCTTGTCCTTGAAAAACTTGAGGTGGAGTAGAAGAGCTAGGCATGGATAAAATATTTTCAGAAAATATTTGACCCCCACTATTTCTAGATTTGAAAGAAAATTTATTTTCATGAAAAATAACATCACCTGACTCAAAAATAATATTATTTTCCATATCAAAAAAATCTATAAGTTGTACTATGCAACGCCTACTCAAGAAAAGCACAAACGGTAGCTCATTTACCCAGTTTAGGTCGTTTAGGATTTGCAAGTCTCACAAAAGCTAAACAACTCCAAACCCGCAAATAACCTAGATTTGGTTTATACCCCCCCTTCACAACTCATAAGGTACAATGTTAGTCTTTTTGTGTGACACTTTATTTATCACATAGGCCCTGTTTGATAGAGCTGTGGGAAACTGCTTATAGTTTATGCCTAAACAGCTTATAGCTTATAACTTTCAGCTTAAGCTGATTTCCAGTTTATTCTTAAAGCATCTCCTGCCCCACTCAAAGAATAAGCTGATTTCTGACTTTTTCCAGTTTATTCTTAAAGCATCTCCTGCCCCACTCAAAGAATAAGCTGATTTCTGACTTCCAAAAAGTTATAAGCTATAAGCTATAAGCTAAACCAAACACATCAAAATAGCTTAAATTAAGCTGAAAGCTAGAATAAGCTGATTATAAGCTGTGCCAAACAGGCACATAGCAAGCTATCAAAATAGCCTTGCCCCAAAGATTTGAAGGAGCACCTAAATCAATAAGCATAGTATTCGTCAAGTCAATTAACGTTATATTCTTTCTTTCAACTACGTCGTTAGATGAAAGTGAATATGGTGGAGTAGTCTCATGAATAATTCTCAATGACTGAACAAAAGAATTAAATCCAAGAGATTCATACTCTCAGCCTCTATCACTTCTAATTCTTTTAATCTTTTTACCGAATTGATTTTTCACTTCAAGAAGGAATTATTTAAATTTCTCAAAAGCATCACTTTTATTTTTTAATAAATATACGTTTGTGTATTTTGAAAAATCATCAATAAAGTGATAAAATATCAGTTACCGCCACAAGTTAAAATTCTTTCAAACTCATACAAATCAGTATGAAATAATTCTAGCAATTCGGTATTTTTTTAATACTTTTATGAGGCCTCTTGGTAATTTTTGCTTTATTGCAAACTTCACATTTCTCAAATTTTTTTGTCAATTCAGAAAGTAATCCTAAATTACTCATGATTCCCACATATTTACTATTAATATGACATAAGCGAGCATGACAAAAATTAATAGAAGACAGCATATAAACCGAATTGGCAGATGGTTTATTAATCTCAACATTTAGTTTGAACATCCCATCACAAACATAACTCTTACCCACAAAAATATCCTTCTTGGTATCACATATTGATCAGATTTCATAGTTTGCTTAAAGCCAGCCTTATTCAACAAATAACTTGACATCAAATTCTTCCTCATGGACGATGTATAAAGCACATCTTTTAAAGTAAGCACACGTCCAAAGGTGAACTTAAGGTCAACCTCACTACTCTCAAGTACCTTTGTTTGACTAAAGTCACCAAGCATAATTGTTTTCTCATCATCAAAGGGAGTATACATCTTGAACCAAGCTATATTATAACAAACATGTCTATTAGCACCAGAATCTACCCATCAATCTTTCACATAACTAACCATGCAAATGTCTGTAATCATTGCCACAAATGGCTCCGCGCTAACGTTAGTCTTTAGGGCAGGTGCACGTTTTCGAAATTTGCAAATTCGAGCAATATGCCCACATTTGCCACAGATAAAGTATGTAAAATTTTGTGGAGGTAGTGGACCTTGGTTCTTATTGGATTAATCCATTTATTGTGAGGTTTACCATAATTCTTCATATTCTTTTCATAAGGCTCCAAATAAGCATTCTTGGAATTTTGACCTTTAGGTAAGTTATTATTTGTTGAATCAAAATTTACCTTTGTGGTGGAATTGGCATTGCCCTCTTGTGTTATCAATGTATCTTGGCTTCTAGTCTCCTCTTCGACTCGGATGCGAGTGATCAATGCCTCTAAGGAAATCTCCTTTTGTTTGTGGCCCACTGTAACAACGCCCGCGGGGGACCTCGCTACAGCTCGGACTCTCCTTTTTGTGTTTGTTGCGGTTCTAAATCTGAACCAAAGAGTCCAACTCTGGCAAATCGTTTTGAAGAAAAATAGATTTTTGAAAAGAAGTGCCAAACATGGACTGCTTTGCCAGATTACAGAGTCGCCACCTAAATATTTTAAAATGGGAAATTTAGGAAACCCTGACTCGGTGCCGAAGGCCACGTGTCCGTCATCACCAAATGTCCTTGGCTTGGGAGCTTGGGTACGATCGGGGAAGGTCAGCTATGAGCACCCCCTTTCGCCCGGTCCGAAGACCGGCCTCTACTAACCGTGATATCCGATTTTGAAAACATTACATTCTCTTATCCCAATTATTAGCCTAGATTTACTACGTTATGCGCGCAGCAAACAAGTATAGACTAGGTTGCCTAATTCGGAAATAATCATTGCATATCCGTTTGTTTTGAAAGCGCTTTGGGTTTTGCTACTCGCAAGTAGGCTAAAATACGGATTTCAATGAGTTTTCCAACTCAAGCAACCCAACCTCCACCCACAGGCATTCAAACAGTTTATCACATAAGCAACTAGCCACATGGTAAGCATACTGTCATGACAACATTCACACGCATGTGGTATGCTAAAGCGTAAAATGCTTACATCGTACTCCGTGCCAAAACAAGAAACTAGTTAGCAGACATGCATGTCCCTAGATCATGTTAAGTGGCTAATGCAACGCAGGCAAAGATGCAATTTAGAGTAGGCTCGGCTAACCCTAGAATGGCATGCGAAATGCTACAACTATCACGTATTCAAATTGGAATTGGAAATACGATGCAGTTTGTATGTGTACCGAGCCCGGTGCATGTAAACAAATGCATGGATGCACGCATGCATTGCATAAGGTATGCTAAAATAAGTATGCCCTAATCTACCATCGTAAGCAGGTAAATAAAAGGGAAGAAAGAAATGGGGATTGGAAGACATACACCCACTCACACACACTTATTACAAATTTGCCCTCACTCGGAGGGACCGAATAATAATACAGTCCAAAAGAATAAATGAATAAATTATTACAAAATTCTAATTATTAAAATTAAATCAAATAAATAAAAGAAATGGGGCCTCAGCCCTGCCTCGGGATGCGCGAATGATGCATGCTCGATCCAACTTGCCTGGAAAACCCGCACCATGCCACTGCTGCTTCTGTTTCTACTGCCCTGCCTCTCCAAAAATTACCAAAGTCTCAGAATACCTTCTGCATGAACTGCAGTATCCCACCGGCCGGAGGAAGTGACCACCGGCTGCTTAAATTGGCCACCGGCTTCTTGTAGGGTTTATCGGCACAAAAAGTGTGCCGGTCGGCACATTGTTCTGCCGGTCGGCAGAAAGTTCCTGCAGAGGACAGTTTGACAGCAGCAGCAAACCAGCAATGCATGGCATGGATTTTGAGCATATGTAAGCATGGCCAATGCCTCTATCATGCTTGGGGACTCAAGGAGGCATGACTCTTGGTTCTTGGGCCATCAATTATGCATCTTGATGCATAATGGCCTAAGGAACCAAGGTTGCATTTTAATGGTAATGCATGCAAACAAACAAATGAAATCCAAGGCCTTATCATGAGCTAGTCAAAGGTCTTGGTGACCAAGAATTGAGACGAGTTGCACCACTCGAAGTGTGAACTCCTCTCAACCCTATGCTTGGCTTGACAATCCCCAAGCCAAGCCATGGAATGCATATATGCGACATGGCTCAAATGATGCAACAATGGGACTAAGATGCAAGGCATATCAAGTGTCATGCAACTATCACAATAGGCATGCAAAATGCTAGAGCATGCAAGGTATAAGTGGCATGCAAACAAGGCCAATCAAGCAATGGGACCAACCTACTACAACATTCGATGAACCGAGCATGCATCAAGCATATAATGAACATACAATGGTGGCCTTAACTTCAATGGGGCAGCCCTCAAACCACCCCAAAACAGTGGCAAAACATGCCCAAAATGGTGACCAAAATGCTATACAAATCATGCGAAGTAATGAGCCTAAACCTAAGGCACCAAAGAGAGTAACTTACCACCATTATCAAGGCCATTCATGACATGTATCTAACAATCGAAAACAGACTTTTATCATGCAAAATGACACCCAAATCCCCTTGATGACAACCCCAAAAAGCACTAAACAAACAAGCATGCATGAAGCCTATTCCTAGGCATAAAAGGGACACACCCTTGGAGCATGAAAATGGTCACATATGTAAACATACACACATGATTTATGGACTGAAATAAGGTCACAAATGATGCCAAATCATGAGGATGATCAATGTTGAACATGCTAGGGGCCAAAACATACAAGGCTTACAAGCCTAAAATGCAAAGCAACTATGTGAAGCACACTATACATGGCAAAATCAGTGGCTCACAGCCCTTATACATGGTAATATGATGCTAATATCCTCATGGAACCAAGCTAAATCATGCAAAGAACATGGCCTAGATGCATGGCATGCTTTTAAGCATAAGAGAGCATTTCAAAGTAAGTATGAGAGGCAAGTTAAAGGCCATAAATCTAACCTAAAACAGAGGCATAACATGTCATATTAACTACAAATATGCTCTGAAATGAAGCCAAAACTCACCATGCACACATGCTATTCTTTAGGCCCAAAACAAGGGCAAGCAAAGGACAAAGGGGAGAGGGGTGTCCCTCCCCTACATGTAACCTAAAATCATCTTCCTCACCACTGAAAACCCACTGGTTTTCAATGGTGAGAAGGCCAAAAACACCAAGTAAAGAAGGCCTTAGGAAAAGGCACCAAAAATGGCCAAATAGGGCCTAATAGGATGAGCCTCTACCCAAACCACAAAATGACCTTAATGAAGGTTCAAGATCAAGTAAAAACAAGAGTTTTTTGTTATAGACAAAGCTCAAAACACAAAGCAAAAGGGGTAGAAACTTGTTGCAAGAATGGGGAATATAAAGTAATAAGCTCACCCTTGAAGATCCTTTGAAGAATAGGTGGAGCAGCCCTCCTTTAGTGATCAAAACCAGTCCAAGATCACACAAAACAAACCTCCAAGCCTCCTAATCTCGGATTAAGGTGTAGTAGTGTGTGTAATGGTGCAAAAGTAAGGTAAAACCACACTTTTTGGGCCTAAAACACACACACAAGGATGATAGATATAGAAGTATAGATATATATGGATGTATATCAGAGATATATGTATAAGCTCTGGTTTTTTAGGTCTAAAGTGGCTAACCCTTGTAAAGGGAGATGAATGGATGTATATATAGGCAAGAATACTTAGTGGCTAAGCAAGAGAGGGGGGGTTCAAGGGATTCAAGGAGTTCAAGTGAGTCAAGGCTTCTTGGAGAAGCTAAGACAGCTGGCCAAGCTTCTCCAAGAAGCTTGGCCAAGGGTTCAAGTTCCTAGAGGAGAGAGGGGGTCAAAGGGACCAAAGGATGCAAACCCGGGTATGGGGAGTGGTGATAGTGCATTCCAGCTGTCACAGCTGGCATGCATCATCCCTGGAGGTGCAAAGGGGTCACACCGACCAGCCAAAACAGTCACCGGACAAAAGAGTGCCGGTCGGCATCATACAATGCCGACCGGCCAAAGGTTTTGAGAAATAAGTGCCGGTGGCCACTAGGAGGGGCCGGTGGAGGTGTGGGGCAGCCGGTGGGCTTCAGGGATGGCTAACAAGCCTCCCCCTACCCTCAGAGGCAAAAACACACAAGTCTTGGTACAAAACCAAGCACAGAATAAACCGATTGAGAGGTCCTGGGGCACGACGCGCAGCCGGGACCTCCGGGAACTCAAAACAAACACCACATGGATAATCACCGAGTGTTCCAATGGTGACGTCCAAGTCTTGAGGACGGTCAAAAATGGGGTGTCTACACCCACATTCTTTTGGAATTCTCTCTAAGATGGCAGTAACTTGTCAACAAGTCCTGCAACTACCAAGTTATCACCAATCTTGATGCTTTCAAATCTTACTTCTACAACTATCATATGGAAATCTTGTGCTTGCTCCATAATAGATTTTTCATCCACCATTTGGAAGTAAAAAAATCGGCTAGCTGCATACTTTTTTGCTCCTGTCTCTTCAATATCATACTTAGTTTGTAAAGCTTTATAAATTTTCTTTACGGAAATGTAAAGTAATCATAAAATTGATCAGCAAGGCAATTTAAGAGATAAAAATGACATTTATACTCATATGTATTGTATGAAGCCACTTTTGCTTCATGTGCCTCGTAGTTTTCATTATTCATCTCCTCGGTTGAGATTTTGTTTGGGCTCTTCTCAGTAAGAACATAAGCAACTTTCAAAAGGTTGAGATAAAAAAGAACTTTTCCTTTCCACCTCTTAAAATGAACTCCTTTGAACTTGAAAGTCTTGTTGAGATCTCCAGTTTCATTATTAGTTTTTTCTAGTACTTGTTCCATATTGATCTCCTTAAAATTGTTGGTAAAAATACCAGAATAATTATATTTTATTGATAAATAATGCAAAGAAAGTTAAATACAAATAGATTAGGCCAAGGCACGAATATCTCGTTTTCTTTAAGAAGATCAAGCCCATTGCAGTAGGAAGAACCCAAATATCGATGCAGCAGTTAATAAACTCTAACTTGTGCCCTCCAAGATACAACAACCCAACCACTTGTCATATGATTCAGGCCAACTCTACACAAGATGGTGAACCCAAAACTCTATGTTAGGTTTTTATTCTTGGCAATCCCGTTTGACAAAACTCCTTTCAGTTGTATTTGTTTTTGCATTTTTATTTCAGTGAGGCTATGAGTTTTTTAGATGCGAATCCAACCCGAGTCGAGCCTTGCAAATCAGTTTGTGATGTTAATGTTTTCAAGATTGCCACTTCGTTGATTATGACGGGGGTCGAGCTGCCCGGCCAGCTTGCGGCCCGAAGCAAAATGCAAAAATACATTCAAAGTTGCCTGTCCGTTCATGTTATACTTTTTAAGATTTTCCAGTTTTGGCCTTCCCGCTCGAGCGGGGAAATGGGCGCTCGAGCGGGGTTTGCAAGCTCACAGTATCTCTGTTTTGCCTGAAAAAATACTAGAAGGTGTGATTCTCCGCTCGATCGGGGAAACGGACGCTCGAGCGGGAAGCCTACATGAAATCACAAAATATGAAGTCTCCGCTCGAGCGGGAAGACCCACGCTCGAGCGGACTGCGCGATCCCAGATTTTCAGATTCATTATGGAGTTGGTTTTCTTCTGAAACAAGGTTTATTTTGGGTTTCTATAAGAAGTGGGATTACTTTGGAGTTCTGCAAGAAGTTGGTTTTCTACAAACAAGAAGTTGGTTTTCTTTCCCAACTAGGATTGCTTTGGATTTTCTATAAGTAGTTGGTTTTCTCCCAAAACTAGACTACTCATTGATTGAATTCCTCTAGATCTTCTTTTTGGTTCTTAAAGGTTTATATCTAGAGATATTTTGTTATTTTCTTTGATATTTTATTGAGTATTCAACTCATGGTTTAAAGAGAGTACATCAAAGATTTGTTTGTTATACACAAAAGAGAGAGTTGTTCTTCAGTTGTGGATTCTGAAGAATTCGAGCCTGAAGCTTTGGTGGAATCCGGAGTGGCTCATCAGAAAGACAATTCCGTGGTGAAGATGGGTTTGGAAGAGGCACATAGAGGTTGGTTCAATTAGGCATTGTGGATTCGCCAGATAATTGAGAGTATACCTGTGTAATTCCTTTATATGTTCTTAGTGGATTGTCTTGTGGCTGTTGCCCGTGGTTTTTTTTATCACAGTTGGAGGTGTCCAATTGTGGTTTTTCCACGTAAAATCGTTGTGTCTCTTTCTCTTGATTGTTTGATTGGGATTGTTATATTCTGCTTAAAATTGTTACATAATCACAAATCAACATCTAGGGGGTTTCTAGATTTTTCAATTGGTATCAGAGCAGGTCGTTCTATTTTTTTTTTTTTTTTAAATTCTTTTAGAACGCTCTATTTTTTTTTAAAAAAAAAATTTCTTTTAGAACGAGATCTTGTTTGATTTGTGATAATGGATTCAATTCGTGAGGGAAAATTCTATGGTTCGACCACCCCTACTTGACGGATCCAATTATTCCTTTTGGAAAGCTCGGATGAGATCTTTTTTAAAATCTATTGATGAAAAAGTTTGGCAATCCGTCATGAATGGGTGGACTGAACCAACAATTACTGTTGATGGTGTAACTTTCCCCAAACCAATTGATAAGTGGGACACAACTGATTACCAAAATAGTAGCTGGAATAGTAAAGCTATCAATTCTCTCTTTTGCGCTGTCACACCTGAAGAGTTTAGTCATATTTGCAATTGTGAAGTCGCAAAAGTGGCTTGGGATATTTTACAAACTATTCATGAGGGCACTCCTTCGGTTAAACGCTCAAAACTTCAAAGGCTCACATCTAGTTTCGAAAACCTTTCTATGAAAGATAGTGAGACCTTTGATGAATTTTATGCGAAGTTGAGTGACATTATAAATTCCAACTTCAATTTAGGTGAAAAAATACCGGAGTCCAAGATTGTAGGAAAAATTTTGAGGTCCTTACCCGATCGGTTCCAACCAAAAGTTACGGCCATTGAGGAGGCTCAAGATGTTGACAACCTCAAGCTAGATCAGTTGGTTGGAAATCTCCAAACTTATGAGGCACATAGAAATTTCAAAAAGAAACAAAAAGATTTTGCTTTTAGTAGTGCTCATAAAGTGGTTGAGGATTTTGATGAGGATTGTGAGATAGATTCCAAGATTATGGCTGCTTTTGTTAAACAATTTAAAAAATCTTTTTTGAAAAAGAATCCTAATCTTTTGGAATCTACTCATACTCATAAATCTAAAGGCAAAGATAAACTCAAAATTAGTCCTCTAGCCAAGAAGGAGAAAGGAAAGATACAAGGGAACTCTGAAAGTATCTAATGCTATGAATGCCAAGGATTTGGCCACTTTGCTTCAGAATACCCCACTCGTTTGAGGAAGAAAAAAGCCCTCACCATCACTTGGGATGATGAATCAGAATCTGATGAAGATGACAGTGACAACGAAGATCAAGGCGAAGAGGGACATAAGCAATTCCTTGCTTTCATGGCGGCTTCTGAAACTGAAGGACAAACAAAGTCTCCGAAGATGTCAGTTGAGAATACCACTAATGATGAATCCTCGGAGAGTGATCATGAAGAGCTTGAGCAAGCTTATGAAAAGTTGTATAAGGAGTCTCTTAACTTATTCAAGTTGAATGACAAACTCACAAAGAAACTCAAAACATGTGAAAGTGAGAATGTCAAACTTAAGGAGGAGATTTCCGAGGCCAGGATTGATGTCATCAAGATAGCTGATGATCGACAAGTTCTTTGTGCAAAACTGTTGACTTGTGAGACAGAGAGGAATGAGCTACAGGAAACCCATGCCATGTATGAAGAAAAGATTGAATCCCTCGAGATGTCACAAGTTGCTTTGGAAGAACTAATGATCAAGAAAGAGGAAGAGCTAAAGTGTGCTATGGTTACCATTGGTCTTTGGAACAAAGGATCAAAGACTTTGGAGGATATCATTGGGTCTCAACAAATCTGTTCTGACAAGAGTGGCATTGGCTTTAGAGGTAAGAAAGAGCAACAATAGAGTGCATCCACATCTCATGATACAAGAACTCAAGGAAAAGGAGGACAAAAGATTCAACATGAGGATAGACTTCTCAAACTCCCTAGAGTTGGTAAGGTAAAAGAAAAGAAGGTACACTATGTACACCCTGTTTTTATTTGTCATCATTGTGGTATGCATGGCCATATTCGCCTTTTTTGTTATAAGTTACATGGGAGAGTGTCTCAAAAGGGTAGAAATTCGAATACTTTTTGGGTTAGGAGACAACCTTACATGTCTAGGCGGAATACCAAGATTCATGAGGGTGTTCACAACACCACGACATTCACCAAGACCGCTAGACCTGATTTTGTTAAGACCAAAAAGATTTGGGTGAGAAAACTTGACTTGTGTTAATTTGTTTATTTGTTTTAGTTTTTGGGTTTCTGTGTGTTTTTTTTAATGAGAAAAAAAAATGTGTGCATGTTCGTTTTTTTTTGTCTTGTTTTGGTTAAGGAAAAAAAAAAATCCAAAAAGATTTTCTTAGTATGGTTTTGCAAGCTTGAAATTTTTGAGTGGTCCTTGGTGCATACTGGAATTGATGAGAATATCCATTACATGTTAATATGTGTGTGCTTTCTGTGGTCATTACTCATTTTGGAGTGTGTGTTCTTTGATTAGTATGTCTCATTCTGTACACACTCTTGGATTAGCAAATTTTGGAGTCTTCCGCCTTAGTGATTATTTTTCTCTATGGACTTCTAGCATTGTATCTTTTGCTTTTCTTGAGGAATTGACCTATACTAGCACATCATGGGTGATGTTGAGTCTCTTAACCACCTTCCATCTTTTTGCATTTCCATGGCTTTCCCCTCTGTTCTTTGTAGTCCAGGCATGAGGAAAAGGCTACCTCAGAGTCACCAACCAGGCCATCCTTATTATATCCATGCTTCTCTGGTTAGGTTTCCATACTCTTGAGCATGTCAACCGCCAATGAGTGTGCAAAAGAAAGAAAAGAAAAGATGTGCAAAAGAAAAAAAAAAATGTGCAAAAGAAAGAAAAGAAAAAGATGTGAAAAAAAAATAAAGGAAAAAATAAAGGATTCATTGATTGAGGGGGAGCCTCCGCCTTTACTCACCGAATACCCCTTGATTCCTAGTGGTTTGACTTTCCTTAGTTGTGCTCAGATTCTCTAGTCGGAGGTCCAACTTTCATATCACTACCAGGATTTGAATCTCGTGTTTGTCGAACTCCAAGAGTCACACACACACTTTTATCATGGGATCTATGCTTTTCACATCATGCATCACTTTCTTTTATAAGGAATCTTCTAGAGGCTGTGCACATTGTGTTTTCAAGTAATTGTGTTTCTTGGATAGTCTTGTGTGTTTTAAGGTCCAAATCTGAAATTCATTGCTTGCTCCACCATTTTTTTTTTTTGTTAGTTCTCATGATGTATTCATGCCATGTGTCTGGTGCATGTGTCTTAGTTTTCAGGTTTTCATGCTGCATGTTCTTAAAATCTCCAAGTCGTTTTTATTCATGTTTTCTATCTCATGTTTCAAGATAGTCTTATATTGTTTTTTCATATACTCTTGTGGGACTAATAGTTGTTTTGGAGATTGTGGCACTCATAGCTGTTTTGCAGATCATGACCTTGTGAAAGAAGTTTGTTTTTGTTGGCTGTAATGGGTTGGGGTGATTAGGATTTTATTTGTTAGATGTGTTTTGTCACGGCATTGCCAAAGGGGGAGATTGTTAGGTTTTTATTCTTGGCAATCCCGTTTGACAAAACTCCTTTCAGTTGTATTTGTTTTCGTATTTTTATTTCAGTGAGGCTATGAGTTTTTTAGATGCGAATCCAATCCGAGTCGAGCCTTGCAGATCAGTTTGTGATGTTAATGTTTTCAAGATTGCCACTTCGCTGATTATGACGGGAGTCGAGCCGCCCGTCCAGCTCGCGGCCCGAAGCAAAATGCAAAAATACATTCAAAGTTGCCTGTCCATTCATGTTATACTTTTCAAGATTTTTCAGTTTTGGCCTTCCCGCTCGAGCGGGGAAATGGGCGCTCGAGCGGGGTTTACAAGCTCACAGTATCTCTGTTTTGCCTGAAAAAATACTGGAAGGTGTGATTCTCCGCTCGATCGGGAAACGGACGCTCAAGCGGGGAGCCTACATGAAATCACAAAATATGAAGTCTCCGCTCGAGCGGGAAGACCCACGCTCGAGCGGACCGCGCGATCTCAGATTTCCAGATTCATTATGGAGTTGGTTTTCTTCTGAAACAAGGTTTATTTTTGGTTTCTATAAGAAGTGGGATTACTTTGGAGTTCTGCAAGAAGTTGGTTTTCTTTCCCAACTAGGATTGCTTTAGATTTTCTATAAGTAGTTGGTTTTCTCCCAAAACTAGACTACTCATTGATTGAATTCCTCCAGATCTTCTTTTTGGTTCTTAAAGGTTTATATCTAGGGATATTTTGTTATTTTCTTTGATGTTTTATTGAGTATTCAACTCATGGTTTAAAGAGAGTACATCAAAGATTTGTTTGTTATACACAAAAGAGAAAGTTGTTCTTCAGTTGTGGATTTTGAAGAATTCGAGCCTGAAGCTTTGGTGGAATCCGGAGTGGCTCATCAGAAAGACAATTCCGTGGTGAAGATGGGGTTGAAAGAGGCACATAGAGGTTGGTTCAATTAGGCGTTGTGGATTCGCTAGATAATTGAGAGTATACCTGTGTAATTCCTTTATATCTTCTTAGTGGATTGTCTTGTGGCTGTTGCCCGTGTTTTTTTATCACAGTTGGAGGTGTCCAATTGTGGTTTTTCCACGTAAAATCGTTGTGTCTCTTTCTCTTGATTGTTTGATTGGGATTGTTATATTCTGCTTAAAATTGTTACATAATCACAAATCAACATCTAGGGGGTTTCTAGATTTTTCACTCTACCAAAAAAAACACTCTTCTTTGGCTAGTAATCTCTCAAGTGTAAAAAGAGTTAGTGTAGAAATGAGTAGATGAGAGAAATAATTTATAGGCCACTAGGACCTTACAAATTACAACAAAATATAATGACCATTAAACTAGAGAAAATGAAAAATCTCAAAACCTCCAAATATTAACTCACCATCAATGCTTATGACTTTCCAATAATGTTCATTCATGAATAAGATAAAAGATCATCTAAATAAATAAATAAATAAAAGATTTTTAAACGGTACAACCTCACATTATGTGCGCGCGCGCGTGTGTTATGTTATGTATGGAAAAGCATGCATTTCATGTGGCTAAAGCCGACTTCTAAGCAAAAGCCTAAATGTAAAGCAGTAAAAGATGTAAAATCATGCTTGATAGGTTAAAGGAGGCCATAACGTTAGTCTAATGGCATGTTTGATTGGAAGGATTAAAGTATGGGATTGGGATTATTAATCTGTGGGCCCAATTATCCTATATTTGCTTTGACATTTGTTTTAGGATTATTAATCCAATGGATAATTAATCCAACAAATTTGTAGGATTATTAGTAATGGGGTAGGGGTGGGATTGTGAATACCACACTAATTTGATAGGATTATTAATACCTCACTATTAGTCTTGTGAAATCAAACATGGCCTAAGTGCTTTAAACAATAAAATTGATGGGGCCAACACCTCTTATAAATCAGTTTATGTAAGTTTATTTTTGTTAAAAAAAATAATAATAATAATTTAAGTCATTTGGAATTAATAATTTCTCTCTGAAAAATCAGCTTTAACCATTAAAAAAAAGTCATTTAAAAAGCTTTAAAAAAATTTAAAATGTGTCAAGTGAATTATTTTTTTTAGTATTAGCTTTTTTGTTAATTTATTTTTAACCAACAAGTTAACTTTTTAACTAATTCTTAAGAAACCAAATCATCTGCTTTTCTTTCTTCCTTTTTTTTTTTTTTTTTTTACTCTTTTCTTGTTTTTTTTTTTTTTTTTGGATATTACACTAATTTCTTCTCAAGTTTAAAGAAAATACAATAAGTCTTATAAGTTTGGCATAATTACATTGAGTTTCTTAAGATTTTAATTTATAACTCTTTTCATTTGTCATATAGATGAAAAAAAATGATCTCTTCTCTTTTACACTAAAATATATATTTATGTTTGTATATTCATATTATTTGCATTAGCTCTGATAATTTGCTCAATTTTTTTTGAACTTTAAGAAATGTGAATATAATTTATTCAATTAGGGTTATTTACATTAAAACCCTTTAAACTATTGAGAAGTATCACTTTGACCCCTTAAAATATAAAAGCGTACAAATAGACCCTCTAAACTGTTGAGAAGTATCACTTTATCCCGTAAACTATAAAAGCGTACAAATGGATTCTTTGTACTATAAAAGCATACAAATTGGACCCCCAAATGAGAAGGGTCAAAGTAAAATACACCAATAGTTTAAGGACTTCATTTGTTTAGGGGACAAAATGATATTTCTCAATAGTTTAGGGTTTCATTTGTACACTTTTGTAATTTAAGGGTCAAAATGATATTTTTTAATAATTTAGAGGTCTCCGTGTAAATAACTCTTTTTTTATTTGAAAAAAAAAAGAATGATTAAGATTTGGAGCTTGTGACCATATTGTGGCCAGTGAGCATGCTTTCTTAATCAAAGATTTGGTGCAAGTATGAAAGTGGAAACAACACGAGCAGTTGCCGGTGATAAATCATGAGGTAGGCACACCGAGAGAGTGTCACAACAAAGGCACTACAATAAGGCAAAATTATATTTTGAGTAAAAAAAAAAAAAAAATTCCTTCTATTTTTATTATCCCTTTGTATTTTTATATTTTGGAGTTAATAAAAATTTCATTTTATCAATTCAAAAAAATGTTCATGTTTTATTAATTAAAATAGTAAGTTTTAATGCATTTGTATTGATTTTATGGAAAGAATATGACACATGTCTTGCAAGAGAGACTCTTTAGTGGTTTTAGATTAATGTTTCATATTATTTTATTACATGACATTGATGCACCAATAAATCCTAAATTAATAACTTATACACTATTTAGTCCTAAAAGTTTTCTTATAGACTGAAAGGTCCCATTACAATGTTTCAAACATCAGATTAATGTTTCGAACATTAGATTTCGAACATCAGATTAATGTTTCGAACATTAGATTGATGTGCAAATGGGACTAAATGAAGCATAAGAAAACTTTTAGGACTAAATGGTTCAACTTTTCAAAAATTAAGACTTATAGGTAAATTTTCCCTTTTAAAATAACACAAAAATAATAAATTTTACAATTTTAATCAATAAAAATCAAGGTGAAACATCACATGAACTTGCACAAAACTACCAAAATACTTTTTTAATTTAAATCCGTTAAAATGCATTATCTGTAATACTCTTAAAGAATATCGTTTTGTGATAAAACTTAATCAAATAATAATAATAATAAAATAATATAAAACTTGTAATTTTTCTCTTTTCTTTTCCCATTGTCTTCCCTTCCCTCTTCCATTTTTCTTAAATTGATTTTCTTTTTCTTTTTCTTTTTCCCTTTCTCTCCACTTTCCTCCCCCAAAATGATTTTTTCTTTCTTTTTCTTTTTCTGATTCTGATTCCAAAATGATATGATTTTGTGACACTAGATAACGCACTATAAAATATTTGAATTTTTATAATTTTATACTTTATTTTAATGAGGAGCTTATGTTGTGGTGAAAGTAAGTGCCATTTGTCACGTCACAAGACACCACCATTGGTTGTTTCTGGTTGTGGACAATGGAGTACGTGTAGTGCACATGTGTCAGCAACCCACCATCGACACGTGTCAATGCACAACTAGGCTAAAAAATGATTAAGCAATGCACTAGGATAGTACTCTTTCCCATCAAAACGTGCATGTACTACAGTCCCTACCCAAGCCTACTAACGTACACAATTTTGTGCTAATTTATATTAATTTTATTTTAAATAAATTACATTCACTTCTCTTATATTTTTGAGAATATTAAAAAAAAGGTCAAAAGTCAATTTTTAACTTATTTTGACTCAAATCATTTTTTTATCTCTTTACATGTTTTTTTTAAAAAAAAAAATCAATCATTTTTTTTATCTTTTTGCGTGTGTTTTTTTTAAAAAAAAAAAGTCAAAGAGTGAGTTTTTATCCAACTTTTCAAAACAATTCTTAATTCTATACTTTAAATATAATAATATTGATTTGTTTTACTATGTTTTAATACAAAAGTTATGATAATATTATTTTTTTATTCATACGATATAACTGTTATGTAAATAAAAATTTTAAGAAAAATTAATGCAATTATGTCAAAAGTGTGGACCAACTGTATTTTTTCCAAACTTCTGGAGAGGTGAGTGTAATTCACCCTTTTATTTTTTGTTGATTTAGTTTTATTAATAACAAACTGTTAAAAAACTAGATAAAAATCAAGGATAAAATAATTCATTCAAAAAGAAATGAACTGTTTTGATTTACAAATTCTTCTAGCATAAGAGTGTGTACATTTACACTTTGTTATGCATTTTTTTTTTTTTATCTTTATCACTTTATTAAATAAATAAAAAAAAAAGATTAATGTAATAATGTCAAAACTGCTAAACTTGTTGTATTTCTTTTTTTCATAGTTTACGAATTCTGCTTAATATGGACCTAAACACAAGAATGGTTTTTCTCAGAGTCAGACCACACTTGTTGCACTTCTTCAGAAAAATAGTCGTCTTGGTATTAATATGCACTTCTACTAGCATGAACAATTTAAAAAAAAAAAAAAAAAGTCAGTGTAATTTACTCTAATTATATAATAATGCGATGGTAGGACAATGCCCACTATTTTTTTCATGATTATAATTTATAAGAGATTTATCTGTTTTTTCGTAGTCACCATCCAAGGCTTTTTCCCACCCAACAATTAGTGGGAAAGTAATTATTGTAATTTGAGAATGGTGATGGGGATTCGAGTGTTTTTTGTTGTCGTACGAGGAGGGCAACCATGGGCCCAAATGTGTACACACAATGGGGGGTGTGTCATTTGTTTGACACCATAGTGACAGATTTTCACATTTTGCCTCATTATTTTTGTGGATCTTGTTGAATATTATCACAATTGATGTGTTTGTATTTACGAAGTAGTTGCTCTTTAATTTACAATGATAATCTATTGGGTTAATTGCAATTAATTCTTAAATTATATAATATCTTTTATGTTTCAACTTTAAAACCATATACTTAGATTTTTTAATTATCAAAATTGCTAAATTGAGCCTTTAGTCTAATAATTGTGTAGCACTATTCTGTAGTGCGAAGTTGCATTTTCAATTCTTATCAAAAGAAGTTTGAATTTTTTTGGATATTTATTTTTCTCTCACTATGGTGGTTGGGCTTGGACTTGGGCTTGGGTTTGTTGATTATCGGTGATAATGCAGTTTGATCAGCAAGATATAGGTCGGACTGATCCAAGCACTCCACAGGTTCACTATTCTTCATCTTCCTGATCATACCTGCAATAAGTCCAGTTGGAAGGTTTCGAAATGGGGATAGTTTCTTTCAACGGACCCTTCGACGATCAAATTAGATAAAGAAGATGGCGATAGTAAGAACTTAGAGAAATTTAAACGTAGAGGAATGGGGAGAGAGAGAGAGAGAGAGAGAGAGCAAGTTACTTGTTACCAAGCGTTCCTCAAAAGCTTTCTTATATCTCTTGTTAATCATTTCCCTATCCATTCATGTTGTCCCATTGGCCGAAAGTTTGCCACCTGCTTGCCATCAGCCATGGTCATTTCACCATGCTCCAAAGTGAAGGTCTTATTGCATTTAATACTTTGGCAGTCTCATTTAATGCTTGGCATGGGTTCAGTAACTTTGAAGAATCTTTGTTTGCCACGTGGCTGGACTCTTACTTGGCACGTGTCCAGCTGGTGCCTGGGCTTAACTATTGTGGATTCGCTATCAAGCTTAGTGTTGGGCCTGTACTTTCTGGGTTTTATGATAATAACTAATCAAATCATTGTTTGAGGAACCCATAGCAACCATGGGTTGCTTTCTAACTATATTGTTGGGCTAATGACTTGTTTAATACAATATACTTTTCATATAATATATTATATTTATCATATTTATAATTATTCTCCTATTGAGTAACAACCAAAAAAAAAAATTATCAAAATTCGTCCCCTTTAAATGATGATCTTCGTATGAGTTTTGATAGGATTTTAAAATTATGAGATAAAGTCATATTCAATGATTTTTTATAAGATTTTAAAATTATGAGATAAAGTGCTATTCAATGATAATTGAATTAGTCTTTGTATGATTTTTTATAGGGTTATAAAGTTATGGGGTAAAGTTATATTCAATATTAATTAAGGAGAGTAAAGTATAATTAACCTTAACCTTTTTCTTAAGAGCCACACATGGCATCAGCTTGGTTTGATTTTTGACATCCGTACGAGTAGTTAGTTAGTTGATGAAAAATATAGATTATCAAAACATAAATATATCAAATCAAAAAATATGTGCGTTTTTATAATAAAATAAATAAATAAATAAATAAGATTGAATATTTAAAAAATTAAATAAATAAATAGATAAATAAGATTGGCTATTTAAATATAAATAAATAAATAAACCTGAGATTTGAGGCACCACTAATGTATCTCAAATGTTTGATTCTACCTAGAATATTATGAACACAATTACTATAAAATCTGTATTTTATTAAAATTATACACTTTCCCATAATTTTCAAAATTAACAATATGTATCCGAGCTAACAATAATAAATTAAGATTTTAGTGAAAAAAATTTAAGGACAAAATCACTTTGTTAATAAAGATATATTTTAATTGCTAAAATTGTCATTGTTGTATTTTAAGCAACGAAATTAGTTATTTAGTGATGAATTACTATTTTTTGGAATGAAAATTGTCATCTTAAAAAGTATTTCTGGCACAAAATTGTTTGTCCACCAATTTATTAAAATCATGCAAAATGATATTTTTTTTTCTTGAGGATAATTGATGTAATTCATACCATGGTTACTTTGTTGGGCTATGGCTTTTTATATGAAAATTAGCATCTTGTTTTTTAATTAATTGTGGGTCGGTTGGAACATTTTCATCACCTGCTTTATTCAATCAAAATGTTTTGTGATTCCTTCTTTCATAATCATATGCTTTTTCTTTTCTTCCATCAATCACATAAAAATTTAATTATTAAAAAATAAAAATAAAATAAAGAATAAGCTGTGGATTTTGCCACCTGTTTTGTGTAGAACACAATAATTTTTTTATTTTATTTTTTGACCTCTTAAGCAATTTATATTTTGTTACCAATTTGTTTAAATTGTTTTGGTTTAAATCAGTTTGGTAAAAATTCAAATCATGATTTCTGATTTTTCTGTTAGTACGTGACTTCTCAAAATTTAGTCATTTGTTTTACTCTAGCCATTTGGCATCTGGTTAAAAAATATTTTTTTTATTGGAATTTTTTTCTTTTTTGATTTTTTTTTAAATTTGTGTCAAAATTTTTATTTTTTCAATCCATAGTGTAGAAGAATTTAAAAAAATTTTTAAAAAAATGACTAAGGAAAAATGTCACCAAGGAAAAAAAAAAAAAAAAGTCCAATGTTTTCTAAAAGTTTTTTTTTATTTTTTTTAAATTACTAAAAACAAAAAATTCACCCCAAAAAAAAAAAAAAATTCAATCTCAAACAAGGGTGCTTTCACCACCCCTACATGGTCAATCCAATTATTTTTTCTCTCTCTCTCTCTCTCTCTCTCTCTCTCTCTCTCTCTCTCTCTCTCTCTCTCTCTCTCTCTCTCTCTCTCTCATTCTACACATTAATCAATCAATCTTTTCTCACACCATCTATTCAATTATAAAAAAATAAAAAAAAAAAAAAGTACAAATCATCCTAAAACTAATTTCAAAATATATAACCAAACAAGTTTTTAAATAGTGCAAACTCTTTTCAAAAATTATCTTTCAAAATTGATTTTCAAAACTAAACCAAATGGAACCTCAATTTTGAAACTTATGAGGCAATATTCACAAACTTTATTCTTTTAGTGATTAGAAAGAAAAAAAATTCAAAGATTATATTACTGTTACTTATCTATCTATGTATTTGTTTACGTGTCATCTATCTATTGCTCGCCGCCAATGACTTTTCTTTTCTGACGCCAACAATAGCATGTGGTGGTGTTTGAGAATAGAGAGAGAAACTATAAACAAAAAAAGGTACGACGGTGAAATTATCACAAATATCATTTTCACTCAATAAATATAAAAAATCTTGTCTGTTAGATAATGTCTCAATGGGACCACATAATTAAATGTGGTGTTATCATTTATAAGAAGCCTACAATTTAAGTGATTCAATTTAGTTAATAGGCTTAAGGGTATATGTGTTATGGACCTAATGTGTAGATACTAGTTATATAATTTCTATTTCTATGAGGGGCAGAAATAGAAATTAAAACATATTGGTTAAAGTTGGTTTTCATTTCTTTTGAACTTCCACAACCTTTCAGTTTTGAAAACCAATAAATAAAAATTAAAACCAATAATGGTTAAAGTTGGTTTTCATTCCTTTTGAACTTCCACAACCTTTCAGTTTTGAAAACCAATTACAACCTTTAAAAGGTTATGGTCCCTATTCCTTCCCAAGTGGAAAAAAGAACACTGCCATTTTTCTAAATCCTCTCAAGGAGAAACATAAGGCACCAAAGGGGAAAGGATTAGAAGGCAATAACATAATCAATAACAAAGAGTTTATTGATAATCACGCTTCCGTTTAACCGTTCATCAATGGATTCAGGTATGTCATTTTGTCTTGATTTCTTGATAATACACATGGTAAATGATCCGAAGTGTAAGGTTTATGTTCTGAAATTTATGTTAACAATTGGTATCAGAGCATGCATATCATGTGTCTTATCAGAATTGATATGCTTTATTCATTCTATTTAGTTTCCTGGAATCAGATTCTGAATTTTCTTATGGATGTAAATTCTGTTTTTTTCCTGTTTTGTTCTGTGAAAATGGCAATCTGTTTTCTGGAATTGTAAAATGATTCGGTGGGCAGTTTTTTTTTTTTTTTTCTCAAATGGATGAACATCATGTATTTATATATATATAGATATATCTTGCGATTTGATCGGTTTAATTTTGAACATCATAAAAAAAAAAAAACTATTTGTTTTTGGACCCGTCAATTCTATTTATATATGTATGTATATAATTGGGATTGCTGCAGATTATATAACATATACGGGGTCACAAATTTGGAAATCTTTAAATTTAATGTAATTTCATACAACGTCTACAGAAATTTTATTTTCTAACATTCTCAATATAAGTCAATTCAAACAAGATGTCACAAAAGTGATCTCTCTTGTCTAGATTGTTTTATATGGAATGTTTTGATGTTCATGTCTGTGTATCTCATGCGGGTATTTATCGGTCCAAAGACATGATTAAGACTTGGCAGAATTACACACACATTTTGTGGTGATAAACATGTGCCAATTGTCAAGAAAACCTAATGTGAATAATAAATCCATCAAAAGATAGATTTGTTATTTGACATAACTTATTGTCAATGTTTGATCATTACAACAAGAATACCACTTACAGTTAATATCACTACCCAAAGGCTTGGTATTAATGTTGTGCTAGGTATCTTGAGATGTTGTCATTAAATTAATTTATTTAGAGATTATCTGTTTGGTAACTTAATGTGAGCATAATTGTTTATTCCTTTTATTTTCTTTTCTATTCAGCTTTAATGTCGACTACTTCAATCTCTGCCAACATGAACAATGTTCCAATGTTAAATGGAACAAACTTTAAGGACTGGAAAGAGAACATATTGATTGTTCTCGGCTGCATGGACATAGACTTGGCATTAAGGATGCCAAAACCGAATGCTCTCACTGCACAAAGTACTCCTGAGGAAATTGTGTACTTTGAAAAGTGGGATCGTTCTAACAGGCTAAGTCTTATGATCATGAAGCGTGGGATTCCAGAAGTCTTTCGGGGTGCAATAACAGAGGATGTTACCGTTGCCGGTGAATTTCTTTCAGAAATTCAAAAGCGTTTTGCTAAAAACGATAAGGCTGAAACAAGCACGCTTTTAGCAAGCTTGATTTCAATAAAGTATAAAGGCAAGGGTAATGTTCGCGAGTACATCATGGAAATGTCTCATCTTGCTTCAAAACTTAAGGCACTAAAGCTCGACCTATCTGATGATTTGCTCGTGCATTTAGTTCTCATCTCTCTTCCTGCACAATTTAACCAATTTAAGGTCAGTTATAACTGCCAGAAGGAGAAATGGACTCTCAATGAGCTCATTTCATTTTGTGTGCAAGAGGAAGAGAGATTGAAGCAAGAAAGGACTGAAAGTGCTCATCTGGCAAGCACCTCCAAGCATACGGGCAAAAGAAAGCATAAGGGAAAGGAAGTTGCTATTCCTCAGGGTCCGGAACCAAAGAAACAGAAAGTGCAGGATGGTTGTTTCTTTTGTGGCAAGCCCGGACACAGAAAGAAGGATTGTGCCAAATACGTCGCCTGGCGTGTAAAGAAAGGTACATTTCATGTTTTGGTCTGTTCTGAAATAAATTTAGCTTCAGTACCAAGAAACACTTGGTGGGTAGATTCTGGTGCTACTACTCACATATGTGTTTCTATGCAGGGTTGCCTGAACTACCGAAAGCCAACTGATGCTGAAAGATACATCTTTGTGGGTGATGGCAAGTCAATAGAAGTGCAGGCAATAGCGCACTTTAGATTATTACTGAAAACTGGTTATTATTTGGATTTATTAGACACTTTTGTTGTACCGTCCTTTAGACGGAATTTAATTTCTGTTTCTGTATTGGACAAATTGGGATATTATTGTTCTTTTGGAAATATGAAGTTTAGTATGTCTATTAATTCCAATGTTGTTGGTACTGGTTTACTTAATGTGTTTGATAATCTATATTTGCTCGAAACTATTGCATCTTATAATGCAACCTTGCACGTGGAATCACGAGGTACAAAGCGTAAATTAACTAAGGAAAATTCAGCCTCATTATGGCACAAACGCCTAGGTCACATCTCTAAATCTAGAGTTGAGCGCCTTGTGTCTGATGGAATTTTGGACTCTCTTGATTTTTCAGATTTTGATGTCTGTGTTGAGTGTATCAAGGGAAAACAGACCAAAATAAAGAAATATGGTGCCCATAGGACTACAGATGTCTTAGAATTAATTCATACGGACATTTGTGGCCCATTCCCTATGGCGTCTTGGAATGGTCAACAATATTTTATCACATTCATAGACGACTATTCCAGATATGGGTATCTATTTCTTATCCATGAGAAATCACAGTCTTTGGACGTATTCAAAAAATTTAAGGCCGAAGTTGAGTTACAACTCAACAAACGGATTAAAAGTGTCAGGTCTGACCGTGGTGGTGAATACTATGGCAGATATGATGGATCAGGTGAACAACGTCCAGGACCGTTTGCAAAATACCTGGAGGAATGTGGAATCGTCCCACAATACACCATGCCAGGATCACCTAGCATGAATGGTGTATCTGAGAGACGAAACCGGACTCTTAAGGATATGGTAAGAAGTATGATCAGTCATTCTACTTTACCAGAGTCCCTCTGGGGTGAGGCTCTAAAGACAGCAACTTATATCTTAAATCGGGTGCCAACTAAAGCAGTTGTAAAAACACCTTATGAGCTTTGGGTTGGGCGAAAGCCTAGTCTAAAACATTTGCATGTGTGGGGGTGTCCTGCTGAGGCGAGGCCTTATAAACCTCATGAACGAAAATTGGACTCTAAAACCATTAGCAGCTACTTTATTGGCTATGCCGAACGATCACAGGGTTACAAGTTTTATGATCCCACAAATAGGTCAATATTTGAGACGGGAATTGCAACATTTTTTGAGGATGTTGAGTTTGGGGGGAGAAATCCAGTTAGAGACATTGTCTTTGAGGAGGAAGCAGGAGTAATCCCACTTCCTACTACTACTTTTGACCAATCACAGGTTCCTATACCTGTCATTGCTCGAGAAGTAATTTCGGATCCTCAACCAGACAATGTTGTTCAAGATAATATAGTTCAAACCCCCATTCAAGATGAGGTAATTGTTCCTGAGGAACAAACTCTACAACCTCAACCTCAAGAATCTGTGCCATTAAGGCGATCCACAAGAGAAAGGAGATTTGCACTTTCAGATGATTATATTGTATATCTCCAGGAACATGAGGTAGAAAATGGAATGTCGAAAGATGATCCAATCAACTTTCGTCAAGCCATGGAAAGTTCCAACTCTCATAAGTGGATAGAAGCCATGAATGAAGAATATAAGTCTATGCAAGACAATAAAGTTTGGGAACTTGTCTCATTACCAGTTGGTGCGAAGCCCGTAGGTTGTAAATGGATATTTAAAACCAAAAGGGATTCAAATGGTAATGTGGAGAGGTATAAGGCACGTCTTGTAGCCAAAGGCTTTACTCAAAAAGAAGGAATTGACTTTAAAGAAACTTTCTCTCCAGTTTCTTCGAAAGATTCTTTTAGGACAATTATGGCGCTTGTTGCATATTTTGATCTTGAGTTGCATCAGATGGATGTCAAAACAGCTTTTCTTAATGGTGACATTAAAGAAACAATTTATATGGTGCAGCCAGAAAACTTTGTGTCAGGAGACCCAAAGAATATGGTTTGCAAATTGACTAAATCCATCTATGGACTCAAACAAGCTTCTCGTCAGTGGTACTTCAAATTTCATCAAGTTCTCACTTCGTATGGTTTTGAAACTAATGTTGTTGATGAATGTGTGTATCACAAGTTCAGTGGGAGTAAACACATATTTTTGGTTTTATATGTTGACGACATATTGCTTGCCACAAACGATATAAACTTATTGCATGACACCAAGAGATTTCTATCTAAGAATTTTGAAATGAAAGATCTTGGTGATGCTTCCTTTGTATTAGGAATCGAAATACACCGAGATCGTTCTCGGGGTATTCTGGGATTATCACAAAGGAGCTATATCGAAAAAGTACTCAATAGATTTGGCATGCAAAATTGTAAATCAGGTGAAACCCCGGTTGCTAAGGGAGACAAGTTTAGTCTCAGCCAATGCCCGAAGAACAGTCTTGAAATTCAAGAAATGCAGAAGATTCCTTATGCCTCGGCTGTAGGGAGTCTAATGTATGCTCAAGTATGTACGCGTCCGGATATTGCGTTTATAGTTGGCATGTTAGGCAGATATTTAAGTAATCCTGGCATGGATCATTGGAAAGCAGTCAAGCGTGTTATGCGATATTTACAGAGAACAAAGGAATATATGCTCACATATAGGAGATCGGATAAGTTAGAGGTCATTGGATATTCCGACTCCGATTTTGCTGGATGCCAAGACAGTAGGAAATCCACATCAGGCTATATTTATCTGTTAGCTGGCGGAGCAATTTCTTGGAGGTCTGCAAAGCAGACGCTCATAGCTTCATCCACCATGGCCGCAGAATTTGTAGCATGTTATGAGGCATCAAACCAAGGGATATGGCTGCGGAATTTTGTCACTGGGTTGCGTATTTTGGAAGGCACTGAAAGACCACTTAAGTTATATTGTGACAATAAGTCTGCAGTTTTATATTCCAATAACAACAGGAGCTCGACAAAATCAAAGCATATTGATATCAAGTTCCTAGTTGTAAAAGAAAGAGTGCAGAGTGGACAGATTTCCATAGAGCACATTGGGACAAACTCCATGATAGCGGATCCACTTACGAAGGGACTACCACCCAAGGTCTTTCATGAGCACACTGCTCAGATGGGTGTTGTTCTATTTGAGAACATTCTGGTTTAGTGGGAGTTTGTATTTATATTACTGCTTTATGTCAGCCTTGAGTTTTATCTATGTAATTAGATTAATTTCTGCAGAAATGAAATATTCAGTTTATTACGCTCTGTTACGTATTGTGAAGTATTGATCTCAATAAAGTTAAGTAGGACCAGTTGGAAATAGGCATGTATGGATCACATCACATGTAATTTCCATGCTACGCATCCATGATTGATCTATGTCATTTAGCTGTATTAGTATACGTGACCATTGGTGGGTCGAGTTACGATTGATGTAACGAAACCGCTTTGATCCTATATTAATATAGTTAATGGACAAGATTGTTTGGATACCCTCAAGTTATGATAACAAATTTCTGAGCTCACTAAAGTTAAGCACATTTTTCAGGATACATATGTGGTCCAGTGGGAGATTGTTAGATAATGTCTCAATGGGACCACATAATTAAATGTGGTGTTATCATTTATAAGAAGCCTACAATTTAAGTGATTCAATTTAGTTAATAGGCTTAAGGGTATATGTGTTATGGACCTAATGTGTAGATACTAGTTGTATAATTTCTATTTCTATGAGGGGCAGAAATAGAAATTAAAACATATTGGTTAAAGTTGGTTTTCATTCCTTTTGAACTTCCACAACATTTCAGTTTTGAAAACCAATAAATAAAAGTTAAAACCAATAATGGTTAAAGTTGGTTTTCATTCCTTTTGAACTTCCACAACCTTTCAGTTTTGAAAACCAATTACAACCTTTAAAAGGTTATGGTCCCTATTCCTTCCCAAGTGGAAAAAGAGAACACTGCTATTTTTCTAAATCCTCTCAAGGAGAAACATAAGGCACCAAAGGGGAAAGGATTAGAAGGCAATAACATAATCAATAACAAAGAGTTTATTGATAATCACGCTTCCGTTTAACCGTTCATCAATGGATTCAGGTATGTCATTTTGTCTTGATTTCTTAATAATACACATGGTAAATGATCCGAAGTGTAAGGTTTATGTTCTGAAATTTATGTTAACATTCTAGTCTCAAAAGATCTGATGTTATACATAATGTCCCGTGTACTCCCCACTTTGAATGTATCACAATTTTTTCCTTAATTTTATATTTTATGTGTGATTATGAAGTTATATTGTTCATTATTACTGTATGAATGAATAATTTATTTTCATATATCAAATTCTTTTAATCCATTGTCTATTATGTTGAGCCAAAATAAATTTATTCTACCAAACTATGTAAGATGAATATTGATATTCAACTTGCTCCAAAGGGGTATAATGTACTCATTCAACCATATTCTGGCTTCGTTTGGAAAGTTGGTTGGTTTTTTGACTTTTTAGCTTTTTTAACTATTTTAGCCTAAGGCTAAAAAGCCTGGTTTGGGAAGGACTTTTAGCTTTTTTGACTTTTTTGTGAAAGAAAGAATGTAATGATTATTGGTTGAATGTGATGTTTTACCTTATTAGACTAAAAAATCTACTTTGTTTTTGTTGTTAAAATAGCCAAAAAAGCCCCAAGTCGGGTTCCCAAACGAAGCCAGAAATCCTTGAGGATAACAGTTTTAAAGAGGCTATCAAGAAGCATGAAAATTGGATGAAAGCCAACTAAAATTTAAATATTCTATAGTATATTACTTGTACTGCCTCAAAATGATATCGTTTTTTAATCATAAAAACAAAAGCAGGACCTCCCCTTTTCTCTTCCTCTTCTTTCAAAACATCATTTTAAAATATTATAGACAATGCACTATAAAATATTCAAATTCGATGAGATGGTTTGTTCCTATATCTTGGCATCCATGTGCAATATGTTGCAACATCAGCACCAAGCCATACTAGCAAGACAAGTGGTCATTAGGATCTCATAAACATTAAGAAATCAAGAGGAGATACTTGTGAGGAACCAGGTTTTTAAAATGACTAATTATTTAAATGAATTACAATCCTTAGAGATGAGATTGATGCTAAATCTCAAGTTGATATTGTTCTCAAGACCTTGCTAGATTCTTTTAAATAGTTTACATTAAACTATATCATGATCAAAGTGCATTTCACACTTTTTGATCTCGTGAACTCAAAGGTTGGGACCGAGGGAATTATCAGGCCTAACCCCATGCCTTGATTCTTGAGAAGGCATCTAGTTCAAATTCTAAGCCTAAGCACAAGGGCAGGGGGAATACTTAAAGTCTAAGAAACATGAAAAATAAAAATTAGAAACTTATCTAGAAATTGAAATATAAGGTGCAGATTTGATTTTGTTATTGTGGAGTCCAACCAGGAATGAATCTTTGAACCCTAGATTATAAATTATGGGTAATTTTCTGATTTTGTTTCTAAGTTTGTAGAACTATTGGAGGGAATAAGATGCAATCGAACAAGCCTGAAAGTGGGCCCATTGGTTGGATCAAACGGGGAAATAAAGAAAAAAGAAAAAAGATTGGGACCCTCCTTTTGGGAAATCCCCACCACCCCCAATGTATTGTGATTGGCCAATTTTTTTTTTCCCTCCTATCTGTGGCTGACATGTGTATGCGGGGGTTGTGAGGGTAAAAAAAAAAAGTCTATCATTTCTCAAGAAAAAAATTGTGCAAATTACAAAAGATAGTATTTCCATTTTTGGGGTAGAATGGCATTGGAAGGGGAACTGCCTAACCACTTGGGAGAAAAGTACAAGTCACATATAATTGGATCACTAGTCATGAAAAATTTCTTTACAATGCAGGGTTCAAGCTAGATTTTCTAGCTCGAACTCGGTTCGACAATTAACTGAGTTCGAACTCAGCTCGACTCGTTAATATTAATCATGTGTTCGATAATGAATTTTTTTTTACTATTATTTACATTATTTATATAAAAATATTATTTATATTATTTAACATATAAATTATATATTTATGCTATTATTTATATATTTTTTATATTATTTAATATATAAATTATATATTGATTCTATAATTTAAATAAAGATAAACAAGTGGAGCTTATTCAAGTTCGGTTCGTTTGCTAAACGAGTCTAAACGTACTCGAGCTCGTTTATTTACTTAACGAATTGAACCTTTAACAAGTCAAACTTGTAAATAATTTGATTCATTTGTAACCCTATTTCACAGCGACCAAATGGAATACAAAGATCTAGTTGAGCTTAGGACTGGATGCGAGTGTTGTGCCGAAGCATAGTGGGACTAGTTAGGTTATCTTTCAATAGTGGTAGATCATTAGTTTTATCAAAATTTTTGTTTATTCCTTATGTTAGAAAAAATCTTATTTTAGTTTCTTCATTAATAAACTATGGTTTCCAATTAAAAAGGATGAATTTTTTATTTGTTTCAATATGAGTTACATGACACTAAAAGGGAATGATTCAAAAAAATTATCATTTTAAATTAATCCCTAATCCTGCTCTTATGGAATTTAAGTTAATTAGGTCATGTGAATCTAGATAGGATTAATAGGTTAGTGGAGGGTATCTGATTTTCATTGGTTGTGGAATCAATACTAACTTGACATCCTGTTTTGAAGGAAAAATAATGAAGAGATCCTTTTTCATAAAAGGAGGCCATGATAAAGAATAGTAGTAGGCCAAGTTAGTGATGTTACTTTTCTTTTTTTTTTTTAGATAGGAGTGGTGTTACTTCAAAAGCATATTGATTCTAAGATGCTATTATAAATTAGTTGTTTTTAAAAGCATAACGTATTGAATTTGTCATATAACAAATATGGTGAATTATACCTACTTCCTCTAAAGTTTAAAGAAAATATAATAAATCTTACAATATTAACATGATTACATTGTGTTGGCTTTTTGGCTTTTCGAAGGGTAATTTTGTAAATGCGAGCGTGCCAGCAAGGATCAATCAGTCCTTACAGAAATTATAATTGCCAACCAATTATCAGACGATTGTGTTTTAGTTCTTTCAGCCTCAATGAAGAGGACTTTTACTGGTGGCTTGACTTAGGAGAATTTAAGAGAAATAACAGTTAATGTGAAGAACAATCGAAGTATTTCATTAAAATGAACACTTACAATAATTCAAACTCAGCCTCGAAGAGGTTTACAGCAACAGTCTACTTGAGTCTACTTGAAACTACTCCTATGAATCGAAGTGCAGTGCTGGTATTAAAGTGCAGGTATTTAAAGTGCAGGTATTTAAAGTACAGGAAATGTAAGACTGGAAAGGAAAATATGAAATAAAGACTGGTTTGTATGATCTGAGTCTGGGGGTCTTTTCTGAGGGCTTCCCTGCTATTTATACTTGTCAAAGATGACCTTCGAACTTCACTTCGAACCGTCGAACTACTCCTCCATGATCGATGATCATGCTGCCTTAGAAGTAGCCCCACTATGCCATCTCTTGCAGTTGAGCTTCCCTCCTGTATTTGAATTTGAATATTGAGTAACTGTTGGAGCCACGTCACTTTGTATCTCCTTACTGATCCAGTGCTACTCAGATCATGTAAGTACCAATGTTCAATGCCACGTGTTCGATCAGGATCGAAGACTTGAATTATCTTCCCATAATACCCTTATTCTGCCACGTGTCAAACTATGATTTGGTTTTACAAAATATGTAGCCAACATTACCCCCCGCACTAATATACCCAATACTTGGAAATATTAGTGGATCAAAAGCTTTTCCCGCGCTTTTTGGAATGTGCATGGAATCTATCTTCAGGAAACACAACCGTCACCTATTTGATGATCATTCGCATTAACTCTCTATTTAATGAACATCCCAATACCTTCAGCATTCGAACGGACTATGGCTCAATCAACTTCGCACTCTACTGATCAAGCATACGAAGAGCCATTGAGTAATGCTATTTCCCCTCGAAAGAATCTTCACGCATTCATTAGCCACCTTTACCCACCCTTCTATATTCAGGTCATGGAGGCTTTTGCAGATTATCAACCTTTGGACTACGACCACATTGCCCTTAACCCTTCGATTTACAAATTTACAGATACAAGAAGTTCTTCCTCTAAACTTCCTTTGTACCTTGAACGAACTACACTCAAGCCTTTGCTTCAACAAGTCGCAAATATGGACTTAGGAAGTTCTTCTTCACAAACCTTTACTTGGGATGAAGCTACAACTTCTTCATCTTCTGGGGTTTCCGGATGGACAAATTGGTCAGCACCTGAGTCCTGGGACTTGAGGGAACGAATTAATCACCATTTTGTTGAGTTCACTGACCCATTGAATTTTCCTTCTTACGTTCGAAGCTCTGTGGTCTATCCTTATGTGCCTATTGACCTTCGTCGTAGTTTGGAGGAGAATCTGCTTGTAGCCTGGTACACATCCTCTATGCCCACAAGGACAATGCACACTGCCCGGCATCTGGAAGAATCACAAGGGTATACTCCTTCATTTTTAGCCAAGAAGGCAAAAATTTGCTCTTCTGACTGGCTCGACTATATTAATGCCTTTGTTCCTTCCGCTCCAGTGCCTAGTCCTCCTTCTTCACCTTCTGGAATAGAAGCATCCACACCTTCTTCTGAAGTAGAACCATCTACTCCTTCTCCATCTTCTGAAGCAGAACCATCTACTCCTTCTTCTCCTTGCACTCTTTCCTGGATAGAGAAATTAAGGCTTGCCCTTCCTATGGACAAAATTTTTCCACCTTACAAACCTCCATCATTTCCCACTCCAGCTGAACGGAAACAAGCTCAACTTCTGCTTGCGGCTTTCTCTCACTTACCCTTCAACGTTCTTGAGGATGACATTCTTCTCAAGAACTTTCGATGGGCCTGTGATATTCTGACTAGGGGCCATGTCCTCAATCCCATTGCCCAAGCAGAACTTCACATGTTTTTGGACCAACTTCCGCTACTTCTCCACTGGCATCAGAATTCCAAGGCCACCATCCAATCTTTGGATCAACTTTCATCTCTCCGAATTCATGCCCAGTACGAAGCAGAAAACTTCATCGAAGACTTCGATGATTTCAAAAATAAAGATTCTGCATATTGGGATGATTTGGTCATAGATGAATTGGAACAAAATTTGAGGGAAGAAGCCTTCGAGACAAAGGCTGAGGAACTCTACTATGAAGTGAGAGCACATCAACTTATGCAGCCAGCATTAGAGGAGATAGAAGATATAATAAAGAAAGAACAAATATTCATTGATCATTGTTGGACAAAGTTCCATGATCTTGTTATTTATTCTATTCCTTATTTTTATGAGCTTGAATTTGTACCCAAATGAGGATACTCAATATAATTGTCTTGGCTTTAACACAAACAGAGTCTCTTTGCATTTGATATTGTTTGCCTCTGTTTCCTTTTTGTCTTCAAAAGCCAACTTATAGCTTCGAATTTGAACAATCTCACCTTTCGAATCTAGACTCAATTGTTCAATGAAACGCTGAAAAAACCAACATGTCTTTTTCCAACTTATGGAGTATAATTGACAATTCTGGCTGATATCATCTGGAACTAACGCTTTGAATTTTAACAACATTACTCTTCATAAAATAACTATAACCAATATATGGTCATGGTTAGTATAGCCAATAAATTTCAAATTGACTATTTTGCTTCGAAGAATAATTCACACTGTTTTAGGTTCAAAAAGCAATTCCTTCTTGTATATATGGAGACCAACAATTGGTTTTAATGCTTCGAACAGTGCTCATCCTTAAAGGATCCAATAACACTTAAACAGGTCTTTAAACCCTTTGAAGTGGACCAATAATCGAGCATTCTAGCAATTATGTAGTACACTTCGAAGCTGACTTATGTATTTCGAAGCCGTTGTTATTTGATTTTTTGGCGCCAAAATCTCATTTCGAAGCCAAATATTTGCTTCGAAGCTGGCGTCAATATCCGGAGTGTGCTTTTTCCCTCCAAAACTATCAATATTGGAAGAGGCTCCTCGTATTCGTACTTTTAGTACTTAACGACTCACATAATATATTTTTCAGACACAAAGGTTTTAAAACCCCTTTGTTTCGGATTCTGAAATTACTTACTCTTCAACATTCAAACCCTCACATCTTTCACTTCTCTTTACTTCCCTCTTTCTTTTCCGAATATCATACCATCGATGACTTCTTCTTCACCAGAAGTTCCAATCATCGAACGCGTGAGCTCATCCGTAGCTTTGAAAAGGCTCATTGATGTAGAGTGCGAGAAGTATAGGGCTGGGGAAAAAAGCGCCATTGATGGGCGTGTCTTTATCCCTCGTCGTCATAAACGACAAGACTATGTGCTCGGGCCAATCTTCAAGGAGGTTCCTATTGAACTCCCAGCTCTGTACCCTCGCCTGGAAAACCAATGTCTCCTATATGAAGGTGGTCTTGATTGGAGGAGCTGGAGGATCAATCGCCCCCACCGATGCTGGCCCACGATGAGACCAGAGTGGCAAGAGTGGTATGATCGGGTTATCCCTGCGAGGACACTGGACCTTCAAGAGCTCTGCCTTCTCGACGCTCTTCGACTATCAAGGGTAACTATCACAGAGGACCCTTTTTTAATCCCTGCTGCTTTATGCTTTTGGAACCCTATCTTTAATTTCTTTCAATTTAAATGTGGGATGATGGCTCCTACTGTTCTTGATATTTGCCATTTACTAGGAGTGTCCCCCATTGGTACCATTATTACACCCGATTTCCCCGATTCAACAGTCTCTTTCTCCCTCCCCTCTCTTAACTTATCTTACAGCGATTTTGTTAAAGCTGAAAATAAAAGAGAGGGCCCAGTAACCGATAGGGAGTTCTTTTCCTTCTTGTTATACTGGCTTTGCAAATTCCTTTTCTGCACTTCTTCACAAAGAATTATGCCTGAATTTGCTCCACTTGCCAAAGCCTTTGTTTTGCAAAAAAGAGTAGCCTTAGCCCCATACATTCTTGGTCATGTATACAGAGTTTGTTCCCTTTTTTGTGAGAAGCCCTTAGATGCTAATCAAGGGGGGCCATTCTGGATCCTTCAGCTTTGGCTTTTTGCTTATTTCACTGAACTACAATCCAAATGTCTTAAATTTTCTGGGGCACATTCTCTTACCCATGGCATAAGACTAGCCAATGCTGCCCTCTATCCTTCTTCTTTTGCCTTTTATTTCTCTTTTTTTCATCAACTATCAGCCGAATTTCCTGCTCACCGCTTCCGTCCTTTCGAGACCAACATAGGTCCACCTTGGTTGAATCACTTTTTGAGTGATAGGCTCTGTGCTTCACCAGTTCATAAAGACATATGGGCCTCCCTTCTGCTTCCTAGGGAGCTGTTTATTGGGACTACAAACCCCAGGGCTTATAAATGTATAGCTGAACCTTATTGTCCCGCTCAATTCGCTAGACAATTTGGTTTCACACAAGGGGTCCCAATACCTCTCTGCAGCAACACCAACCTGAGCCTTACCAGAAGAGATCTGAAAGTTAGGAAATCAAGGTTGGAGGAGGCAACTTTCAAATTTATGGATGACTTGGCTAATTTTGAATTCACTTCTTTTCTTCCTGCGGGCATTGCACTGAAGAGATACCAACAGTGGTGGGACAATAATATGGAAATCCATTTAGCCATTGCACCTAAAAACCTATTGGAGGTATTAGATGTGTCCAAGCCCAAAGGAGCTGAGACTGTCCCTTCTTCTACTATGCCTCCTACAGCTCAGTCCATCCCAGCTACTTCAACTCCTTCGAAAGCTACTCGGGCTGCTTCAAGAAAAAGTATATACTTTCAACTTCCCCTTTTCCTTTTGAGTCTCTTATTTGTTTCCTTTATACTTATGCTCTTTGGTGCAGGGTCCCTTCAAGAAGAATCTCCTAAAAGAGCTGAGACTTCAGCCATTCTCAAAAAGGAACAGCAACAGAAACAAAAAAGGAAGTTGATCCTCCTTTCTGAGGAATCTGAAACTTTGGGAGAAGAAGCAGTCGAACAAGAGCGAGAGGTACCTTTACAAAGAACCAAGAGACAAAAGGAGGCTACCTTTCCTTCTGATACCTCTGAGCATCCTTCTCTCGAGGCAGACATTATAGTATTGGAGAAAGAACTAACCTTAGAGAAATCTGAACCCCAGATTAAAGAGAAGGGGATTGGAAAGGGACCAGCAGTGTCTCCACCAAGGGGGAAGAGGAGAAAGAAGACTACTGTCTCTCCTTCTGACTTTGCTGAAGACTCTGACTCTGAAACCATCGCCCAAGCCATAGAAAGGAGGAGGAAGGTGACTGTTTCGACTGATGTCTTGGTTGAGGATCCCATTCACGAATCTGTTGCCAAGATCGTAGAGCAAGAACATCCCAAGGCAATAATTGTTTTTGAAAGGGCCGAGAAGAAAAGACAGCAACAGTTTTTTAGAGATGAAGCTGCTGCTGCTGATGCATTACAAAGAGAAGCTGCACGAAGACAACAAACTATCGAGCATCCTCCCCTTCGCAGTTCTCCCATCAGTGCCATTACCTCTGAAACAAGTAACTTCTTTCATATTTCTATTGTTTTCCCTTTGTCAGCCTTTGTATTGAAGCTTGACATTGCTTTGCATTTCCTCCTTTTGCAGCAACAATTGTTTCCCCAGGAGGCCTATTCCAATTTCAGTTGAAGTTGACCAATTGCAACATGTGAAGGCCATCCAAATCATGCTTCCACTCCCCAAGTCTATATTCGACACACCTTCTTTGAGTCCAAGTATCCCTGCATCCCTTTTCCTTGGTTTAGAGCCATTTCTCCCTTCTTTGACTTTTGATCTGTCTCAAATTACCTTTTCTTCGAACCTTGCTCTTCCTCCTCCTGTCTCAGAACTTCCAACTGCTGCTTCATTTCCAATGACAGTTGATTCTTCCATAGAGGGTGCTGGTAGTTCCCCAATTCATGGTTCATCACCTGTGCCTACTTCCAGCCCCTCTTCTCTTGATTCCTTGGTTGCAAAGACCATAGAGGCTGCTAAAGATGCTCCACCTATTTCTCCTATCCCCATGCAGTCTCCTGTGTTTTCCACCACAGCACTCTCCATGCCCTTTATGTCTAGGGATGAGGTGGACATCTTCGAGGGAAGGCTAGCTAGTCTATTTGACACATCCTCTACCTCCCCAACTTTCAGTGCTGAAGCTGAACCATTAACCTTGGCTGACTCCTTGCTGAAAATCTTTGAGAGCTCTTCTTCCACCAGTAGCAAGCCTTTTGCCCCTTCTATAGACTTAGACACTTGCTTGGAACTGCTGATCTCCTTTTCGAGGATCCCCTTCGAGGCTCTACAAAGGCCTATCATCAGAAATGGGTTTCTTCAGTGCTGTAAAATCGCGGAGCAGTTCGGCATGGATGTCTCAAGTCATCTATCCCAGGCTGCAGCTACTATTGATTTCTACATCAACATTTGTCATGCTGCCAATGCTGCGAATGAGAAATTGGCCAGGGATCAGAGTTTTGTCTCTCAAGTGCATACTGAAGTATCAGATCTCAAGGAACAACACTCCTCTGCCTCCCAGTTTCGAATTCAGTTGCTGGAGAAGAAAGCTCAACTTGAGGAGGAGCTAGCTGCAGTAAACCAAGCCTTGGTTCGAACTGACACTAAACTGCACATCACCAACCAAGAGCTGGCTGATCGAAAGGAGGACATGGCTGCAGCTATCCAACTGTTTCCAGCACTTAGCAGTAAGAAATCTATTGTACAAAAACAATTAAGACATTGTAATGATTTCTGGGCCAATTTATGGCGTAATGTACTTGATTCTTTATAAAAGAACAAATTTTGTCTTATCATTCGAGCAGTCTTGTGTTTTTGTATGTTTATGTTATCCCTTGTGTTTCCCAAATGGTTGGAAAATAAGGCTTCAAATATCTGCCATTGATCTTTTTAGGATGTACATACCCATTCAAATTTCTTAAATGGTAGGCCCCAAAAGGCAGAACTCTATGAATTTGATATGGTCCTTCCCAGTTAGGTGACCATTTGCCAAACTTATGGCTTTTAATTCCTATTGGGAGTATTGTCTTCCACACCAAATCACCTTCATCGAAGCCAATGTGTTTGACTCTCTTGTTGTAATTCTTAGCTGCTTTCTTCTTTTGGAAAAGGATGCTATTTAATGCCAATATTCTGGCTTCATCTATGCCCTCTAACTCCAAGCACATACTTTGATGGTATTGCTCAGGATCTAACTGATCTTGACATCTTACCCTCAAGGATTTAACATTAATTTCTACAGGTAGAACTGCATCATGCCCATATACTAAGGCATAAGGAGTAACTCCTGTGCTTGACCTTGGGGAAGTTCTGTAAGCCCACAAAACATCCAACAGAAGGTTATGCCAATCCCTAGGATTATCCTCCACAACCTTTTGTATACCCTTTTTCAAGGATTTATTGGATGACTCAGCTTGACCATTGGCTTGTGCATAATAGGGTGTGGAATTAACAAGGCTAATTCCAAATTCTGCTACAAAGGACTTCACCAATTTCCCATCGAACACAGTCCCATTATCTACAGTAATGGTTTGTGGGATGCCAAATCTATGGATCAAGTCTTTAATGAACCCAATGACCTCTGTTTGGTCTACAGCTTTATATGGTTTGGCTTCGACCCATTTGGTGAAGTAGTCAGTGGCCACTAGAATGAAACAATGATGTTTCGAAGAAGGTGGGTGTATTTTTCCCATCATATCCATGGCCCACCCTCTGAACGGCCAAGGTTTCACTACTGCATGTAGGTCGGTTATGGGCACATGTCTTATTGTACCATGCTTTTGACATGCCTGGCAACCCTTTGCATATTCGATGCAGTCTTTAAGGATAGTTGGCCAATAATAGGAATGTCTTCGAAGCAACCACCTCATCTTTACACCAGGCTGATGAGCACCACAGATGCCTTCATGAACCTCAGCCATAGCTGTTAATGCTTCTTTCGGGCCTAAACATTCCAGCAACAAGCCATCTCCTCCCCTTTTGTAGAGAGCGTTACCATATATCATATATTGCATAGACTGCAATTTGATTTTCCTGCTGGCCTTCGAAGATGGACCAGCCAAGTACTGCATTATTGGATGCCTCCAATCTTGTTCTTGTAAGTCATTCTGATTAACTTCCAAGACCATATTCCTTTTATTCAAAGGTTGTATTAATCTTTGATATGTTGTCTGACTGATGTCCCTTTGGGTGTTATCCCTTCTTTTGAAGTTCGAAGCTTTCTGAGCCACATCATTAGCTCTATTATTCAAGAATCTTGGAACATGGGTTACATTTGCTATTTGAAACTGAGAAAGCAGATGTAATGCAACAACATAATATGGTAGGATGCTTATGCTTTGACACTTGAAAATCCCTTTTACTTGGTTAACCACCAATTGAGAGTCCCCAAATATGTCAACTGCATGTACTTGTAACCCAATGAGGATTTCTAGCCCTACTATTAAGGCTTCATACTCAGCCTGATTATTGGAACAAGTGACTTCATCCACTCTGAAACCATGTGTGGTTTCTACCCCTTGTGGAGATTTAATCACAATACCAATTCCAGTTAAACCATTGGCTTTCGATCCATCGAACCACATCTGCCATGGCTCAACACTAGCCATACCAAGCTCCATTATCTCTTGGCTCTCTGTTTGAGATGGGTGGTCTGCCAGAAAATTGGCTAAGACTTGCCCTTTTACTGCCCTTTGAGGGACATATTCTAGATGAAATTCTGATAAGGCTAGTATCCACTTGCCAATTCTTCCCCTCAACATAGGTCTGGATAACATGTACTTAACCAAATCTGTGGTTGCAATTACCAAGACAGTTGTAGGTAAAAGATAATATCTTAATTTCATTGCAGCAAAATACAAAGCAAGACACAGCTTTTCAACAGCTGAATATTTACATTCACAAGAATTTAAAAACCTACTAAGGTAATAAATAGCTTGCTCCTTGCCTTCTTCATTGTCTTGGGCCAAAAAAGCTCCCAATGAATCTTCTGCCGCAGCTATATACAACTTCAAGGGCTTGTTTCCCTTTGGTGGCATTAGCACCGGAGGTTTGGCCAAGTAGGCTTTAATACCTTCGAAAGCACTTTGATGCTCTGCTGTCCACACAAATTCTTCTTCATCTTTCAGCTTTAACAAGGAAGAAAATACTTTAGTTTTCCCTGCAGTGTTAGAAATAAACCTTCGAAGAAAGTTAACCTGCCCCAGGAACCTTTGTAATTCTTTCTTACTTGATGGAGGCCTAGCTTCAATGATGGCTTTAGCTTTATTCTGATCAATCTGTATTCCTTTCTTGTGCACTACATAACCCAAGAAGTTTCCAGATGATACACCAAAAGCACACTTAAGAGGATTCAGTTTCAACTTGAACTTCCTCATTCTTTCAAAAGCTGCTTCTAAATGAAACAAATGCTCCTCCATGGACTGGGATTTCACTACAATGTCATCAATGTAGCATTCTAGATACCCTCCAATGAGATCATGAAAGATAGTGTTCATAGCCCTCTGATATGTAGCCCCAGCATTCTTCAGACCAAATGGCATTTTGACCCATTCGAAGGTGCCAATATTCCCAGGACATCTGAATGCTGTCTTGTGGATATCTTCCTCTGCAATGCATATTTGGTTATAACCAGAGTGGCCATCCATCATCGATAAAACTTGATGTCCTGCTGAACTGTCTACCAGCAGATCCACTATAGGCATAGGGTACTCATCTTTAGGAGTTGCTAGGTTTAAGTTTCTGAAATCGATGCATACCCTCATTTTGCCATTTTTCTTAACCACAGGCACAATATTAGATAGCCATTCAACATACCTGGCTGTCCTAATAAAGTCTGCCTTGAGTAGTCTAAGAATTTCTTCCTTGACCTTCTGAATTACTTCTGGACTCATCCTTCTTGGTTTCTGCTTGTATGGCTTGAAATTGGGCTTCATAGGGAGCCTATGTTCCACCAAAGATCTATCCAATCCTGGTAGTTCATTATAAGACCATGCAAAGCAATCTTTGTATTTCTTTAAAACAACCAATAACTGGTTTCTGTCCAGAACATTCAAGCAAGTACTTATATAAGTGGGCTGCTGCACAGAACCCTCCCCTAAGTTCACCTCTTCTAAGGGGTCTTGCGTCTGAGGACTTGTCGAAGCTTCTTCTCTGGTTTCTTCAACCTTCGAAGCAAGCTGTTCGCCTTGTTTTGCTCCTAGGTTCTTTAATTCGACATCTCTGCCCTCTTCCTCATAGACAAAATCTGTCCATAAGGCGTCTTCTTCCTGTATCTCCTGGACTTTTATTTCAATGTCCAATGCACAGTATTTATCAAGGGCCAAACTTCTGACCTGTTGCTGCTCTTGTTTACAGCCAATTATCATGGCCTCTCTCTCTTGCCTCTGTACTTTCTGGACTATTGCTTTTACGTCCAATGATGAGAATTTAATCAAAGCCAAGGACTTGGCTTCTCGCTCTTCACTTTTTTGCCTATAACCAGGCATCATTGTCATCTTTCACGACAACCTCTTCATCAGCACTTTCTTGGACTAAGTGCTTCAGGTGTGTCACTTCCTCATCAGCCGTCACTTCGGCTGAGCCATCAGCTTTCCTCAGTATACTGAGTGGTGTTACTCCCTCAATATACAATTTGGCCTCTGCAAAGTCTGCACAGGCTATGAAAGGTTGAGGATCTGCATCAATCTCCTCCGTCTCTCCATTGCCCAGGGCCATCATGATCTTCTGATGCAAAGAGGAAGGCACACATTTGTTGGTGTGGATCCAATCTCTCCCAAGTAAGGCATTATATTTGGCATTGCTGTCGATGACGAAGAAAGCTGTCATACAATCCCTGGTCCCCACACTCAAATTAATAGGCAGAATCCCTTGAGCCATCTGCTTATCTCCAGCAAAGCCAGCAATGGTTGTGCTGGTTGGGATCAACCTTGGATTCTTCTTCCCTAGTTTCTTCAAAGAAGATTTCGGTAATAAGTTTACCGCTGCCCCATTGTCTATTAGGACTCGGTTTAGCTGTATCCCATCAAAGAAAGCCTTGATGTACAAAGGCTTAACATGTTGGGTCATGGAATTTGAGGGGTATTCAAAAGGATATGAGAGGTTGATGCTCACCTCTTCCTCGCTTTCACACTCAGTTTCCATTGGAGTAGCCATTTCAGGAGCATCCTGTACCATACTCACTTGTGACTCCTCGCTAGAGACAGGAATTGGATCCATGTCTTGGTCACTTTGATCCTCATTTTCAGCTTGGAATTCATGGGGTAGTATGTGTACCATGTTAACTGATACAGGGGGAAATGAGCCGAACTGGATAGCTGGCTGTACCTTCTTCCCCTCTTGGCTAATTTGCTCAGTGTCTTCAGCAGCATCCTCCATGCTGCATTCTGGTATTTCATTGACAACTGATAACTTCGAAGGATCCTTCTCAACTGGTTCTTCAGTCAAGAATACTTGTTCAGCCATGAAGGCTTCGAACATTCCTTCTGCCATTTCCTTCTCTTGGCTCATGCCAATCTCTTCTTCCGTTTCACTGTCACTTTCCATCAGAGCCTTCTCCAGCCCTGCCAAACTAGACTTCTCACTGGCCCTTAATTCAGAATGAACTTTGGCCAATTGTTCTCTGCTACAAACCACCTTACTTTGTAAAGTTGGTTTTGGAGCATGGTCTGACTTCGAAATTTTCTTTTCTTCTGTCTTGTCCTGTGAAGAACTCTCTCCACCTTCTTTCAGATCTTGCCGGTACTGGGTGTACCTACGCTGAATCTTCCTCCTCTGTGATCTGGAGATAACTGGAACCATGTTTGGTTCCTTTGTCTTCGGGTGTTTCAGCAATACCCAGTTGTTCGGAGCCACCAAAGGAGGTTTGACCATCCTTCCTGTGATTCCAACTTCTCTTCTGGCAAACAATTCCCTAGGTTTGTTTTGCATTACAAACCAATCTGGAACTCCAGGCACCCAAGAGCTTACTGATTCAGATGTCGAATCACCGTTTTCCACCTTCGAAGCCATCTTCGAAACTGGCCGTGGAGGTAAGTGCTTGGTTTTGATCGCATGCCTTGAGCTTGATTCTGGCCTTTGATGGAGGTGGCCATTTTCTGTTCTGTGTGAGGTTGGTCTGGGGAGCCAATCTTTGGCTTTAGTCCCATAACCTGAACTTCTCTCCAATCTTCTTTCGGAATGGCTACTCTCCATTCTGTAGTAGTTAGGTGGCCTGGATTCATGCAAGGGCCTCTTGCCTTTATCACGCATTCTGTCTACTGCAGGCTCAACCACTAAAGGTCGCTGCCTATCACTAGCCGGATACGGCCTTTTGTTGTAAGCATTGGTTGACTTAGGGCGTCTCTGAACATCCCTATAGTATTGCTTCCCATCAATTGGAAGCCCCTTCAGCCATTTGTAGCTTAGTCTGCATCTAGGACACATCCTCTGCATTACAGCTGCTTCCAAGGAATCGTCATCCAGTACTTCTTCATCAGAGTTTTCCTTCTGATGTGAGAAACCTTGTCCAACAACTGGCGGGTTTCTAGTCTCCTTCTTGGCAGTTGTCTGGTTGGCAATATGCATTTGCACATTGACCTCTTCCAATTCCTGCAGAGATAGATTCTGAAAGTTTGGTACAACCACATTAGCCGCGCTTTCTCCAACTTCTGGAAACGGGTTACTGTCAATTCCCATAGCTTTCTCTGTTTTGGCTGGGAACTTTAGACTTCCTTTCCGGATTTGCTCTTGGATCCTGTCTCGAAAAACAATGCAGTTTTTAGTCGAGTGAGACCAAGAATTATGCCATTTACAGTATGCTTTTCCTTTAAGTTCATCAAGAGATGGCAGTTTTACCCCTTTTGGTAACTTAAGGAAATTAGCTGCAAGCAAATGATCAAAAATGTCATCTGCTTTTGTTAAGTCGAAAGAGTACTTTCTGTGAAAGTCTTTCTTTTTAAATTGCTGGTCGATGGTTGTGTCCTTATGAATTAATGCTTCACAGATTACGGGTTCTTTGCCCACAATCTCTGCTGCATCGATTTCATAATTGGGATCTCTATAGTAGGTCTTATACGAAGCATTGTTTCGATCTTGTTCTTCTTCTAGTAATGCTTCATATCGAGACACCTTATAGGTTAGTTCGACCAAATCCCTGAATTCAGTTGAATCAAACTTCTTTCGAAGCCTGAACTCTAAACCGTTTTGAGCCAATCTTACAAATTCTGGCTCTGGAAGGATGACTCTACATTTATTTCGAGCCCTTTTAAATCTGGCAATGAACTGAGTAGCCTTTTCTTCAGGCCTTTGACTCAATCTTGCCAAGTCTGCCATGGACACCTCTGGCTCTGATTGGAAGAATTGGGCATGAAATGCCTCTTCCATTTGTTGCCAATTTTGAATGGAGCCAGGTGTAAGGTTGATATACCATACAAATGCTCCCCCAGTTAAAGAGTTTGGAAACAATCTCAGTTTTATGTAATCATGATTAGTGAATTCACCACATTGAGCAGCGAATCTGGCTATATGCTCTACTGTCGATTGATTTCCAGTTCCATAGAATAGGGTAAAGTCTGGTATTCTGAATCCTCTTGGGTATTCATGTACCCTATCTACCCACTCTGGGTATGGTTTTCTGTATACAGGAGTCTGGACCCCCCGAGCCATCGGTCCACACATCTCCCTAACAATGTCAGCAATTTGGTCCCTAGGGACCATATTTTGGGCTTGCTGAGCCACTACTGGAGGGACAAACACAGGGTTAGGTGGACAAACTTGCGCCTGTGGTCCTCTTGGTCCAAAAGGTGGTATATTTGGGACTGGTTGCCCCTGTGGTGCAGGTTGCTGTTGGGGAAATGGGTAACCCCTTTGAGCCTGTCCTGCGAAAGGGCCTGCGAAAGGTGCTGGGACAGACGTTGCGTCCCTCCCATTTGTGGGAAAACCCTCCAACCCCCCGGGTATAAATTCGAATAAGGGGTTATTATACCCCCTAGTGCCAGGTATGGCTTCGAACATGGGATTTGTAACCATTCTTATGCCAGTTTCTTGTACTTGGCCAGATCCACCAACTTGTGTGGCTTCACTGTTAAGTACTGGGGCATTTTGGCCTACTACAGGCCTTGAAATGGGTTCATACCAAGACTGAGGCGATGGTCTTTCATAGTTCTGAGTACTAGTCTGACCATTAAATTGTCCATTAACTTGCATAGGCTGTTTTTCTCTAGCCAATCTTTGCTGAGGGACATTTAAAATTTCCTCTGTGTGTCTTGTATTTGTTGGTTGGTGGTTATTCATTCGATCCAAGAAGGATGTTGCCCACCTTTCCATTGTGTTCATTAGTTGTTGTCCCATAGCATCTACCAAGCCATCCCATGGGTTTGTTGGCTGGGTAGATGGAACGGTGGATGGTCCAATTCCTTGGTTTCGTCCAATATTATGAACATGTGGTTCTTGTCCAGAAGTACTGGTCTGTTCGACCAAAGGTTCTGATAGCATAGGAGTCTCCACAGGATGTGTTACCACATTCTCCTCTGGATTAGGTATCTCTACCTCTCCTTCTACGCCTTCTTCCAGGCGTTCATTTTCTCCTTGTCGTCTTCGTCTAGCCATTTTTTAACAAGTCCCACTGGGCGTGCCAAAAATATATGTTGGCTTTTTGGCTTTTCGAAGGGTAATTTTGTAAATGCGAGCGTGCCAGCAAGGATCAATCAGTCCTTACAGAAATTATAATTGCCAACCAATTATCAGACGATTGTGTTTTAGTTCTTTCAGCCTCAATGAAGAGGACTTTTACTGGTGGCTTGACTTAGGAGAATTTAAGAGAAATAACAGTTAATGTGAAGAACAATCGAAGTATTTCATTAAAATGAACACTTACAATAATTCAAACTCAGCCTCGAAGAGGTTTACAGCAACAGTCTACTTGAGTCTACTTGAAACTACTCCTATGAATCGAAGTGCAGTGCTGGTATTAAAGTGCAGGTATTTAAAGTGCAGGTATTTAAAGTGCAGGTATGTAAGACTGGAAAGGAAAATATGAAATAAAGACTGGTTTGTATGATCTGAGTCTGGGGGTCTTTTCTGAGGGCTTCCCTGCTATTTATACTTGTCAAAGATGACCTTCGAACTTCACTTCGAACCGTCGAACTACTCCTCCATGATCGATGATCATGCTGCCTTAGAAGTAGCCCCACTATGCCATCTCTTGCAGTTGAGCTTCCCTCCTGTATTTGAATTTGAATATTGAGTAACTGTTGGAGCCACGTCACTTTGTATCTCCTTACTGATCCAGTGCTACTCAGATCATGTAAGTACCAATGTTCAATGCCACGTGTTCGATCAGGATCGAAGACTTGAATTATCTTCCCATAATACCCTTATTCTGCCACGTGTCAAACTATGATTTGGTTTTACAAAATATGTAGCCAACAAAAAAAAAAAAGTAAAACATACATGTCAGTGTAAAATTAATAACAATATTGATTTTTTTTTTCAGTCATATGACTTTCGAATTACTGATAAAAATTGAGATGAGTGTTATGCTAACTAAAACCTTAAAGAAGTTCAATGTAATTATGTGAAACTAGTGGAACGTATTGTATTTTTTCTAAACATCAACAAAGATCAGTGTAATTTACCATAAAAATAAATAATGTAACCAAAACTTGAATCTCATAAAATTAAGACTATTTAGAAGTTTGGAGAGGGGATTGGGTTATTAGTCTATATATCCCAGCAAATTCATGTTTGTTTGAGAAGGAAAAAAAATAACGCCATGAGACTGTGAATACCCTTAAGGAAGGGGTTAGTATTTCCATGAAAGAAATGGGATTGCTAATCCAATCCAATGAAATTCTTTGTAAAAATACTATTTTGCCCTTCACTTTACAAAAACAACCAAGTTGTATTTTATGTAATGAGTATTTTTACATAATTTCATAGATTTAGTTTCAACTAACTAATATAACTACACTAGTGCACAAAATAAATACAATTTATCTTATATCTCTAACCAAATACCCCTATATCAATAATTTTATCACTCAATCTTACCATCATCGTAATCTTACTCAATCTGATTCAACAAACAAAGGTGGCCTTTAAGACTAAGAATAGAAGTGTTGGACTATGACAATGGTAAAGACAGACCTAAGGCCCATACGTGTGTCATGGACTTTAACAACATGGACCAACCCAAAATGTGGATTTAAAATAGGGGGATTTTATTTACACCCAAAATATTATTAACTACTCTCAATTTCTAAGTACATCCTGTTTAATTATGTAAAATTTTATTTTACTCTCATTACACCCTATTATTTTTCCCAAATTACCCTCAAGGTAAACCCAAATAATAAATAATACACAAACTAAAAAAACTAAATTATTTCAAATCTTTTCAATACAGAAAATAATTCTCAAATATAGAAGAAAAGAAAAATCAAACTTATAAGCACATAAGCATTATAAATACAGAAAAAACCAAACTTTTACATAAATATTATAAAACTTTTCAATACAGGAAGAAAAAAAAACTTTTATATTATAAATTATCCACAAGAATGCTCATGGAAAAGTAAAAACCAAACTTATAAGCATGTAAGCATCCGGCACTAACAAGAAAAAGTAGTTCTCAAATAATGTACTATTTAAATGACAAAATAAGAATAACTCCAATAATATGTTATTGTTAATTTAACTACTGGGCCCTTTAATTTTTGTCAAAAGAACGATATAGAAAATAATTGATGGTACTTTACAAAAATTATGAAACCCCTTTTATATGAATACTTACCTCCTTTTTAATGGATTGTTTCAAAAAACCATTTTGATTATTACTCTCATCCATTATTTGATTTTGTTCAAACTTTTTTCTAGGGTTTGGGGTAGGGTGGATTAGAGTTTTGGAAGGAGGAGGAAGAAGAAAAAGAAGAAGAAGAAGAAATAACTTTGATCTTTTCAGGAAGAAGATACAGAGATTTGAATAAGAATAACTGATTAAGGTATACCATGAGAAGAAAAAAAAAACATCATTTTAAGGTTTAATATGTGTTGCCCTTATTAGAAAATTTATATTATGATATAATATGAATTAAAATTTATGAATTTAAATTGTGCATACTGAATCATATTTTGGGTTCAAATAGAATCCCCCTTTAAAATATGCAAGCAGATCTGGCCCAAATACAAGAATTTTTTATTTTTTTTATTTTATTTTATTTTTTATTTTTTTTTTTGTGTGTAGAATCAACTGTTTAGATTTATATGTGTTTCATGGACTTTAACAACATGGACCAACCCAAAATGTGGATTCCAAATAGGGTAATCTACCAATCGGTCCTGCTTTTTTGAGTTATTACCTATTAGGCACTGTTTATATTTTTATGCACCATTAAGTTCTATTATAATTTTTTTTTTCTCATTTTTACCCCTATTTTGTTTTGTTATATATATATATATATATATATATATATATATATATATTCTAGCTTCCCGTTTTGTTTTTGAACTCCAAATTGCGAACCACGATTTGGCCACCAACCACCACTTCTGATATCCAGTGACCACCTCTGACCTTTCGTGACCATTACTGACCTCCGGCAACTACCTCCGACCTCCAACAATATTTTTTTTGGCCATTTTTGATCTCCAACACGTCACTACCACAACCTCCTACTTAGTTCTGATGGTGATGAGAAGAGATGAGAAGCCATTACTAGAGAATAATTCTCATCATTTTACGCTGTCACAAATCAAGGCAAAGAATCAAAAGTCAGATTCAATAATAAATTTATCATACAACAAATCTCAGCCAGAGTTGCAGTGATAAATTTATCACTGTTGAATTTGTTAGCAAACTTGATTTGAGAGAGGAGGGGGCATCACAACATTCTATTATGAAGCATTGATAAATTTATTTATTTTGTATGTGCTCTGTCATTCCATTGATAAAATACCCACACTTACACCTACAAATCTATAATCTGATAAATTTGTCATTCATAAATTACTGAGTGATAAATTTATCACTAAATTAAGTAACAAATTTATTAGATCAATTACACGTTTGTAGAAGATCTACAACACCTTTCAATGCGTTGATTGGATAGTTTGCATCCCAAACCGGTGATGGAGAAAGATGGTGGCAACGACGATATTGAAAATGGTAGATCAGTAATGGAGGAAGATGGTGACAATAACGATATCGAAGATAGTAGATTGATGATGGAGGATTGCAATGTTGAAGCTAGCAGATAAATGATGGGGAAGGAGCAACGGTGATGGAAACAAGAGAGAATGATGGTGGTGTTAGGCGAGGGAGGAGGAGAATGACGGCGTTGGTTGAGACGAGTGTTGTTGACAATGATAGATGAAGATGGTGGTTGAGCCAAGCGACAAATATGGTGATGGAGGAGGAGGAGATGAGATGCTAGTGACAAAAAAAGAAGAGAGAGAGAGAATAGAGATAGGGATGTGTTTGAGTTTAGGGTAAAATCACTCAACTGAATGTAAGGGGTAAAAATGGAAGATGGGCTACATTATTTTGGGTCAAGACTTCTTGAGAATTAAGTCCGGTCCAAAGGATTGACCCGTAACTCCCCTTTAAAATATGCAAACCGATCCGGCCCAAATACAAGAATTTTTTTTTTTAGAATCAACTGTTTAGAGTTATATGTGTGTCATGGACTTTAACAACATGGACCAACCCAAAATGTGGATTTAAAATATGCAAACAGATCCGGCCCAAATACTAGAATTTTTTATTTTTATTTAGAATCAACTGTTTAGAGTTGAATTGGGCTACTAATGCAATTTTCAAAAATCATTTTAAATTTTTTTTTTTAATAATTCACTTTTAAAAAAAGCTAAACTTAATTTTTTGCATAAAAATAAAAATAATTAAGAAACAAATGATGTTTTGGGACTTTTCATTATTTTTTCTATTTTTAAAAAGACGAGAGATAAGAACAAGAATAGAAAAAATGAACACACAACTAGATTTTGTGAATGAGTCTTCTCCATATCACTATCCCTCCTATCACTCCATACTTTGTTTCATGGGCCTCATCCTAGGTCCGCATCAATAATTTGAACTATTCATCTAGTAAACCCAGCACTGAAAATGTCACGCCCTCAAAAATAAACCCATTAAATATAAAACAAGGCATGCATTACTAAAAGAAAAACATTACATTATTTAAATCATCAGAGTATTACGAAATAAAACATCAAAATAAATGCCCTACGGGCTTACATCTTGCCAAGCCAACACTTGGGCACAATTTCATGAGTTCTAACTCAAAACAAATAAAGCCCTGGGCTTGAATGTTTACATAATTCAAATAAAAACAACTAGAATAAATAAAACAGATCTTCAAGTCCAAATCCTCACAAGCTAAGTCTTTGGAGGTAGTGAACCACCTGAACCTGAAAATGAAGTTCCCATATAGGGTGAGCCACAGCCCAGTAGAGAAATACTAAACCAAATATACGCTTTGAATAAAGTTCTAGCATTCAATAGATGGTTAACCAGTTATATCAACATACAATCTTAAGACACCAATGTCTAAGACACTTATCAATTTCATTTATACAAATATGGCTCAGAGCCTGGCCAAATAACTCAACGGGGATAACAATTCAAGTTAAACCTTTCCTATATCATAATGGATACACATGTTGGTGTTGTATCAATATCACATAAACCACTTCCGTACTTCACAAAAATAATGATATACATTGTAGTGCTATATCAAAACAAATAACCAAACACTTCAGTGGACAAGCATATGAGCTGTATCACACTTCAATAGATAAGCATATGAGCTATATCTCTGCAATAGGCGCGCATATGAGCTGCAACCCTGGGTTCATCCCCTATCTTCCCATAATCATTAACCGGTTTAGAGGTACATCCCCTATCTTCCCCTAAACCGTGGAGTACATCCCCTATCTCCTCCCATACACAAGTAATGCATATAAACACAAAGTCATATACACAAACAGTCAATACATAAATTTAATGTATTATTCCAATCTTTATATACAACGACATGGCCAATTGATTAGTTTCAGTTATCCCTAATCCACATGCAATGTCTACAACGATCATGACTATCCTCCACCGATAGCCCCAAACAGTTATCTCTAAACAGAAAATAACTAAATCAACAATTTAGTAGGCATATGATTTAAATCAACCAACTAACCTACTTAATCAATAATTCCTCATATTTCGTGAATTAACCATCATTCCCAAGTTTCCTTAAATTAAACTTACAATTCAATTTAACACAACAACTAGGGTTTTTCCCAAAACTACCAAAATACCCCCAACATATTAAATTACCAAAACTTAGAACAAAACATATACATTGGAGTAGGAAATCCCTACCTCGAAAAGATAACTCAAAAAGAAGAAGTTGACGATGATGCCCAAAAACCAAAGTGCTCCGAACTACCAACTTTTCAGATTAAATGAAAGCCCTCGCCTCACTCTACCTTTTTAATGAAGGAAGTAGGGTAGGAACACTATAATACTAGATGAAACCTAGGGTAGAAGGTGTGTAGGGAGAGAGAGAAGTCGGACCTTAGGGTTTTATAAACTGAATGGGCTGAAAAACTGTTTTAAAACACGCTGCTGCGTATTTAAATCTGATAGGCTCGCTCGAGCGAAGACATGGTTGCTCGAGCGACCAGACACAAGAAATCCTCGCTCGAGCGAAGAAAAGCTCGCTCGAGCCAAAAACTCGATGCTTCAGGTCTGCAACCCAGAAACTCGCTCGAGCGAAGGAAAGCTCGATCGAGCGAAGAACCCGAAAACATACACCTTGCTCGCTCGAGCGAAGGAAGCTCGCTCGAGCCAAGAAACACATCTCTCAGGTCTAAGTACTGGACGCAAAGCTCGCTCGAGCGAATAAACCCTGGCTCGAGCGACGAACCAAAAACAAAAGCCTCGCTCGAGCGAAGAGAAGCTCGCTCGAGCGACCAAGCAGAAAACTGGACATCAACACTTGGTTTCTAAACCCAACCAACCTGTAATCAACCTGCCCAAAACATCCTATAACTCACAACTGAAGAATTAAAGGACAACAACAACACTAATACAACAATGGAATCTACGGAACATAAGTCCGGATACAATAATCAAAAGGGAAAAGACCGGGGTCGCTATAGAAAAGATGAGTTGTGCAAGAAATCAGTTTAATCAAATATCACTAGACCTATTCAAAAAATAAAAATAAAACATCATTGGACATGAACAAATTATATATATATATATTTTTAAATGAACAAAAAAACTCTATGAGTGTATACTTAAACTGTCCATTTTATAAAATAAAATGCAATTTATTCATCCACTCATTGATATCTAATGATACTAATTTTTTACACATAGTTTAACTAAGAGATTTATAAAATAAATGATTTGCATCATCATTATAAACTAGGGGTGCAACTCAGGTGAGTTTGGGCGGGTTGGGAGATTGTTCAAACCTAACCCAAGTTGTATTGAGACCTGCTCAGGTCTGTCCAGGCTCGAATTGTAACCCAAAGTTATTTGTCCAAACCCGATCCGAGTTAAACATGAATTACCCGACTTACCCAAATTGTACATGAATTTTAGTGTTTTTTTTTTTTTTGCCAGCTAAATTATTAATTTATTAAAATTTGACTCTATTTACATTTTTTTTTAAAAGAAAATCATTAATAATATCAACATAAATAATTTATATAATGTAAGAAAGATGTGCTATGATAGTCTTTACAATTTATGAGTGAAAATAAAAAAATATAAGATTTTATGTTATTTGTATATATAACATATTTAATATGATTTAATAATCTAAACTACTTTAATATCATGTGATGACTAATAATTTATATGTATATTTAATATTTTATATATCTATATATGTATAATTCGAGTTTCGGGTTGTTCAGATTATTTGATGCCTTTGTCCAAACCCACCCAAATTTAATTTGAATTTCTGAATTTTTGTCCAACCCCATACCGAATTTAAAAATATATTGTATGAGCCATAACAAATTTGAGCTGAACTCAGATTGCTCGAGTTGAGCCCGCCCAAATTGTACCCCTATTACAAACCCAAAATACGGTCCACATAATGAAATATAAAATAATAAAAAAGAATAGTGGTATGAAAGGAACCATTCCCAACATTAAAAGAATTTGATTCAAAAATTTAACTACCCTAACATTACTCTTTTGGAGAGCAAAAATTAACATGTGCCCATAGCTTCTATTTTTCATATGTATTGGAAAGTTTTTTTTTATATATGTAGGAAAATTGGTTTTATATAGGCTTATTTTGGGCTAACTTTGAGTCCAAAATTGAGTGGGCCCCAAACGTCTTTTGAGGTGGGTCCAAAGAGATGACGTGTTCCTTGCTGCATGGTAAGTCACACAGTGAAAACGGTTCGTCAAAACCATTTATGAGTGAATGGAAGGTTGACGCCGTTTTCGAGTTTGTGGAATGGACAATTAAAGAAGTAAATGTGGGTTTCTTTGAAATGGGTTGTCCCACGGTGGTTATAAGCACTTGGCGTACTAACTTGGGTTGGGCCCCAAGGGGCACCCCAAGTTTGTAGAAAGGAGGAGTTATAGACAAATAAAATCTTGGCTAAAACCACCGTGCACGCACCGCCGCCGTCCGAGCCGTGCCGGGCACAGTTGTGGGTCGGATCGGTTCTAGCATTAATTTTTTGGACAATATTTATTTGAATTTTTCCAAAAATTCTTGCAAGAAATTATTTGTATTTCAAATTAAATTTGAATTCAAATTTTGTGTCCAAAAATTGTGCCTCCAAATTCCACTAATTTCCAACTGTTAAATAGGTTTTTAAACTATTGGACAGATTCAAAACTGTCCAAAACAGTTTTCTTCAAATCTGTTCAATTTCGGACAGATTCTGTTATTTCAATCAGATTTAAATCTGCCCAAGCAGATTTGAACAGGGTCAACAGGTTCAAAATATTCTAACAGATCAGAATAAATGTCCAACAGTTTTGGGCAGTTTTTTAACTGCTACAGTTACCATATCTGTTCAGTTTCAAATCTGTATCTGTTGGCAAACTTCACACCTGTTCGGATTTTTCTGGATAGATCTGTTAGCCACATTTTGCCTATAAACACAGCCATTTTTCAGTACTCTTTGGGTGCTGAAAAATCCATTTTTTGGTGTCCTATTTTCTGCATTATTGCATATATTCTTCATATTAGTTTTTAGGAATTTTTATAGAGAGTATAGAACACAAGGTTCTAGTTCACCGGATAAATTTGTTTGGAGTGCTACTACAAATTTGTGAAGATCATTATATCCTGAGAGATAGACGCCACTTAACCGTAAGCACCGTAGCGGGGCGAATCTATCTTAAGGATAAAGTGTCACAGACTCGACTTGATCTTTTATTATTCATTCGGTTCGGTAAAATAATTTCGGTACGTTATTTATTTTATTTGTTTGATTTAGTTTCAATTTATTTATTGTACACAGAAGATTGTTCCAAGAATCTTAAGACAGATTCGAATTATTCTGTTTACAGAATTTTTCGTTTGTTTTTCTCTTTCTTCTTCTTACAGAAATTATTTTCTGTGATTTTACAAAATAATATTCTTGTTGGAAAACAAATAGTAGTAATATACTATTTGAGAGATAGTAGTAATATACTGTCTATTTTCTTTGACAACTAGTAGTAATATACTGGTGTCATTAACAATTCAGAATATCTATTTGTGGAATTTTGTCAGAAATTAATTTTGGTTTTCAGAAATTATTTCTGAGTGTTCATTAAGTAAAATTTTGTTTCAGTATTTTAATTATTGAAATGTTACAGAAATTTAATTTTCTGTGTGGAATTAATTTGGTTAAATAAATTTTTTTTTATTTTCAAATTAATTGAAAAAATAAAAGTTACAATTCTTGTTTCTTTTATTTTACAGAATTTAATTTTCTGTGTGAAATTAATTTGTTTAAATAATATTTTATTTTATTTTCAAATTAATTGGAAATAAAAGTTACAATTCTTGTTTCTTTTATTTTTACAGAATTTAAAATTATGTATTTATGGTTTAATTTTCTGTGTGGAATTAATTTGTTTAAATAAAATTTTATTTTATTTTCAAATTAATTGGAAATAAAAGTTACAATTCTTTTTTCTTTTATTTTTACAGAATTTAAAATTCTGTGTTTATGGTTTAATTTTCTGTGCAGTATAAAATTCTAATTATAATTTTGTTTTATAATTTAGAATTCATGGCTAGAGAAACTGGTCAAACTAATGTTCAAATCAATGCTGGTATGGTGGTTGCAATTGCGCTAACCCCTTCTTATGTTGGGGCTGTGCTAGTGAATCTTGGTAAAATACCAGAAAAGTTCTTAGGAACTGTTTTTTGCAAAGGCAAAGGAAAATCAAGTAAGAAGTCTGCTCAAGCCGATATGACCGAAGTGGATAAAATTTCCAATGGTGGATATGTCATAAATCTTTCTGCAGTTGTTTCCGAGGCAAACCTTGTCGGAAATCCTAAAGAATGGTGGGTGGACACTGATGCTACTCGCCACATCTGTGCTGACAAAAAGATGTTCACTTCTTATTCTACAGTGGACAACGGTGAACAACTTTTTATTAGCAACTCCTTAACTTCCAAAGTTGAAGGACAAGGAAAGATTGTACTTAAAATGACATCTAGAAAGGAACTCACTCTCAACAATGTGCTACATGTACCGGACAATCGCAAGAATCTTGTTTCCGGATCTTTGTTGAGTAAAAATGGGTTTAGGCTAATTTTTGAAAGTGACAAGTTTGTACTTACCAAAAACGGGATGCATGTAAGAAAAAGGTTACATGTCTGATGGCCTTTTCAAATTGAATGTAATGACCGTTGTACCCTCAGTTATTAATAAAAATACATCTTCTTACTTGCTTGAGTCTTCAAATTTATGGCATGGTAGACTTTGACATATTAATTATGGATCTTTGTGTAGATTAATTAATATGGAATGTTTACCTAAATTTGATATCGATTCAAATCGTAAATTTGAAATTTGCGTTGAGGCAAAATTATCCAAAACTCATTTTCATTCAATTGAAAGAAGTACGGAACCACTTGAATTAATTCATAGTGACATTTGTGATTTTAAATCAATTCAAACTAGAAGTGGGAAAAAATATTTTATCATTTTTATACATGACTATACTAAATATAGTTATGTTTATTTAATTCGAACCAAATATGTAATTCGAACCAAAGATGAAGCTTTGGAAACTTTCATTCAATATAAGAATGAAGTTGAAATTCAACTTGGTAAGAAAATCAAAAAACTAAGAAGTGATAGAGGTGATGAATATGAATCACCTTTTGGTGAGTTTTGTAAAGAACATGGAATAATTCATCAAACCACTGCTCCTTACTCACCTCAACAAAATGGAATTGCTGAAAGGAAAAATAGGACTTTAAAGAAAATAATGAATGCCATGTTAATAAGTTATGGATTACCTCAAAACTTGTGAGGAGAAGCAATACTTTCTGCTAATTATATTTTAAATAGAGTACCTCGAAAGAAAATGAATCAAACACCTTATGAATTGTGGCATGGAAGAGTACCATCCTACAAATATTTAAAAGTGTGGAGGTGTTTGACTAAAGTGGCTATTCCTAGTCTTAAAAAGACTAAGATAGGTCCTAAAACCGTTGATTGCATTTTCATTGGTTATGCCAAGAATAGTAGTGCATATCGGTTTTTGATTCATAAATCAAAACATTCCGAAATGCATGTAAATACTATTATTGAATCTCGGAATGCATCTCTCTTTGAACATGTGTTTCCGAATAAGATTGGACAAGAGACTAGTAATAAGAAAAGATCTTTTGATGCTATTACTAGTAATGATCAAGAACAAGATCAAGAGTAAAAGATAGATCAAGATGAGGAAGACGAACCTAGGCGTAGTAAACGTGCTAGAACCTCAAAATCTTTTGATCCAGATTTTCTAACTTTTTTGTTAGAAAATGAGCCTTTAACTTTTAAAGAGGCTATGCCCAATCTGATGCTCCTTTATGGAAAGAAGCTGTCAATAGTGAAGTTAAATCCATCTTGCAAAATCACACTTGGGAATTGGTAGATTTGCCACCAAGTTGTAAACCTCTTGGATATAAGTGGATTTTCAAAAGGAAAATGAAAGTGGATGGATCAATTGACAAATGCAAGGCAAGACTTGTGATCAAAGGTTATAGACAAAAAGAAGGTTTAGATTATTTTGACACATACTCACCGGTTACTAAAATAACATCTATTAGAATGTTAATTGCTATTGCATCTTTGTACAATCTAGAAATTCATCAAATAGATGTGAAAACCGCTTTCTTAAATGGTGAGTTAGATGAAGAAATTTACATGGAACAACTAGAAGGATTTTCTATTCCAGGAAAAGAAAAGAAAGTGTGTAAATTGATTAAATCATTATATGGTTTAAAACAAGCGCTAAAACAATGGCATAAGAAATTTGACAATACAATGATGTCAAATGGATTTAAAATTAATGAGTGTGACAAATATGTTTATATTAAAAACACAGACAAAGGTTATGTCATTGTATATCTTTATGTGAATGATATACTTATCATAGGTAGTAATAATGATATGATTAAAACTATCAAGAAAATGTTGAATAAACATTTTGACATGAAGGACATGGGCATTGTTGATGTAATTCTTGGTATGAAAATTACCAAAACATCAAAAAGTTATACTTTGTCACAATCTCATTACATTGAGAAAATACTTGACAAATTCAGCAAAGATGATGATCATCTTGCTAGAACACCTATGATTGTTAATTTGTTTCTTTCTAAGAATGTACAGGAAAGTATTTCTCAATTAGAGTATGCCCAAATTATTAGAAGCTTAATGTACTTGATAAACTGCCCTCTCCCAGATTTAGCTTATGCAGTAAGTAAATTAAGTAAATATACGAGTAATCCGAGAGTAGAACACTGGAAAGCAATTATAAGGGTTCTAAGATATCTCCGATTTACTCGCAACATTGGGCTGAATTATACTAGATATCCAACAGTACTTGAAGGTTACTGTGATGCAAACTGGATATCGGATACTAGAGACTCAAAATCCACCAGTGGGTATGTCTTTACTCTTAGTGGGGCGGCTATATCTTGGAAATCTTCCAAACAGACTTGCATTGCTAGGTCTACTATGGAATCAAAATTCATAGCTTTAGATAAAGCTGGGGAAGAGACAGAATGGCTTCATCACTTCCTTGAAAATATTCCAATGTAGCTAAAACCGGTGCCTGCTATATGCATACATTGTGATAGTCAATCAGTAATTGGTAGAGCACAGAGTCATATGTATAACAGTAAGTCACGTCACATTCGTCGTCGACATAACACCGTGAGACAACTACTCTCTAATGGAATTATTTCCATTGAATATGTGAAGTCTAAAGACAACATAGTGGATCCACAAACCAAAGGATTAGCAAGAGAGTTAGTTGAGAACTTATCGAGGGGAATGGGACTTAAGCCTATTAAATAAGAATTACCACAACGACAACCCAACCTAGTTGACTGGAGATCCCAAGATCTAGGTTCAAAGGGACAACCGAGTTGTGTATGACTCAGAAGGATCACTGGAGAGTTAAACTCCTACCCATTTCTATGGTGAAATAGTGATGTCTGCAGCGTTTTAGGTTAAGTAATACTTTTAATGATTCTTATATCTAGGTATACCTAGTGGAGTATGGCAGGATACTCTTCATAAGAATCACCTATATGAATGTGAACTGAGTCGGTTCTATGAGATTTGTGAAGGGCTACAATTCTCTAGAGCACTCATGAAAGACCAAGTTGTTCAGGGCCAAAATGAACACAATAGTGAGAACTAAACTGTGTCTAGGAATATACTGTGTGAGTTCTATTATCTTAGTTTACACAAATGACTGAACAGTTCAAGACATCATGTTCACTGGTTAGCTAGTAAATCCGATAGTGTCTCACAAGGAAAGGTTCAAAGCCAAAAGCTACATATCCTTTGCAGAATATTTCCAATTTCTATACTCTCTGTAATTAGATCATGTTGTTGCATTTTCTCTCTATTAAATTCCATTCATGTGGGGGATTGTAGGAAAATTGGTTTTATATAGGCTTATTTTGGGCTAACTTTAAGCCCAAAATTGAGTGGGCCCCAAATGACTTTTGGGATGGGTCCGAAGAAATGACATGTTCCTTGCCGCATGGTAAATCACACGGTGAAAACAGTTTATCAAAACCATTTAAGAGTGAGTGGGAAGTTGACGTTGTTTTTGGATTCGTGGAATGGACAATTAAAGAAGTAAATGTGAGTTTCTTTGAAATGGGTTGTACCGCATTGAAACTTTAAGAGAGCTTATGTATGTTTATAAGTACTTGGTATACTAACTTGGGTTGGGCCCCAAGAGGCATCCCAAGTTTGTAGAAGGGAGGAGTTATGGACAAATAGAACCTTAGCTAAAACCACCACATGCGCGCGCGCTGCCGCCGCCACAGTCCGTCCAAGCCGAGCCGAGCCGTGCCGGGCACGGTTGTGGGTCAGGCTAGTTCTAGCATTAATTTTTTGGACAATATTTATTTGAATTTTTCCAAAAATTCTTGCAAGAAATTATTTGTATTTCAAATTAAATTTGAATTCAAATTTTGTGTCCAAAAATTGTGCCTCTGAATTCCACTAATTTCCAACTGTTAAATAGGTTTTTAAACTGTCGAACAGATTCAAAACTGTTCAAAACAGTTTTCTTCAAATTTGTTGAATTTCGGACAGATTCTGTTATTTCAAACAGATTTAAATCTGCCCACGCAGATTTGAACAGGGTCAACAGGTTCAAAATATTCTAACTGATCAGAATAGATTTCCAACAGTTTTGGGCAGTTTTTTAACTGCTACAGTTACCATATCTGTTCAGTTTCAAATCTGTATCTGTTGGCAGACTTCACACCTGTTCAAATTTTTCTGGACAGATCTGTTAGCCACATTTAGCCTATAAATACAACCATTTTCCAGCAGTCTTTGGGTGTTGAAAAATTCATTTTATGCTGTCCTATTTTCTGCACTATTGTATATATTCTTCATATTAGTTTTTAGGAATTTTTATAGAGAGTATAGAGCACAAGGTTCTAGTTCACCCGACAAATTTGTTTGGAGTGCTACTACAAATTTGTAAAGATCATTGTATCTTGAGAGATAGACGCCACTTAACCGTAAGCACTATAGCGGGGCGAAACTGTCTTAAGGACAGAGTATCACACACTCGACTTGATCTTTTATTATTTATTCGATTCGGTAAAATAATTTCGGTACGTTATTTATTTTATTTGTTTGATTTAGTTTCAATTTATTTATTGTACACAGAAGATTGTTCCAACAATATATATTATTAAAAAAACACACACACACATACTCCAGATCCAGTAGTCTATTCGGAGAATAAAATATGGAAAAAATAAATTCTATAAATTATTTGTTCAAAAAATACTTATTCATTTTCAATTTTCCAATTGTTATATTACAAAATTTTGGGGAAATTCTTTTATCCCCTTTCTTTTTTTTTTTCTGTTTTTATGATCAATAGAAATTTTCATTAAAGTATAAAAGCCAAACGGCATTAGAAGAAATCCATTCAACAAAAAACTTACTACAAACTAAGAAAAAAACAGTCAAACAAAAGTACGAAGGACTAGCTATGAGAAAAATACGACACTAAGCTTGTACTGCAAAGCAGAGTCGATTATAAAAGTTTGATGATAGGGCGAGTCGAAAAAAAAATTATAGGCTACATTCATAGAGATGGGTAAGCAACAAATAAATATCGACGAAAACCTAATCACATAACCAAACACCAAAAAACAAAACAAACCAAGATATTACCTTCAGACCTCAGACCTGTAGAGAGGCGACAACAACACCGGTGACCTGGGCAGATTTGGTGGAGCAAAGAAGCGGAGAAATAGTGGAGCTAGATCTGAAGCGGGTGGGACCACAGAGACGAGGAGAAGGCAAATCTAGTAGCAACAACGGTGACAATGCTGGAAAAAGGCGGAAAAGGAGATTAAAGGCAACTCCATTAGAACCACACCTCACTTGGAGGGAAATGAATGGAAAGAAAATCTTCTACACTTATTTGTAGAAAATCAGAGAAACAAAAGAAGAAAAAAAGGGATAAAAGAAAGAGAGGAGCCTGGGGGCCAGATCCTCTTTCTTTTGTTTGAATGATTGAAGAGCTCAAACAAATATCATATTAGAAGTTTCAATTACTCTTGGGCAAAAGACCAAAACAATTTCGTACAAATTTAATTTCCAAAGCTTTATTAGTCTAAAATCTAAAACAGTAAATTATAAATACGTTTCTAAAATTTGCTTAAAATACAAATTATCTCTTACAATTTTAAAAATTACATCTTACCCGTGACGTTTCAAATTTCATAACAATTGAAAAATTTTATTAATAAATCATCAAATCAATTAATAGGTTTTAATGATATCAAAATTTTATTTTAATTAATAATTCAGATAATTTTATTATTGTATAAAAGAACAGTTAGAAATTGAAAAATTGGTGATAAACCCAATCTAAAGAAGATATAACCGATTAGGTCTAGTGAATATTTTTTGTTAATGAAATGTTCACACTATGTGAAATAATTTGATGAGAAGTCCCTTTATTATTTTGAGAGTACATTTTGTTTTCAATTTTACCCTTTAATTTATCTGTTGATTTTTTTTACCTATTGACTTTTTTTTACTATCTATCCAAATTTATATCTATCTGTTCAAAAATTTTGACTATCTGTTGATTTTTTAACTTATCTATTAACTTTTATAACCTCTTTTTTCTATCTGTTCAAATTCATGCCATTTTCAAACTTTTCTCTCTCTATCTGTTTCTCTTTCCACTTTACTTTTCTCTATTTATCTATTGAAAAAATCTTTATCTGTTGAAATCATCATGAACAACAACAGAAACAACAACTCTCTCACTCTCCTCATCTCTCTTTCTCACTCTATCTGTAGGGGAGAGAGAGAGAGAGAGAGAGAGATGCAGATTGTGCCCAACATGAGCTTGAGTGCTGATGGCACTACCCAGACCCATTTTCAAACCTTTTTGTACCTGACATGGTTTTGAATCTCGTATCTCATATTTTCAAGTCTATAGTTATTAAAGTGCAATCCAATAAATTATACAAAAATTTCTCAAGAACCTCAATATGACTTGATAAGAATTAAGTATAATTATTAAGACATATTGATAGTTTACTCTATAATTAATTAATAAATAAATTTATATGTATATACACATGTATATATGTATTAAATGTAGTAAGAAATGAAATGAAGAAGAGTCGACGATGGCATCAAATCGGTGTCGAAGAAGCTTAATTTCCCTAAGCGTACGCTTTGCGTCCGTGTAATTATCAAAATCATCGACAATCTTGTTATTGCAATCATCTCGTTCTTCTCTGAATTCAACATCGAGCTTCATACCAAAACACACCATTTCACACACTAAAACCACTCAAATCCACCAAAACTAAAACAAAATCAAACCAAAAGAAAAAGAAAAAGAAAAGGAAAAAAAAAAAAAAAGATTAAATGGATTAATTACCAGACAATTCCATAAGCACTACCACAACCGAAAGGCATGATCGGTGGCCGATACTCGGCCGTGATCTCGAAGATATGGCCACATATGTTGTGCTTTATAAACTGACCTCCATGAACCAACTCACCGCAGGCACTGTTGATGTCAGCCGTTGCGACACTCTCTATCTCAGCAAAATCTCTCTAAGTTCTCCATGCTCAATGTGTGAACCCCTCTCTCTCTCTCTCTCTCTCTCTAGAATTTGGTGTAGCAAAGAGAGAGAACAAGATGAGATCTTATGGTCGGCAGTGGTGGAGGATCTGGATCGAAAGCAGTGGATCTAGATCTGTATCGAAGGTGGTAATGCAAGAAAAAGAGAGAAAGAGTCCAAATCAACGACAACGGAGGTAGTGGTGCCAACGGCAAATCGGTATGGATCAACAACAGATCTAGATAGAGAAAGTAAAGAGAGATCGGTGTAGATAATAGCGGTGAGGTGGTCAGTGGTAAGGTCGTCAACTCTGACCAGAAGGAGATGATGATGGACTCCTGACAGTAATGGTAGGTGTGGGTTACGACAACAAAGTTAGAGAGAGATGCGAGAAGAAGATGCAATCGGTCAAGATTTGGTTTATATATACACAAGGGTAGTATTATCATTTTGTAATAGTATTTTAGAGCTTAAACCTTTGGACAAAAAAAATTAAATTTGAACTTTCAGACCTAAGTGCCCTTAGAAATTTTATTTTTTCAATCAATTATGTTAAATAAAAAATTCTGACAAGGATATTTATAATTTTGTAAACCATAAGAGTCCATCCATATTTTAAACAAACCTTAGGGGTATATTGTAATTTAGAACTTTCAATAATTAGAAAAGATAACATGCAAACACTAGCTCATATTAGATATAGCAGAAGCCAAGTTCAAACACAGCTTTAAAAACCACAAAAATGTGAGTTGTCTACTAGAGATCATAAAGACCACCACAAGATTCATACTTGACTGATGAAAAGCCAACATTCAACCCCTATCAAAGTTGCCGACACATTCAAAACTTGGTAAATAAGAGAGCATTGTATATAGATGATTCACTAATCAAAAAGTGAGAAACCCATATCTTCATCTTCACTCTCCTCTTTCTCTTCCTTCTTCTCCTCAGCTGGAGGTGCTTCAGCAGCTGGGGCTCCACCTCCACCTGCAGGAGCTGCAGCAAAAGCAACACCTCCACCTCCACCGCCTCCACCAATAATCACCTGCACTCGAATCAGTTTAGTAAAATATGGGATGGCTTTACAGATCATGAAAAGGGGCCACAGAACAATGAAACAGAAATTAGTATCAAAAGGCACCACATGGACTTGGAATACCCATTGTAGCTTTCTGGTGGCTTTTAAGTTCAGTTGGTCGGCCAAGTTCCTTAACAAAATGCCTCCACTTCATACAAATATTATCTTTCATTTTACTGAAACTCTACGCTGTAATATATAGAATAACCTTACATAGTAAACATAGCTAATAACCCACAAAAGAAAAAAGCACAATATGGTAATATCATGATTATAGATTTCTATATTTTACAGGCTTCTCATGTTGATTGTCCACTTTTCATCCAATCACAACTTAAGTGTCTTAGAAGAAGACTTCTACGGCGCTCTACCTATTATTTCACATTTGTCCAAAATGAAAGCCATATCACAAGTAAAAGTCCAAACCAAAAACAAAAAGTTTACACTCAAATAATAAAGATCATTCTTCAAATGCTTTAGTCTTTAACCAAAACCTCTTTTGACAAAACAAAAAGTCAAAAAGAACAAGGTAGAGTTCTCTTCTTTTCTTTTTTTGATGTAGAAAGTAGAGTTCTTTGATGAAGGGATAATATGAAAAAGCACCATATTAATATGTTTATTATTACCAGAACAGAAAACCAAGTTCCAAAATATTGTCCCATCAATTTCCTTGACAAATTTATGAGAAAAAAAATTCACACAAAAAAAAAAAAAAAGAAGTCGTTCACTTCCCTCATAACAATTTAGGGAGCACGCAAATTGATTTATACTGTCCAACATTAAGTCACTTGAAAGTATCGACAAAATTAATCAAGTATTAAGGCCACCTATTTCTATCCTCATTAGAGCATCTCCAATCATTCACCTTTTCTTTCATCAAATTTAAATTTGATAAAAAAATAAAAAAGTGTTCAAAAATTATCTCCAATTCTTTAATCAAATCAAGAGAGGGTCATATTTTTCATCAAATTGAGAATTCATCAAATTTTTTAATGAAAATTAAAAAAATGAAACATTGGAGATGATTTTTTTTCACATCAAATTTGATGAAAACGAAAACTTGGGATAAGAGGGGAATTTTTTAAAATAATTTGATGAAAGAATTGATGTAGTTCATATCAAATCAAGTTTTTTACTCAAATTTGGAATCAAATTTGATGAAAAAATTGGTTAAGGGGTGGAGACGGTCTTAGAAACATAAATTTAAGGTGGAAAGAGGTCTTTTTTTCTAAAAGCTAATCACCTACATACAATAGAGTATGTCTTACCTAGTCTTTAAATAGAGCACTCATTGAAACATATATTATCACATGAATAATTCCTCCACAGATGAAATCCAATACTTGAAAAGTTTTCAGTGGATTTGTTGAAACATATATGTATATATATTCTGATAAATGCTTCAAATAAATCTTGTAGAATTTTTAAACAATCAAATCCTGCATAATAAACAAAGCATAAACTTATAATCTTTTCTTAATGACTAGGTTCCTTTATAACAAAGATTCACAGATTTCAAAGCCAGCAACTGTCAAAACTTTACAAATAATCATCAACAAGTATTGTGTATATATATAATCATCAACAAGTATTGTACTAAAAAATCAGAACTATATAAAACCAGATTATACTAAAAAAAATCCTTCGAATGCGATACAGACCTAACGTAATCAAGCTATATATTTTAACGATTATATTGTCTTTCAATTTTCTAGGAAAACAAACAAGAGTTAAATGAGAGAATCAGACCTGGAAAACAGCGGAAGAGGGAGTGATAAGAGAGAAAGAAGACTGAACACCGCCGGAGGAATCGGAGGAGAGAGAGGCCTGAACAAGTTTCCTCTGCAACTCGTATGTGGACCCGGCCGAGGCCTCAAGGTCGCCTGAGAGCTGCTTCGCGCTCCACTCGTCGCCGGAGCTCCTGCACACAAATGTGAACACTCCCATCTCTCTCTCTCTTTGTGAAACCCTAACCCTAGATAGAATTTTGGCAAACACTTTGGGAGAGAAGAAGAAGAAGAAGACGGCTTTGAGATCTCTCTGCCCTAAATCATATGTGGGCTTTTATACAGAGGCTCGGAGTACTTTGGAAAACCCTAGTTCGTGCACAAGAGATCAAATCCAAAACAAACCCCAAAAAACCCGATGACCCAAACTTTATGAGTTGGGTCGGGTTTTAAAAATAAATTATCCGCTTATTTTGATATAAAATCTTTTATTTATTTTTTGTTTTTTTGTTAAATAAAAAGTAAGTAAATATATTTTAAGGAAAGTATTTTTGTATCATTTTTCAAAAAATGACTTACTTTTAAAAATTTTATAAGTAAATTTTTACAAAGTTAATTTTCACTCACTATCTTTTCAACACATTTAACATTTTTAAATAAATATCTTAACTCACTAAAAAGTCATAATTGATACTTTATTGAATCAAAATTTCTCTTTTATCCAATAAAATATTGTTACTTCAAGTATCAACCAAACGCCGAAAAATAAAATTAAAAATATTTTTTCTATGTAAAATCAATTTTTTTTAAAAAAATTATGTAAAATATTTTACGTAGAAACAAACGGAGCCTTGGTATTCCTAAATATTCACAAAAAATCTCATTTTGTTTCATTCACTTTCAATTATAATAGTTAACTTCCTACACTTTAAATTAAGTTTCAATCTCATACTTCCGTTCATTTACTGTTAATAAAGTTGACAGAAATTAAAAGTGGATGGATTAAAATGAGATTTTGATAAGAATATAAGAATTAAAGTGAGATTTTAGACTAATGAGACAACGAAAAAGTCTCATGTACTTCAAATGATAAGTTCAGTTAACTTTGTTAACGGTAGATAGATAGAAGTGTCAGATTATAACTTGACTTAAAGTGTATGAATTGACCATTACAATTAAAAGTAAAGCAGCTAAAGTGAAATTTTAATAAAAGTACAGGGATATTAACCCTTTTTTTTTAATATAATAGTTAAGTTCTAGCGAAAATTACATGTCGGGTGTATTTTTAAAAATTTATTATAAATTCATGAAAAAATTTATATATATATATATTTGTAAAATTTACCATTAATTTGAAAATATTTTTTGAAACATATACTGATGATAAATTATCCCAGGTTCTATGCTGATAATGAATAATGAATCTAATTAGAATCATGATTATCAGAATCTCAATCTTCGAATCATAGAATCGTATATGATTTCAATTAGGCTAAACGATTCAGATGATCGTATTAAGATCTTAAATTGTGTATGATCTTAATGTGACTATGATCTTAATTATAAAATATTGAAAATCACATTACGATTTCGATTTTACTACAATTTCTATCCTATTAAAAACAAATTATTTTTTTCTTATATATTTATGTATATGTGTATATCTATATAAAACTGACTATCAATCTTGTCTCCAAGCATTTTCTTTAATTTACATTTACATAGAAAATGTATAATATCTGTGTGAGTGGATTTCCGATCACACTGCCCTCCTTAGTTATCCAGCTGTCGTTCAATTTGGCGCCGTCTGTGGGAAGGAAAGAAGAATAGATGGCCAGTAACTCGCAGAGGGAAAGGATTGGGAACGACACTCCTGTTGGGGGTGGAAGACCCGTCGACCCTAACACTAGAGAAGGAGACCACAACGAAGAAGTTCGTGATCAGAATCACGCAGAGAAAGACGTTGGCGAAGGTGGCGACGCATCAAAGAGAGCGGACAAGGGAAGGTACTATAACGAGGACGACCTTCAGATTGGAAAGACAGATGTCTGAGGAGGGACGAAGAAGTAAAGGAGATGGCAAACAAGTTGGCAGACCTTCAGTCGGTCGTCAACTTCATGATGCAAAATAGCGTCATGCAGCCGCCCTACCCGCTGCAGGACACACCGATGCCAGCAGTAAACGCACAGAAAGAAATCCCCGCAGCACCTCGGCACGCGAAGAGTGGAAGGCACTCCCGACCCTCCAGAGACGTCGGCAGAGAAGAGCCGAGAAGAGAAGAGTCCCGAGGGACATGTCGCGAGAAGGAAGCAGACCCCAAAGAACATCGGCAAGTTTCGGGGCGGTTGTTGTGCTTCGATGCATCCTGCGGGGAAGGATCAAAAAGGGGCCATCAGGAGGCCGAGAGTAGTGCGCCGAAAAGGATGAAGTCCGACGACAGCAGGGCTGCAGGGAGAAGTAAGGAAGACTTGAGGGATTATCTCAAGAGGAAGCGGGAGAATGCCGGAGCCGAAGTAACCTCCCCGCTTAAGCCGAGGACGCCATTCTCGGCGGAATTGGATAGATTCGTCGCGCCGAAAAGATTCAATATGCCGAGGTTCCAGATATATGATGGTAAGTCAGACCCTAACTTCCATGTTGGATTATTTTTGAATTCAATGGCACTATACAGTGGGAACGAGCCGTTGCTCTGCAAAGTCTTCCCTTCATCCTTCGGGGAGATCGCATCAGACTGGTTCCACAAACTACCGAAAGGAAGCGTGAAGAGCTGGGAAGGTCTGGCCGAGATGTTTGTGGCCAGGTTCATAACAAATAAACTGCAGCCATTGAGGGTGGATGCATTGATGGCTCTGAAGATCAGCAAAGACGAAAGCCTTAGGGCTTATGCAAAAAGGTACTACGAGGTGTTCAATCGTATACCTGAATGCAACCAGGAGGTGGCGGTCGTGTCTTTTAAGAACGGCCTGAAGGATGATTGTTCACTGCGGAAGTCTTTGGCAAAAACACTGCCAAAGAGCATGGAAGAGCTCATGGCGAGAATTGAGAAGTATGCCAGAGCCGAGGAGGATACATCGGGAGTAAGGAGACAAAGCAAGAAAAAGACCACGGCTCGCCGAAGCGAGGCCGAGGTAACAATGCACCCAACAAACAAGAGACAGAGTTGAGAGCCAAACAGGCAGTAACAACGGTGTTCCGAATTCCGGTCCAAAAAGTTCTTGACCAAATTCGGAATCAACCCTACTTCAGAGCGCCAGCAATGGCACCAGGAGAGTTTATGGGGAAATCTTGGTAGGCGTTGTGCTTACCACAATGAAGAAGGGCACCCAACTCAGGGTTGCAGAGCCCTTAAAGCACATTTGGAGGATCTTGTGAGGCAAGGCCATCTGAGAGACCTAGTGGATGAGGCCAAGACAAGAGAAGCACAGGCACGTTTGCCTCAAGCACCAGCAGCCCCGCCTCCCCCAGCACAGCAACCACCTGTAGGCGGACCTCGGGTGGTTAATGTGATCCATTCAAGGGTGAGTGAAAACGACTTAAGGGGGGAGACACAGAGGGTCAAACACCTACAGCACGTCAACCAGGTAGGGCTGAAAAGACCTCGGGCTGAAGAATGCCAAGGCCCAGTGATAGCGTTCACAGAAGCCGACCTAGATATGGTCCAACACCCGCACAATGATGCTTTGGTAGTATCCCTCCAGGTCGGGGAATGCCAGGTGAAACGCATCTTGATTGATCAAGGTAGTTCCTGTGACATCATGTATGTCAGATGTTACAAGGAGTTAGGCCTGCACCCGGACGACATGCTGCATTCCAACAGCCCGATGGTCGGCTTCAATGGAACGCCGACATGGCCGTTAGGCGCAACAACCTTGGAGGTGCAAGCTGGAACGAAAGGGATTGAGACGGAGTTCATTGTGATTGACACTCCATCGCCTTACAACATTATACTGGGGAGGCCATGGTTGCACGCAATGGGGGCAGTTCCCTCAACATTGCATCAACTGCTACGATTCCCGACAGAACATGGGATTGAGGAAATAAGAGGAGATCAGCTGCAGGCGAAAAATTGCTCCATGGCAGCAATGAAGTTAACCTGCAGCATTCGAGAGCCAGAAAAGGCAGAAATTGAAGAAAAGGACATGAAGGTCCTGGATGATGTCGGCAAGGAGCCGGCCGAGAAAAGTGAGGAAGTACTGAAGAAAGTCCTCGTCCAGGAGGGCGATGAGGAACGCTACTTTCTTCTCGGCTCAGGATTGGCCGAAGAAGAAGAAAGAGAGCTGGAGACCTTTCTGAGAAGAAATATTGAGGTGTTCGCCTGGACACCTTATGAAATGCCAGGCATTGACCCCGAGGTCACATGTCACAGACTCAATGTTGACAGGTCGGCCAAACCTGTGATACAACGGGCCAGAAGACCGACGTGGTACACGTCGAAGCAGTGGAGGAGGAGGTGGACAGACTCCTGGAGGCCAGGGCCATAAGAGAAGCCAATTATCCTACATGGTGTCGAACACCGTGGTTGTGAAGAAGAAGAATGGTAAGTGGAGAGTCTGCGTAGATTTCACTAACTTGAACAAAGCATGCCCCAAGGACAGCTTCCCTCTGCCAAAGATTGACCAGCTAGTCGACGCCACGTCTGGCCACGGGAGGATGAGTTTTTGGATGCTTACAGGGGGTATCACCAGATAGCCATGTACCCCCCAGACGAGGAGAAAACAGCGTTTATCACCCCAAAAGGTCTGTACTGTTACAGAGTTATGCCTTTTGGGCTGAAAAACGCAGGAGCAACTTACCAAAGGTTGGTAACCAAGATGTTCAAGCACTTGATTGGCCGAACAGTAGAGGTCTACATTGATGACATGGTCGTGAAGACCAAGGAAACAAAGGACCATCTTGCCGACCTGACAGAGGTCTTCGATATACTCAAAACATATCGGCTCCGACTCAATGCATCGAAGTGCGCTTTTGGAGTCGGATCCGGTAAGTTCTTGGGTACCTAGTAACTAGAAGGGGAATCGAAGCCAGTCCAGATCAGATCAAGGCAATCTTGGAGATTCAGAGTCCAACCTCGGCGAAGCAGGTCCAAATGCTTACTGGAAGGGCCGCAGCCCTAAACAGATTCATAAGCCGAAGTTCGGACAAATGTAAGCCCTTTTTTAATCTGGTAAAAAAGGCCACAGATTTTTTATGGACAGAGGAATGCGAAGCCGCATTGGCCGACCTAAAGAAGTATCTTACCACGGCTCCAGTCCTCTCAACACCTGAACCTGGGGATGACCTGTTTTTGTACTTAGCAGTTTCAGAGCAGCAGTGAGTGCTGTGATAGTCCGAGAAGAGAAGGGAGAACAGAAAGCTGTATACTACGTGAGTAAAACCTTGGCCGACGCAGAAACAAGGTATTTACCACTGGAGAAGTTAATGCTGGCCTTGGTAATGGCCTCAAAGAAGTTAAACCACTACTTTCAGGCCCACAAGATTGTGGTACTAACAGAGCACCCGCTGAAATCCTTGTTGCAACAAGGAGACTTGACTGGAAGAATAGCAAGATGGGCCGTAGCCTTGGGCCAATATGACCTGGAGTTTAGGCCGAGAACAGCAATTAAGGGCCAAGTCTTGGCCGACTTTGTGGCCGAGTTCTCACCAGAACACATCGAACATCAAGCTCCGTTGAGCCGAGATGAACGATGCCTAAATAAGGAGGGAGAAGTCCAGCCAAGGGCTAAAGACACAAGGAAGCAAAAACTCAGGCCCTGCAGCATTTACATCGGCGACTCCTTTCAACTGTTTGTTGATGGGAGCTCAAACCGGCAGGGGGCAGGGGCAGGAATAGTGTTGATATCACCCGATGGTGAAATATTGGAGCAGTCCATACGACTAGGCTTCAAAGCCTCGAACAATGAGGCGGAGTATGAAGCGTTGATTGCTGGACTGAAGCTGGCAGTAGCAGCAGAAGCAGATGAAGTAATAATCTTTTGTGATTCACAACTGATAGTGAATCAGTCTACGGGAGAGTTTGCAACCAGAGACGAAAGGATGTCGGTGTATGCAAAAGAGGTCATCAGACTAGCAGCCTTGTTTCAGAACTGCCGACTGCTCCAAGTAAGCCGAGATGATAACAGCCACGCCGATGCGTTGGCTAACCTGGCGAGTTCAATGCGAACAGGAAAGACAAGGACAATTATGATTGACTACATGTCGGGCCCGAGCATAGAACCACAGAACACAGAGCAGGAGGCAATGTGTGTGGACATGGGGCCAAGCTGGATGGATGCGATCGTTGCATTCCTGAAGGAAGGAACGCTGCCTGAAGACCGGAAGGAGGCACACAAAGTCAGATTGAAGTCGGCAAGATTCAGCCTGACTGCTGAAGGACATCTTTACAGAAGGTCCTTCACTGGACCTCTCTTAAGGTGTGTACACCCTCTTCAGGTTGAAGACTTTTTATTTGAGATTCATGAAGGAGTTTGTGGAAGCCACACAGGGGGCAGATCATTAGCTCACAGGGCCATTACCCAGGGGTATTGGTGGCCCTATATGCAAAAGGATGCCGAGGCCTATGTGAAGAAGTGTGAACAGTGCCAGCGGTTTGCACCTTTGATACATCAGCCAGCTGCCGACCTGAACCCGGTTTCCAGCCCTTGGCCGTTTGCCCAATGGGGCATGGATCTCGTGGACAATTGCCCCAAGCAACTGGGCAGAGGAAGTACCTGCTGGTAGCAACAGATTACTTCACAAAGTGGATAGAAGCAGAGCCTCTTGCCAAGATCCGAGATGTGGATGTGAAGAACTTCATCTGGAGAAACATCATAACCAGATTTGGGATTCCAAGGGCAATAGTTGCTGACAATGGAACACAGTTCGACAGCAAACTCATCAAAAGTTTTTGTGCAAAGTACAAGATAAAGAATTACTTTTCAACACCAAGCTTTCCCCAAAGCAATGGGCAGGCAGAAGCATCGAACAAAGTAATTCTGGACGGGATAAAGAAGAGGCTGCAAGCAGCAAAGGGAAAGTGGGTAGACGAGCTGCCCAATGTGCTTTGGGCATACCGCACTACGCCAAGAAGATCAACAGGGAGTCCCCCTTCGCCATGACTTATGGCACAGAGGCAGTCATTCCATTGGAGATCGGCATCCCAGGAATCAGAACCCAGGGAGTTGAAAACGGGACTAATGATGTGCTCTTAGCCCGAGATCTGGATCTAATTGAAGAAAGAAGAGAGAAAGCTACGGTCCAGCTTGCAGCATACCAGCAACAGCTTGCCAGAGCTTACAACAAGAAGGTCAATCCAAGGGATTTTCAAGTCAACGACCTAGTCTTGAGAAAAGTCGTCGGCAACAAGAAGGATCCCAGAGAGGGCAAGCTTGGCCCAAACTGGGAAGGACCCTACAGAATTACTTCGGTGCTAGGAAATGGGGCGTATCGGCTGGAGGATAATGAGGGCAAAGCATTGCCTAGACCATGGAACACTTGTAATTTAAAGTTTTTTTATCATTAGATGTTCTTTGATTTTTTGTCAATACGATCAATAAAATCTGAACAGAATTTTTCGGAACTTTTGACACTATGCACAATGTTGTTTTTGGGGCAGAAAGAAGACAGTAAAAGCTTAGTTACTGGCAGAGAGAGACCAGTAAAAGTAACCAAGTAAGTGAGATGAATTCCTTATCTTTACTTGTTGAAATTTGCAGCAATTTACAAGTTAAAGTTAAGCCGAGATGAATTCCTTATCTTTACTTGTTGAAATTTGCAGCAATTTACAAGTTAAAGTTAAGCCGAGATGAATTCCTTATCTTTACTTGTTGAAATTTGCAGCAATTTACAAGTTAAAGTTGAGCTGTATATATTGTTCAAAACCTTGTTGAAATTTGTCGCAATTTACGAGTATGTTGGACTAAAGATTGCAGATCAGTATCTAGCCGAAGTACAATTTATGAACCATACAGAGGCAATCAAAAGAAGTTACAGAATATAGCATTCAGAGGAAAACAACTGCAGTTGTATATGGTGAAGGCACAATGGACTAGCAAAAGTTAACTGTTCACAAGTAACAAAGAGAGGCACATCGGCCATTAAAAGAAAGCTTGCATTGTTCAGGAAGCAAAAGAAAGTAAGTACAAACTAAAAAAAAAAAAAAAAGGGAAAAGACATCAGTATTCTGATTCTTCAGTTTGAGGAGCGGTTTGGGTCACCACCTCGGAAGTCCCTTGGAGAACAACCTCGGCATCCTTGTTTGCTACAACTTCGGCCGATTTGTCTGCCGCGATCTCAGCGTCAATCTCTTCCAGAGTTTTATCAATACTTCTCTCAGCCAGAAGTAGGTCAGATGATAGTTGCCCAGTGAAAAGATCCCTGGGTGCTTCCTCAACCACATCACCCTCTTCATCCCCGGTCAAGTCCAGGACTTGTCCAGGAGGAGGAGGGGACTTGGCCTCAGAGTCGTCTTTGGATTTCCTCACCAAGGCCTCGTTGTCTTTGTCTCCATCCTCAGCGTCGGATTCAGATTCAACTTCTTCCTCGGCCTGAGTTGAAGGTGGAGGAGGAGGAAAGGGGAGAGGGATAGCTTCGGCCTTCCGCCATGGCGAATCAGCAGGAAGATCAAGTTTTTTGGCTAAGGACATCCAGCCAAGGTTGAAACCCTTGTTGCATGCCTGCTTAACCTGTAACTTGTAATCTTCTGCCACATCGGCCATGCCTTGGGCATATGCCTTGTCGTCAGTTGCCTTGATCTCGGCATCCTTCGTAGCCAACGCTTCCTGGAGCTCTTTCTCGGCCTGGGCCGCTTTATCCTCGGCCTCTTTCTTCTGGGCTTCGGCAACGTTCTTAATGGCGTCAGCAGCCTCGGCCTTCTCGTCAGCCTCTTGCTGGGCCTGAGTGGCAGCCTCGGCCTGATCTTCCAGAACCTTCATTTTGTTTTTGAGAGTTTTATTTTGCTTTTGAAGTGCAGCGCACTCCTTTTCCATCTCGGCCAATCTCTCCTTGTTCTCAAAGGCCTGCATGGAGAGAGAGTGGGCGTGTTGAATGGCCTGAAAAGAAAACAAGGCAGAAATTATTACAGAATATTGCAAAACTTCATAAGTATAGAGAAAACAGCAGAAAGAGAAGTTGTCAATTCAAGAACTTACTTGCACAGAGCGCTGCAGCATGATGGCATAGTTCTCGTACTCGTTCATCTTGGCGTTACGCTCGAGATCGCCTTCGAGGAGAACTGCAGTGCTGAGCGCCACGGCGACGTTAACGTCGGCGGCACTTTCATGGGCATAGACGGGCCTGTCCTCAAGGGTAATTTGAGGCACCCAAGGAACCTTTTGAACTTTGGACCCCGAGGTCATCCCAGACGATGACCTCGGCCTTTTTGCCTGAGTAGAGCCTGATGGCTGAGCCTCCGCAGATCTTTTGGCAGGAGCAGAGGAGGCCTTCTTGTTCTCGGCCAATTGAGAGATTGGTAAAGCATCTTCCACATCGGCCTCGGTGGCCTTGGATTTTGGTGGGAGCTTCTTGGTCTTTTTCGGCTTCGGCGGGGGCAGTTTGGGATGGTGCAGCATCCACATCGGTTGGCAGATCGGCAAGAAGGTCCAACACCACTGGCTTCGGGCGCACCATCTCGGCTGTTTTGACAAGACGTCGGCGACGCTTTCTGTCTTGAACTGGAAGCAAGAATGGTGCCGATGTGGAAGGAAGATCGGCTGGATCAGAAGTAGAACCTTGATCTGTCCGGGATGTAGATGTGGCTTGAGTTATGGACGTGGACGAGCTCTTCTTCTTCTTTGGAACGTCGGCCAAGGTAGACTTGTATGTTGGGATGAAGTTTAACAGCAGTGGAGCTTTGCGTTTATGGATTGGTAGGTCCAAGAGCTTCTTCAATCCTTTCCCAGGGTAATAGGACTGGCGAAAGTCCTTGGGAGGCTTACGAACGTCTGCAAAAGGAAACACAACATCAGAAACAAATTTATTGGAAGAATTGTGGAAAACAACAGTTAAGCAGTTAACACGGGTCTTACCCTTGCCCTCCTTGACCGTTCGAGAAAGAGGGAAGAGTTGAACTTCTTCATCTGGGCCAAATTCCCAGTTCCCAGAAGCGATTAGATAATCATCTCCAGCCCCTTTGTTGGAGTCTGGAAGGTCGGCTACAATCTTAAACTCTGTGGACCTCGGCTTAAGGTAATAAACATAACCTTTTTCCTTAAGGTTCAGGGCACACATGGTGTAGCAGTATTGGATGTCGGCAAGAGTGATCCTAACACTCTCCCGCCGAGCTAAGGCTATTATACCATTAAGCGTCCTATAGGCGTTAATGGCAAGTTGCATAGGGTTTAAAGAATAGTAATGAAGGACCTCGCGAAAGAGAGGATCGAGAGGGAATCGAAGTCCACACTGGACGAAGGCTACTATAGGAAAAGGCATATTATCATCCTCGGGCATAATGGAGTCGTTCTCCCCAGCTAGCCTGAGGTGAACATCGGGGGGATGGAGAATTCTTGCCTAAAGTACTCTAGTTTGGTTGGGTTGTTAACCCTATCTCTCCACACACCCATGGATTTGGTATACGAGTACTTGGCTACAGAGACAGTTTTTCTAAAGGGCTTTTGGGACCTCGGTTTGAGGTTAAAGTATGTATTGATAAATTTGTCTCAGATTTTCCTAGAAAATGAAGATCCTACAGACAAATCCCAAACCTAGATCTACGATGAACGAGTATAGAAGGCAGAAATCTGGAAAACAGAAAAGCAAGAACGAAGCTTCAGATTCAAGAACACAAAGGGTTGAAGACCAAGAACAAGAGGTGCAACAGTGCAAGTGTGCATAACATGTGCAAAAATCAGGAAATAAAGACGTGTTCAGAAAAATGATTCACAAAATCAAACACTAGAGCAGAATAGCAGTGACAAGAAATTCCAGAAATAATCAAGAACTGAGAAAAGGGGGAAACTGGCTTACCAGAAAAGGTGGAGGCCGGAATGAGCAGCGCCGAGGTCAGATGGCGGATGCTACAGTGGCGAAAGCTTCAATGGCAGATGCAAGACGGTAGCAGAGTCGAGAGCTTCGAGCAATGGCGGATACGAAGAAGAGAATGCTTTAGAGAGAGAAAATGTAGAGTATTCAAAATGCAAAGGTGAATCGAAGAGGAGAGAGGCAAATGTTTTGTCCAAAAAGTGAAACGGCGGCAAGAGCAGAACATTAAATGCGCCTAGGTTAACGCATGCGCCAGACGGCGCCAGCAGTGAAAAGACGACTTGCAGGCGCGTCGTCAGCACAGACCAATGAGGTAAAAACGCGTCAGCCAAACGGTTGAGGAATGATGCATGACAGCTCATACGCGAAGTAAAATCGATCTGAATTCTTGTTTTGAGAAAAAGACATATCGGCCTGAAATAAATGATCTCGGCTGAAGGGTTCATACGCCGAGGTAACGGAAGAAAGAACGTTATAGGTTCCATCACCTCAGAATGCCGAGGTAATAGAACCTAGGGGGCAGTTGTGGGGATGTATTTTCAGAGTACCAACACGTGGTAAGGTGACGCCGACGTGTCAGCCGAGGTTCCACGTGTCCTGGTAATTGTGCTGAGGTGATCTTGGGCGTGCCGAGGTTATCTCAGAGTTGCCGAGGTTCACTCTGAAGAAATCGGAGTCCGAAGTAAGCAGATAAAGGACAAGAGTCCTAGAATGAGGAAAGACTTCAGAATAGATAAGGATAAGAACTCCTGTAGAGTTTATCCCTAACTATCCGGAAGAATCCTAACTGAATGAGAGTCCATAGGAGTGAAACTTCTAGTGGGACTAGGAGAGAGTTCTACTATAAAAGAGAGGCACCCCGGCGGGTCTAAGGTACGCAATTTGAAGTCTTGAACAGTACTTTAAGTATTTGATTTATCTCAGCGAGATATTGACTTGATCGTCGGAGTGTCCCCAGGTGGAAGAACCACCGCCGGAGCCTTTTCTTTCTGTGCAGATTACAGGGTGCCATCTACTCTGCCTGTGTTCTACAGCTGGATAACTAAGGAGGGCAGTGTGATCGGAAATCCACTCACACAATATCTATTTTTTATAATGATTTTAAAATTGGGTAACATATGTTATCATTATCGATAATTTTTTATTTTATTTTGTATTAAAAGTAAAATCTTACATTTTTTATCTATTCATAAGTCTCTCTAAAAAATCCTATTTAGAATCTCGATTTTATCCACCTTGATTAAGATGGTTTCATTTTTTAGTTAAAAGTACAAGTAAACTGAACTACATATATTTTAATTTATAAAGGGTAAGACTTCTCTCTAGTCCTAATATGGATTGGAGAATACTATTTGGGGTGGTGGGGTCTATTATGGGCTCCATTTTGATAATCTTAATTGTTTATTTTATCGGGCCCTATGTGTATATTATTCATAAAAAAAATTAAGTCAATTCGATATTCATAACTCTTTAATTTTATCTAATTTTGTACCCAAAAAAATGAATAGTCTATTTTTAAAACACATTAACTGTTATTTTTTTAATACAAATTCTATAAAATGAAGGGTTACGAATATCAAATTGACTTTATTTTTTTTTAAGAATAATATACACGCAAATTCTGATAAAATGAACGATTCAGATCATTGAAACAGGACCTGTAATAAGCTCCACGAGTCTAAAAAATCCTCTCCATTCTAGAATAGGGTCGAAGAACAAATTGAACCATATACTTAAAAAATATATATATATACAAATCTAAGGCTGTGTTTGGACAAGCTTTTGAAATGTGATTCCACCCCTTTCCTTGAACCCTATGTCTGGATAAAGTGTTCAAAAATTAATTCTACCACAGTTTTCAAAACACACATCTGATTCACGTTTAGCAACAGTTTGCAAGCCAAACTCTCACATGTTCGTACACAAGCTCAGATTCGTCTTCTCCATTTTGAAAAGGTTCACATGCCAAAGAAGAGCAAAGCTGAAGATGCTTCACAGGTGAACTGCAACTCTTCAATTACTTCCTCCTCTCTTTGAACGAATCTCTGACCTTCAAATCCAGACAATGCCTGTGAACCGATTCTTTCCCACCCATAAATTGGCATCGACGAGCTCCCACAAATCAAATGACGGTCAGCTTGTGCATTGTGGTCGATTCACCCTCCAAGCAACGAACTAACAACAACAAAGATGTATAGTTTCATAAATTTCTGTATAGAAATATATATGGGTTCTGCAACTTATTGATTCTGTGCTTACTTTCGAAATGTGTCTGTTGTTGGCCAAAGTTGTGAAGCATTTTCTCGAATCAGAGGGCGTTTGAAGCAATGTAGATTAATTAGTTGTACCCACTCCATCACCGGTGACAATTATTCAATTCCTGCTCTTGTGGTATGTATGTCCTTTAGTCGATCTGATGTGGAATAGCTGAGAAGTGCAATGGGTTAGCTCTGATCTAGGCAAAAATTGGCTGAGCCGGTCGTTTACCAAGACTTCTAGTCGGTTATTCACCCGGACTTCTGGCCGGTCAATTGCCGTCTGTTTTGGTTCAGCTGCTTCTTGTTTTGCTTTTGGTTTCTTCTTCTGTTTTCTTATAAGAATGTTTAAATTTCAATTTCCCAGCACTCTTGAAATTTTGTTGTGATTAATCTTCATTTATCATATTTAAATTATTAATCTTCATTTATCATATTTAAATTTTGATTTCCCAGCACAGTTTTGTTGTGATTAATCTTCATTTATCATATTTGAAATTTCGTATAATTTTCTTACCCTTTTAGTGGTGGATGAGGTTCAATCGAAACAAGTTTCTTAGGGGTTATGAAGAAGTTATAGAAAGTGTTCTATTTTTCAATTTCTTGCCTAGGCTTAGTTTAATATAAATTTTGTGTTAGATGGATACCAACAATTTAGATGATAATCAAGACACAAAAATGTGGAGCTCCAGAATTGAGTTATGGCTTATAAACATATTGAGAGATAAGGTGCAAAAAAACCAATCAAAAGACCGTAGTACCATCTGGACGCCGAGGCATTGGACCCATTTTGCAACGGAGTTGCAAAATGGGTATAGGTTCCGATACACACCAAATCAGGTCAGACAAAAATATCAGCGACTCAAAGCTGATTACTTAACTTTCAAGCGGCTTCAGGCACAAACTAGTCTTAAAAGGGATCCGATTGTAGGCATAGTTATTGCACCTGATGAATTTTGGGATAAGGAATCATATTGACCTGTTCCCTATTATTTAGATTTATTTGTAAAATGTTGTCACACGTACTATACGCTTATGTTCATATTTTCTAATTGGAGGTAGGCATCAAAAAATGCAAAGAAATTCAGGACTAAAGGATTTGAGTATTTTCATGAAATAGTTGAAATTGTTGAACACTGCTGTGCGACAGGGGCCTTGGCTCATGCATCCACACAGGGGCTCCTAACTTCGATGAAAAGGACGATATGCTTAACAAATTTTGGTTGCCTGGAGCTGGAGGTGACAATGCGGCTGATGCCATTTGTATTGATTTGTGTGGAGATGAGTACATGGAAACAGATAAGGGTAAAAGTCAGAGGAGGGGCCATAGCCAGAGTGGTAGTGGTTGTTTCAAAAAGTCATGGTCAAGTGGCTTTGATGATGTTTGCGCGACTTTCAGTGCTTATGTATTGGCAAAGACAGAATAGTCCCGTGCACGATCAATAGACACAGAGGCTGTAAGCGCAGGTGGTGATGACTATTCCCTTGACGCATGTTAAGATGCCCTGCTTCAGTTAGGAGACAAACCATCAGTGCAATATGTTAAGGCATTGACACTATTCAAAGATAAGGATTGGCAGAGGTTTTTTATGCGTACTCCGGCCATATGCGCCTATCAATGATTCTAGCTTTGTAGTGAACTGTGAAGCTGTGTCTTTGGTGGGGTTTGCAGTTTTTTCAATGGTTGTGAGACATGCTTTTATGAGTTAGTCTTTTTTTCTTTTGCTTTTTCTATTTCATTCATGTCTTCTGATTTTTTATTTTTTTTCCTTTTTTAATTTATGTTTATGTTTTTTACTTCTGTCATCCTCTTGTCACGTAAATACACTACATATAATGATTCATGTCCCATTTATTTCTATCCAGTTTCTATTTATATTATCATCTGCAACTTCATTAATTCATGTCCTTTTTTCCTATTTCCCATTCAAATTTCTATCTATTCGATTTTCTGTATCAGCATGTCAAACAAGATAAACAAATGTTAACATGTATACATTGAATGTATATTTCAATTAAAATCAATACGTAAATGACTAAGGCCAACTAATTAATTACATAGGCTAATTAATTATAGAGACATTACTTATCCTCTTTGTAATAAGTCAGAATAATTGTGCTTCTATTGTTATGTAGCCAAAACACAATGCCATCTGATACACAAAACAATACAATGGTAAGCTCATCAGAGGATGACGAGGTTATGGAAGATTTTATGGACTTCTTGGTGATTGCTTCTATGAATGAACATATGAATGCGTCAACCACAAGACAACCGTAGCGAACTTGCCGATTCAAAGGTGATGATTACATATTCAGTTTATTAAGTGGCCACCCTAAAACAATGATAGACATCATGCGAATGGATGCCCCAACCTTTATTTCGTTGAAAGACACCTTACTTCAAAATGGCATTGTTAATATTGAAAAGATGCAAATCAATGTAGAGGAATCGCTTGCCATTTTCTTATATACATGTGCACAAAATGACCGGCAAAGGCTACTGGCTAATAGATTTCAGCACTCCATTGAAATGATTTACCGGCACGTTAAAATCATTATGCGGGCACTATGCAAGCTTGCATCAACGGTTATCAAACCACGGAACCAATTGGAAATATCGGCAAAAATTTTACATGATAAAAGGTTTTACACTTGGTTCAAGGTATGACTAAATGTTCGACCTGCAAATTTGTAATCACGGTAACGAATAAATTTGATTGTTATTTTTCCAAAGTCAAATCTATGTCTGAGACGCGTTTGACAAAAAACTTCTAATATGATGTAGGATTGTGTCGGTGCTATCGATGGCACATTGGTGGACGCATGGGTCCCTACCTCAAGACAGAACACATTCCGTGGTCGTAAAGCCACGGTAGCGCAAAATGTACTCGCAGCTTGCGACTTCAACATGTTGTTCACATTTATCAATTTTGGATGGCAAGGTAGTGCCCACAACAACGCAATTTTGGTTGACTCACTTACAAGAGCTGATGTACATTTCTCACACCCACCCCATGGTCAATGTTACATGCATGAAACTATACTTTTGCTTGTACGATTTTTATGTTCATGTATTTGATGGAGCGTTACAAACATTATTCACATGTAGGCAAGTATTATTTAGTGGATGCTGGGTCCACCAACATGCCAGGATTTCTTGCCCCATTTCTTGCCCCATTTCGTTCACAACGCCATCACTTGCAAGAGTTCCATGGTTGTCATTATTCTGGACTCAAGGAATTGTTTAACTGCTGACATTCGTCATTACAGAATGTCATAGAAAGAACATTTGGGGTATTAAAGAAACGCTTTCCAATATTGTGGTCCATGCCTAATTACAAGTCAACACGACAAAGACCCCTTGTCATTACATGTTGTGTAGTGCACAATTGGATCCGTTTGTATGCAGCTATGGACCCATTCTTCATAGAAGTCAATAATGAAATGGCGATTGAAGTGACTGCAGACGGGTTTGGTGGATGTCAAGCTGAATATGTGGACCTGTCACAACATGGGTTGACATACTAATCAAACTTGAGAGATGCAATTGCCAATGCTATGTGGGTAAATCATGTTGGTCATGGGTAGATGTGTGATGTCAACAAATAATGTGAACAAATGTTTGTTATAAGTTTTATGTATGTATTATTTCTGTTATTTGTAATGTATGAAATGCAATTGATCAAATATGTCGCCAACCAAATTTTGTTTTTGATTTTTGACAAATACTTCTCCATTTTGGAAGAGTTCCTAATGCAAAAATTGACTAAAATGGGAGATGCCTTAACCATTTATATTGTAAACATTAAATTCATTTACAGTAAACAATAGTGAATTTTTTTGATTAATTTTGACATTTTCAATAAATTATTTGGATATTTTCATAAATAAACAAATAAATAAAAACTTTTTGAATTCATCTACTCTGGATAATAATAAAAAAAAAACTAACATGAAAAAAAATTACCACTACAGACATATTTTTGTTTTAATATAAAAAAAAAAAAGTGACTTATTCGGAAGATTTCAAACAGTCCAAAATTTAAAATGAATGCATAATGGTCCTACTGAAAGGTTCACAAAGGTTACGTAATATCAAATGCGGTATCAACTTATAAATGAGAGACCTATAATTAAGTGGTACGCACAAGTTACATATGATGGGAAAGTTCCCATGAAAAATGAATGGATAAACTACTAATAGGTTTAATAGTTAAAATTAATTCAAATTAAATTTCATCGAAAATAAATTTTAATAAAATTATAGTTACAAATAAATTTATGTGCCGATTTTTTGCATATGTCGTTAAATATTAACAATTAGTGACTTTTTTTTCATCACGATTTTTATAAATTGTCGTTCAGACTTGCAATTAGTGACTTTTTTGTATAATGAAATTTTCAAATTGTTGCTGAAAGTTAAACATGTGAAATACATTTTTGTTGTGCACAAATAAGACAACGAAAATTACATATAAAAAAAAAATGAATGAAAACAAAATTTCAAATATAATGCAAAATTATTTGTTTAATTGTACATAGAATTTTATATTTATTGATTCAAAACCAATTCAACAAACTTGTTAAATACATACAATTTTGTCAACATTAAATTCAAAATATCTAATACAGAAAAAATATTTATTAAACATGAATAACACAGAAATAGTGCATATTATTTAACAAATGTTGTTTTTTTTTAACAAATTCTATAACCTGTGTACAAATGTTTTTTTTTTTTTTCAAACTCTGTAACCCATTAAATACAAATGTTTGTTTATTAAATATTTTAATTCAAAATTTGTTTTTTTTAATTCAAAATATAATTCAAATTAGTGTTAGCAGCCAAGAATGTTGTTGTCCAGCCAAAATTATTTTTAAGTAAGAGGTTAATTTTTGGCCAGCCAACAATGTTGTTGTTTGGCACTACAATGTAACTAGTGTATTGCTGAGTTGTGTCAGAACACATCAGTGTCAGATGGGAATGGGCTGTGGCCAGCCGAGAGAGAGAGAGAGAGAGAGAGAGAGAGAGAACAAAAAGAGAGATAGAGGGAATTTGAGGCAGTGCAATGGGAAGGGCCCACTGCGCTTTTAACTTATTTTATATTTTATTTATTATATATATACATATTCTTAACACACACCATAATACATCCATTGTATCACCATTCACTCACTAAATTAACAAACTCGTAACAAAGATTTTTGGGTCCTACTTTTATCACTTTTTTGTCCTATACCACACAATGTAACAAACATTTTTAGCACATCCATTGTGCATGTATGGTTATACCACCATTTATTCTATTATGAAAGCTTCACCAACCCCATAGGAAGTTATATGTAATGAGGTCAAACTTCATTAATTACAAAAAATAGGACATACTGCTAAAAATAAAAAAAAAAAATACAAAAATTAAAAAAAACAAAAAAAAAGGTGCTTATATGCATGATAAAAATAATTTAGTCAGTAGACAGTAGAAATACATCAGCAAAAAAGGTAATTAGGAAAAAAAAACTACAACAAACCCAACAATTAAAAAAATAACAGATTGAGAAATATATCTAATCGCTCATCCAAACACGTCAAACATCGTTGTTAGGTGGTGGTGGAGGTGGAGAGAAGTATTAATGGTAGAGCTGACTGACTCGATGGTCAATTTGATCTAAACGATTGCTTGTCACGTCATGACGTGTTTTAGTGTCCACACGAAACTCACCAAATTGTTGAATTATTGAGTTCTAAGCAGCGACAAATGCATCGAACTGATTACCCAATGCATTGAACTGATTAGCCATTTGTTGCTTCCATTGAATATGTTGATTGTGTCGTTCTTGTTCTATCGCCAAATAATCATTCTCGTATTGTGGTTGTTCATTTTGTGGCATGGCATTGTAATGTGGGTCTTTGGAAGCATCATCTCTATTGGTGCATTTGCAACATTTAGAGATCCGAATAAGTTTTCAGCGCCACTAGCTATCGGTGAAGTGATTTTCATTTCTGCTTCACCTACAAGTCTGACATGAAAAGCTTTGAAAGTTTTAGTTAGTAGAGCTCCAAAAACTAGTGACTGGCCACTGATAGTACCAAGATTTGCAACCACCATTTCCTTTAGTAATATGTAGCATACATCCAATTTATGTCCAGCTTCAAAACAATATAACAAATAAGCATTAAAAATTGGAACCACATCAAAATGTCTTTTTTTTGGAGTGACATTTTCTACTATAAATCGGTGGAGAATACGAAAGTGGGGTTTCAAATGTCTTGCTTGTAAATTAATGTCGGTAAACCAACTCTCACAAATTGTAGTATAAACTTCACTTATATCACCAACAATGTTAACTACGTCAAACTCACTCTGAAAATGGATTTGGAAATCCCCTAGCTGAACTCTAATAATTTGTGCCAAAGTGTGACTGTTCAATGTGATTATTTTACCTTTGACATGAGATGCCAAACTATTCTCTCCAATTTCTCCCTTAGTGGGTCTCAAGTGAACATAAAATAAATACACAAGATGTGGATATGCCTTTCATGGAAAATTGATTAAATTTAGCCACCCCATCGTCTCAAGTTTGTTTACCAACAGAAGATCATATTGACGAGGGAGATTTACCCTTCTCCCATCAGTTGCAAAATTGTTCAAAAGCTTGTTCATGATTGTAAGTGAGAAAATCAATAGTTGGATAAGCCTGTTGTTATTGTTGTTGGCGTGGTGGAAGGTTAGAGGTTTCGCCATGTTTTGGTCTTACTCTTTTTGTTCTAAGCATGACTTCTGAAGGTAAGCAAAAGGATAGCAAAAGTATGGAAGGTTTCGGCTGTTGCTGTGAGGAAATGGTGTGCAAAAGGTAAGCAACAGGATAGCCAAAATGAAGCCTCAGGTTGAGCCTTGCTGAAAGGTGTGAAAAGGTGAAACCGATTGACCGGCTGTAAGACCCCCTGATTGACTGCCCGATCGACCGGTTCTGTGATGGATTCAGCTCCTGCTGCTATTGTGACTTCTACTGCTGTTGTAAAGCTCTGAACTTGATCAAAGCTCTTCCTCTATTCTTATTTTACATGGATATGAGTTGTAAATATATTGATTGAATTTGTGAAATTAATTGTAGAATGTGATGGACTGAATTTGGATTCGGGTGATGTTATGAAGCTCTGAACAAAATGAAAGCTCTTCCTCTCTTCTTATTTTACATGATCAAGATTTGTAATTGAAAAATCTAGAAACCCTAGATGTTGATTTGTGATTATGTACCAATTTTAAGCAAAATATAACAATCCCAATCAAACAATCAAGAGAAAGAGACACAAAGATTTTACGTGGAAAAATCACAATTGGACACCTTCCAATTGTGATCAAAAAACCACGGGCAACTGCCACAAGACAATCCACTAAGAAGATTTAAAGGAATTACACAGGTATCACTCTCAATTATCTAGCGAATCCACAACGCCTAATTGAACCAACCTCTATGTGCCTCTTCCAACCCATCTTCAGCACGGAATTGTCTTTCTGATGAGCCACTCCGATTCCACCAAAGCTTCAGGCTGGAATTCTTCAGAATTCACAACTGAAGAACAACTCTCTCTTTTGTGTATAACAAACAAACCTTTGATGTACTCTCTTTAAACCATGAGTTGAATACTCAATAAAACAAAGAAAAAATAACAAAATATCCCCAGATATACCTTTAAGAACCAAAAAGAAGATCTGGAGAGATTCAATGAATGAATCAATGAATAGCCTAGATTTGGGAGAAACCCAACTATTTATAGAAAACCAAAGCAATCCTAGTTGGGAAAGAAAATCAACTTCTTGTAGAAAACCAACTTCTTGCAGAACTCCAAAGTAATCCTGTTTTTGAAGGAAACCAACTTCTTAAAGAACTCTTGTTACAACTTTGGTTTTGATCCATGGAATTTGACAACAAAAAGTCCTAACAATCTTCCCCTTTGTCAAATCCTGGATAAAACCAATCTAAAACAAATTTCCTAACAAAATCTCTCAAGCAGCACCACCAACTATGAACCAACTCAAATCCATGCTCTTGAACAATTATCCTGAAATAAAATAACCACACACAAGCCAACCAAAATATGTGGAACTGGATTAAATAAACAAAATATAAATCAATCCATAAACAAAATACTAACAATCCAATTGTACCAAAGAAGGATATAAGCAAAAGTAAAAACACTGTACCATCAACCAAACTATTGTACCATCAATATACATCAAACACTGGTAATGATGAACCAAACTCCCCCTCATTAAAAAAACAACCACAAACACTGAAAACAGTGAACAAGAAGAAAAACGACAAAAAATAATATGGTGGAGCAAGTAAGGAATTTCAGATTTGTACCTTAAAACACACAAGATTATCCAAGAAGCACAATTACTTGAAAATACAATGTGCACAGCTCTAGAAAATTCCTCATGAAAGAAAGTGATGCATTATGTGAAAAGCATAGATCCATGATAAAAGTGTGTGTGACTCTTGGAGTTCGACAAACACAAGATTCAAATCCTGGTAGTGATATGAAAGCTGGACCTCCGACAAGAGAATCTAAGCACAACTAAGGAAAGTCAAACCACTAGGAATCAAGGGGTATTTGGTAAGTAAAGACGGAGGCTCCCCTCAATCAATGAATCTTTTCTTTTCTTTTTTCACATTTTTTTTCTCTTTTCTTTCTTTTGCACATTTATTTTCTTTCTTTTCTTTCTTGTGCACATTTTTTTTTCTTCTTTTGCACACCATCGGCGGCTGACATGCTCAAGAGTATGGAAACTGAACCAGAGAAGCATGGATATATTAAGGATGGCCTGGTTAGTGACTCTGAGGTAGCCTTTTCCTCATGCCTGGATTACAAAGAATAGAGGGGAAAGCCATGAAGATGCAAAAAGATGGAAGGTGGTTAAGAGACTCAACATCACCCAAGATATGCTAGTATTGGTCAATTCCTGTAGAAAAGCAAAAGATACAATGCCAGAAGTCCATAAAAAAAACACTAAGGCGGAAGACTCCAATATTTGCTAATCCAAGAGTGTGTACAGAATGAGACATACTAATCAAAGAACACACACTTCAAAATGAGTAATGACCACAGAAAGCACACACATATTAACATGTAATGGTTATTCTTATCAATTCCAATATGCACCAAGGACCACTTAAAAATTCAAGCTTGCAAAACCATACTAAGAAAATCTTTTTGGATATTTTTTTTTTTTCATTTTTTTTCCTTAACCAAAACAAGACAAAAAAAAAAAAAAAAAAAAAAAAAAACGAACATGCACACATTTTTTTTCTCATTAAAAAAAACACACAGAACCCAAAAACTAAAACAAATAAACAAATTAACACAAGTCAAGTTTTCTCATCCAAATCTTTTTGGTCTTAACAAAATTAGGTCTAGCGGTCTTGGTAAATGTCGTGGTGTTGTGAACACCCTCATGAATCTTGGTATTCCGCCTAGACATGTAAGGTTGTCTCCTAACCCAAAAAGTATTCGAATTTCTACCCTTTTGAGACACTCTCCATGCAACTTATAACAAAAGGGCGAATATGGCCATGCATACCACAATGATGACAAATAAAAATAGGGTGTACAGAGTGTACCTTCTTTTCTTTTACCTTACCAACTCTAGGAAGTTTGAGAAGTCTATCCTCATGTTGAATCTTTTGTCCTCCTTTTCCTTGAGTTCTTGTATCATGAGATGTGGATGCACTCTGTGTTGTTGCTCTTTCTTACCTCCAAAGCCAATGCCACTCTTGTCAGAACAGATTTGTTGAGACCAATGATATCCTCCAAAGTCTTTGATCCTTTGTTCCAAAGACCAATGGTAACCATGGCACACTTGAGCTCTTCCTCTTTCTTGATCATTAGTTCTTCCAAGGCAACTTGTGACATCTCGAGAGATTCAATCTTTTCTTCATACATGGCATGAGTTTCCTGTAGCTCATCCCTCTCTGTCTCACAAGTCAACAATTTTGCACAAAGAACTTGTTGATCATCAGCTATCTTGATGGCATTGATCCTAGCCTCGGAAATCTCCTCCTTAAGTTTGACATTCTCACTTTCATGCTTTGAGTTTCTTTGTGAGTTTGTCATTTAATTTGAATAACTTAAGAGACTCTTATATACAATTTTTTATAAGCTTGCTCAAGCTCTTCATGATCACTCTCCGAGGAATCATCATCACGAATTGTATCCATTATCACAAATTAAACAGGATCTCGTTCTAAAAAAAATATTTTTGTTTTAAACAAAATAGAACGACCCGCTCTGATACCAATTGAAAATCTAGAAACCCTAGATGTTGATTTGTGATTATGTACCAATTTTAAGCAAAATATAACAATCCCAATCAAACAATCAGAGAAAGAGACACAAAGATTTTACGTGGAAAAATCACAATTGGACACCTTCCAATTGTGATCAAAAAACCAGGGCAACTGCCACAAGACAATCCACTAAGAAGATTTAAAGGAATTACCAGGTATCACTCTCAATTATCTAGCGAATCCACAACGCCTAATTGAACCAACCTCTATGTGCCTCTTCCAACCCCATCTTCAGCACGGAATTGTCTTTCTGATGAGCCACTCCGGATTCCACCAAAGCTTCAGGCTGGAATTCTTCAGAATTCACAACTGAAGAACAACTCTCTCTTTTGTGTTAACAACAAACCTTTGATGTACTCTCTTTAAACCATGAGTTGAATACTCAATAAAACATCAAAGAAAAAAAATAACAAAATATCCCCAGATATAGACCTTTAAGAACCAAAAAGAAGATCTGGAGAGATTCAATGAATGAATCAATGAATAGCCTAGATTTGGGAGAAACCCAACTATTTATAGAAAACCAAAGCAATCCTAGTTGGGAAAGAAAATCAACTTCTTGTAGAAAACCAACTTCTTGCAGAACTCCAAAGTAATCCTGTTTTTGAAGGAAACCAACTTCTTAAAGAACTCTTGTTACAACTTTGGTTTTGATCCATGGAATTTGACAACAAAAAGTCCTAACAGTAATATATAGATTGAATTTCTAAAATTCATTGAGGTAGGTGGTGGACTGAATTTGTGAAAGTAATTGAGTAGAAGGTAGAGGAGCTGATTATATGTTTCAGGTTAGTGGTGGTTGTATTGACACTATTCAATGATGAAGATAAATGACGATGGAGAAGAAGTTGCTGCTTGTATTGAAGTAATGAAGTTGCTGGGTGTTTTGAAGTCAGGCTATGAGGCTATTGTAGCCTCAGTCAAAAACGTTCCAAAAAGCTTTATTGTAGCATCATTTTTTGTTTTGTTTTGTTTTGTTTTGTTTTTTTTTGTTCTTCTATCAGAAACTGAGGAGTTAAGGTTTAGCAAGAGGGGCCATGGTTGTGCAAGACAGGTTTGTAAGTACATAGGTACATAGGGTTTAGTTAAGAGTGTTCACAGGCTTGGTTAATTTTTCAAATCGGGCACAATAATATAAATGACAAAGGTACATATGGTTCATGGGTTTCCCAGGAAGGTACATAGGTTCACGGTTTCCCACACAATTGATGAAATTTAGCAAATGAAAAAATTCCAATAATATTGAATTATGTGTGGTAAATTGTGTAGATTCTAATGAAATGATATTCTAATTTTTGTTTGACTCTCAATATATATAATACTGATAAATTTTGTGGCCATTATTTTAAAAAATAATTTAATAACCAGCAAATGATTTGTGATAGTAATTATTAAAAATATAAAAATATTTTAACTGGAAAATATTGAAAAAAATATAATTCGAATCAAGTATACAATCATAAGTTCAATATGATCAGTAATTGAATATTTATTGTGACCTTCAAATTATTTTGTTTATAATATTTTGAATAAAAAAAATTTAATTGAAATTTTTTGTTAATAATTAATTTTTTGAATTGAATTTGAAAAAGAGTTTGGTTATGACTGTTATTTTTTGTTAATCATTATTTTTTTCAATTGAATTTTAAAAAGAGTTTGGTTAAGAGTATTATTTTTTGTTAATTATTAATTGTTTGAATTGAATTTTATAAAGAGTTTGGTTATGACTGTTGATCAGAAATTTTAATAGAGTTTTGAGTTGTGTGTTTAATTATGAATTGTAGCTTTTTGAATTATAACCAAACAAATTTTTCTTATTTCATATGGCACATCAAACTTTCAAAACTCAATTCAACACTCTTTTCAAAACTCATAACCAAACAAATTTTCTACACTCAAATCATAATTCCAAAACTCACAAACTCAAAATACGACTCTATTCTCAAATCATATTTTTAAAACTCTACCAAACACAACCTTGGATGTTTTTCTAATATATCCAATTTTGGTCTTCTGTTTATACTAGCTAACAATTTTTATAGAAAATGGATAATTCTGCCAATTCATCCCTTTCCCCATTGAATCAGGATCCTCTAGAGTGATTTTAGAGTGATTTTTTGAATGGCTAAGATTTAATTGTACAAAAGTTGAGAGTGCAATAATACTAAGTATTGGTGCAAATTTGGTAAATGTGATAGAAGATGACAATATTAGAAAATAATAAGATTTGCTTCAAAGAGCGTTATAACGTCGCTTTCCTTAAGACGATATTCGCCCCCACTAATTCTGTCAAATACAGTGTGCACTAGGTTACCTGTGAATCTACCTCTAGAATATAATTAAGTCTAGTCTAAAGACTGATATCTGACTGCGTTATGTACGAATGAAATTAGATTCCGAATATCTTTAGATTTTTTTGATCCACCAAGTAAAAGAGGAAAATAACAATATGATTCCTTAAGAGAAATTCCATAGATTTTCTATAAATCAATGGTTGTGTCCTTCAGATTCAAAAGTGACACACTTTAGATCAAAGAGTCATGTCTTTTAGTTTAAATCTAATGATTATACCTTATGTTTTAAATCCAAATGACACACCTCTCTATTAATTCATATAGGGTAAATTACACTTACCTCCCCTGAGGTTTCTGACAAATACAAGGACCTCTCATGTGGTTTCAATAATTACAGTAACTTCTCCTACCTTACCTGACAATGTCAAGATTCTCTCATTTTTTGACAGCCGTTTATACACCTAACAGAACCTATTAATGTCATCAAAGCTAAACACTAAAATGCCCATAATATCCTCAAGTGTCCTCAACCCATCTATATATATCAATACCAAATGATAGGGTTCTCCAGCTTCAGAAAATCCAAGTGATAGAGGGAAAATTACAGAGGCAACAAAACTTGAAGAACAACAAAAAGAACAACAAAAAAAAAAAAAGAAAAAAAAAAGGAACAAAACAGAGGTTCAAGCACAACACAGGTATGTTCCCACTCACATTAACTATTTCAATTAAAAAATAAAATAAATATGCATGTGAATAACAACTAACCAGTCCAAAATAATAATAATAATAATTTGTAAGCACAAAGTACAAACAATACAACCATAATTGACAAATAAAGCACAAACAATAACATTCAACACAGGTACGTCCCATTATTCAGAAATAAAGCACAACAACAAAATGCAATATATGTTCTGAAAAAGCATTATAACTCTCACATTTCATGAATGTAGGTTCATTGGATGGATATGTCATCATTAAGTAATGGAGATGGGGTGATGAAATATAGAAGCAATTTTTGCTACTGTGGGAGCAAAGTAGCAATTAAAGTCACCGAATCAAGAAAAAAAAAAAGGCAAATTGTATTATTTATGCCCAAATGAGAAATGCACATTCTGGGACTAGTGCAAACTAGTAAACTCATCTGTTGGAAGAGAAATGATGATGGAAGACACTTAAGCAACTATTAATAGACACACTTTATCCTATGAAGAAGAAAGTCATGCAATGAATTTAATAAACCAAATGGGGGCTATGCAAACAAAGATACAAGTACTTGAAGCAAACATGGGGTTTATGAAGACAGTAATTGTAACAACCCCGACCTTTGATTAACATTAATTCATGATTAAATATGCCTAATAAGTAATTAAGGTTAAATTCTGAAGAAATTGCATGTGTGTCAAATTATTTGTTTGTATATCTGTCTAATGTAGAAATATCTGTTTGTGTTTCTATTTCGGTTTATGAATTGAAGGCCTTATCGGCAACCGAATGCAAAATTGATTCGGTATATGTGTTATTTGGAATTTTTAGAGTATTATGGTAGGATCAATTGAAATTCAATTCGGAACAAATCAATTTAGATTAATTAATACCTTTGCCTAGCCTAAGTTGATTAAGGTTAATTAAGCCCACTAATGGAACCTATATAAGGCTAATATAAACCTTAGAACCTTTTTACACACTCTTATTCCTCATCTTTTGGCTCCAACGTGTGAAGAGAGAGAGAGGGACCAAGAGAATTGAAATCAAACAAGGGGATTGTTAGCTATCTAAAGGATATTGATTTGAAGGCTCAAAGATAAAACAACCTAGAGCTCAATTTAAGGTCTTAGGTGGGTGTTTGATTCTTAATCTTTGTATTTAAATTGTTAATGAAGAAAATTCGAGAAGTTTTGGTGACTAAGAAAAAGACTTGAGCTTTAATGAATGAATTCCATGCATGCATGCATATATCATGGCATTTTGAATAGATTTCTAAAGAATTGTCACATGCATGTGTCTATCTTGACTTGGTTTTGAGAATTCATCATAATTTTTACCATTTGACCTTAATTAATCATGTTTTGGAAAGCCTTAGTTCAAAGTAATTCATGCATGTTATGTTCATGGCATATTCATAAATTTCAAGTTGGAGTTTTGGTCAATTAGCATGCTTTTGGGACTTGATTTAGTGAAATGATCTTCAAATCATGGTATTTTACAAGTTTCTAAATGTTTTTTTGGAGTTTTGGCCTAAAAAGATGAGTTTTGAAGTATGTAATTCGAGTTTGGAGCTTGGAAGTGCAATCTGGAAATTCTAGATTCTGCATTTCCGCTCGAGCAGCAGAAACTGCACTTGAGCGACCACTCTATGATCTTGCACTTTCGCTCGAGCGACCTGAGGTCCGCTCAAGCATGAAATGTGAGCTCCCAGAAGTTTCATGTTTTTGCAGATCGCTTGAGCGACAAGAGTTACACTCGAGCGAGGACCTGAGTCTTACGCTTGAGCGACCATCGAGCATAAAAATCACAAAACCAATACTTTTTCAAAGTTTGCAGACCGCTTAAGCGAAGGAAGTTGTACTCAAGCAGCCCCTCACAAGTTTGCATGTCCGCTCGAGCGAAGGAAGTTGCGCTCCAGCGAGACCCTTGTTTTCAGCAAATTTTGTAAAACATGTTCAAGTGTATTTTGGTATCCACATTGCATCCTAGGCATTCCTATGCCATGATTAAGACTCAATAAAAATTTAAGACCTAGAAACACACTAAGTATGGAACGAAAGAAGTTAAGTACCAATTGAGTGTGTGTTTTATTATTTGTTTCTACTATATGTGTGTAGGTCACGTGCCACAAGTTATCAGATTTGTCTGTTCTGCAAATGGAGTCATCTGTGAGTAATAACTTTGTAAAGCTATGTTTACATCTAAGTAATTTCTTATATGATATGATATGACAAGAATGCTCTATTTTATGAAATGTTATATTCTGTCCAATGAATGATTGTTCAATTTTTGACAAGTATTCGTGGCATCCTTAACACAAGGCCCTTGCCCGAGGGTAACAATACCGTGGTTTACAAGTAAGGCACTTGCCCGGGGGTAATAATACCGTGGTTGCATGGCCCTCGCCTGGGTGTAACAATACCAAGGCCCAAGTATATTACAAGTTCCCGGTATCGGAGATTCCTTATGGAACTAACAAGCATGATAACGCTATTGGATGTACCATATATAATGAAGCATGAACTTTAATTTTTGTATGAAGTTGAATAAGAAAATGAATATAAATCTGTTTCTGATATGAACTTTGGTTTCCGATTCTATTATGGACATCATTCATTTAAACCCTTTACTCTGTTATTATTCACTGGGCTTGCACTCACTCTATTATATTATGTATGTAGGTGAGCAGGCGCATGACCAGGCCTAAGCTACTGCCTGGAGTTCTGTGCCTCTCGAGGAGGTTCCCCTTGAAATGTTTAGTTTGTAACCTTGCTACAGATGTTTTTGCTTTGTTTTGTTTATCTGTATATTGGGTTAAGTTCCCTTCTAGCTTTATCTGTGTACTTGGGCAATGTAAGACTCATGTATTTATGACGTCACGTAAATATATATAAGTTGTTTTGAAGTTTTCTCTCTCATATACCTTAACATAGCTCTATGGACATTGTATATTCTCTATATTTGCTTCTGCAGCCCCTTATTATATGTTATTCTGTTAAGAGGCCTTTGGTAATCCAAGGATTACTTGCCGGTTACGATGCTAAACCTATAGGGGTGAGTTTAGGTCATGACAGTAATGATCATGAATGTTGTTTTACGTTTGATTTCCCTAATGGTTACTCTCAAAATGTAATGGTAATGACTTACCTAATGTTTTGTAATAGGCATTATGTAAGGTTTTGTAATATTTTGTAATAGACCTTATATAAATATGATAAAGTTATTTGAGCATTATGTAAATATACACATCTAATTTGACTAACATAATGACCTGTAAACATAAAGACCATTCCATTACATCATATAAACATCAATTATAACTGTTTAATTACATCATTCCTATCATATATGTTCAGTTACATCATTCCATGGACCATATTTGTCAAGTCTATGCAATTACATCATGTAAGTTCCCAAAATGAGTATATATAAAATACTTCATGCCCACAAAAAAAACAAAAAAAAAAAAAAAAGAAACAAAAGTGGACACATCATCACATTGCTATCTTTAGCATTGCATGTCTACTACAAAAATACAAAAAAGTGGAACATGATCCTCACTAACTGTACAGTAAAGCAACATATATTGTATAGCTTCAACCTATGTTAATTCTTGTACCAAAAACATCAACATCTTAGCTAAGTCATCTGCAAAAAAAAAGAGTCAAACAAACAAACAAATAAACAAAAAGGCAATGTTGGATTCATGCAAGCTAAAAAAATAATAAAATAATTTCATTGTAACTTCATAACTAAGTGCATAACTAACATGATGTTATGTGACCTGTGTCATACGCTGAGTAGGCATTAGGGAAGGGGGTCCCTCTAGGAATATCCTAAATTGAAAACCACAGTAAGGTAATAAATATGCATATCAATAATCATAAATGGATAAACAAAACAAATAAAAATCACAAATGAAAAGGCAAAAGAAATAAGAAAAACTTACTTGTGCATACTTGCCCTTGCCCTTACCTTTGCCCTTGCCCTTGCCTCTCCCACTTGAACTCCCCTTCCTAGTTGAACTTCTTCTACCAGTTGTATTTCCCCTCCTAGCTAAACTGCCCCTTCCACTTGAATTGCCTCTACCACTTGCATTTTCCCTTCCAATTAAATTGCCTATCACGAAACCTCTACCCCTACTCATAGATCTGCCACTGCCCCTACTAGCAGTTCTACCACTGCCCCTACCATTGAATGTGCCACTGCCCCTACCACCAGTTGTATCACTACAGATGCTCTATCCCTAACTATTGTGTCCAAATTGCATGCACCATTTGCATCTCAAGGTACTAGACCTTTTACTCTAACTTGTTCCAACTAGAGGCTCATGAGCAGCACTCTTCCTTGAAGTCCTTGGACTTTTTGGCAATCTTTCCAGAGCCCCAAGTATAAGTGTCCACATGCTATGGTCTATGATGGGATGTATCATTCCACCATTAGCTCTCAAATAAGTTGCCTTAGAGTAGTAAGGGTGGACAAAATCTTCTATGTTTAACCTATTGTGAGAAATTGCAACCACAACATGTTTGCATGGAAAGCCAGATATTTCCCACTATCTACATACACAACTCATACCCCTAAGATGGACAATGTGATTAACCTCCTCATTATTCTTCACCTCATACTCATTGCCTCCTGCATACTCCACTTTGCAAGTCCTTGACCATTTCAGTGTGACCTCAAGCTATTTCTTGATGTTCAATGTCACATTAGATTTCCATTGCATTGCCTTTTGGTACCTCATTTGAAACTTACCTATCAACTTGCACCTTATGCCCTCTAACATGGTTAAAATTGGCTGACTTCTCAAATTTTCCAACCAATTTTTGAAGGTCTCTATCATGTTATTTGTGATGTGAGCACTCCTAATCCTATCATCAAATTCATGCCTAGATCTTTCTTCAATTGAAACCTTTTGTAGCCAAATGAAAGCATCATTGTTTAGGTCCTTAATTGCTTGCATAGCCTGATCATACTCCATCTGATTATAAGTCGTTCCTGCCCTCCAAAATTGCTTCCTCAAAATCAAACCAGGAAATTTGGCTCTGAAATTGTTTAATAAGTTCATACAACATCTTCTATGAGTTGCCTCTGATATAATGTCACTGATAATCTTGTAAAGGCCTTGTATACAACAATAACGAACCATTAGTAACCATTAGAAGTTTAAAATTAAGAGAATAAAGCATTATGTAAGTAAAGTAGTTGTTGAATATGTCAGTAAACTACCTTTTGTTGATCAAACATGATGGTCCATGGTCTAGAAGGCAATGCATTTTCTATGATTGTTCTTAAGTTCTCCCACAAAAAAGACCAACTGTCCTTGTATTCACATTCCACTATTGCCAATGCCAATGGAAACAAGCCATTATTTCCATCTAAGGCAACTGCTGAAATTTAAACACCACCATAGGGACCCTTCAAGTGACAACCATCCACCCCTATGAAGGGCCTGCATCCATTAATGAACCCTGCTTTTCATTGCATCAAATGATATGAAAATTCTTTGGAATAATGGATATCGAGGAATCAGTAGGGTCTGATTCTTCTTCATCTTCTGAGACTGGAGTAAGGGGTAGGTCATAATTTATGACCACCAAGCTACCAAGGTTTGTTTTCTTGATTTCCTTAGCATATGTTGGCAACAACACATATTGGCTCCCATGATCACCCTTCGGCTCCTCCTTGCACCTCCTTTTGGCTCTCAATCCCAAACATTTTATTTAGTTTCACTTGCATAGTATCTAAGCCCATGTATGGATTGTCCTTAAAACTTTCAACCATTTTTTAGCAATCCAAGCTGATGTAGCTTCAGTGTTTGTGTTCATCCTACTACATGTGTGAGTAGGTACTAAGGTTTTAATCTTTTAGGTGATCCCATCTGGAAGTGGAAATGCATGAATTCTCCAAGGGCAGCCCTCAACAGCACATTGGACTGTTACTCTAGACTTCTCAACCACATGGGAGGTCCCTGTATTTGTCAAAAATCTCAGGGGAGGTAAGTGTAATTTACACATTCATATAAACAATATATATATATATATAGGAAATATCATTTTCTCCCTCCAAACTATCACACGTTTTTCACGCTCACCCCCATACTTCGATTTATTTCAATTTAGTACCTAAACTTTTCACAAATTGATTAATTCGACCCCTGCGGTCACCTTCCATCCACAATTGGATAAAATGTGATGAACTGTCCCCCTAAACTATCTTTTGGAGGGAATATAAGAGGGTTTCCTTACAAAATAAGTTGGTGTGATAAACAATTCAATTAGGGCTTCATTAGGATCAAAATCGGTTTTAGGGTTTTCAAATTTCTTATTTGAAATTGAAATCAAAGTTCATCAATGAACGAAGGGCACAAACTAACATTGAATCATGGGTTGGGTTCGAAGAGAGAAGGATGGCAAGCAAAGGAATCGACCAATTGTTTATGGTATTTACTTTTAATATTTGTTTAATTTTGAAGCTAATGATTATGAAAAATCGATTTCTAATATAATGGATGGTACTCCTCATTTCTATGTAAATGTAGCTTGTGTTGATTTTGGTTGCCATTAGATGGATGGATTCCAATTGTGTGTTTTGAATTAATGCCACTGATAGGTTTTTTATTCATTGCATGAATGTCATTTGATGGATGGATGCCAGTGATAGGTTTTTTATTCATTGGTTGCCATTTGATGGATGGATGCCAGTGATAGGTTTTTCATTCTTTGGTTGCCATTTGATGGATGGATGCTAGTGATAGGTTTTTCATACATTGGTTGCCATTTGATGGATGGATGTCAGTGATAGGTATTTTATTCATTGGTTGCCAAGGGGCCTTTCAAAGAGGCCACCAATTAGTTATTTTGATGGATGGATGACAAAGTAACACACAATGCCACTTTTTTTTTAAAAAAAAATTAATTAAATGATAATGCCTTGTTTTTGTAAGGACGAACTCAAATTGTTTTTTAAGGGACAAACAAAGGCTATGATGCTCTGTTTTTTTTAAGAGTAAAACTTTAACACAAAATTTGAAATTTTCATTCAAAATACTTTCCTTATTACATTTCATTTATAATATTTCCCTCATTACATTCATTCATTCATAATAGTCCCCCCTATTATATTCTTTCTTACATTACATTACAAACCACATTGATAAAATGATGCACCATGAGACAGCCAAGCATATCCATAGCTTTCTCTCTCTTCTATTTCTTATCAGCAATCTTGTTTCTAGCTTATTGACCTTCTTCAACAGCCCAAGGATGATTTGCACTGCCTGTGAGCACATAGGTAGGTCTACCCAGGTGAACTGATTACAACCATTAGTGGGACAACTGAGAAACCTCCTACCAGGATTTGCATCAGTCCATGATGTTTGTATCACCCTTCGTCTTCTATAGAAAATACACCCTTCATCTTCCACAGAAAATGCATCTCGGGTCTTCCATGTCACTTGAACTCCATCTTCCGTCACTTAAACTCCATCTTACTTCAATTGAGCTCGATCTTCCTAGATTTCTTGACCCTCTATTCCTCATTCTCTCTCACCACCGAAAAGATGCTCTTTTTTTTTCTTTTTTTTTTTTGTTGGGAGCTTGCCTCTGTTATATAGTAGAAGGGAGAGGTTGCATATGGTGGGAAACCTTCTTATATTCCCTCCAAAAGATAGTTCAGAGGGACAGCTCATCACATTCCGTCCAATTGTGGACAGAAGGTGACGACAGGGGTCTAATTGATCAATTTGTGAAAAGTTCAGGTACTGAATTGAAATAAATAGAAGTATGAGGGTACGCGTGAAAAACGAGTGATAGTTTGGAAGGGAAAATGATATTTCCTCATATATATATATATATATATATATATATATATATATACATATATATTATGAAAATGTTCTAACAATTCCCCACCATTTTCAAAATATATGAAAATAACAACTCAGTTAGATTAGGAAAATTTATGCTTCAGTAAAGGTATCTTTCGATTTGAATCATTCACTTAGTAAAAACACATCAAAATTAATCAAGATGGCATAATAGACTTGTCTTTGAACTAGCGACCTTATACAACTAACCAAGCACGTTTCACACAAAAATTTTCTTCTCCTTAAGTAATTCAAAAAGTCAACAATTGGATTGGTCTTGTGTCTATATCCTATTTGATGAACGCTTTAGAGTTAAGCCTTTGGACTCATAAGAAGAGGCACTATCTTCTATACTCACATAGGTAAGTTTATTGAGAGTACCCTGTAACTATAATACCCTAACTAACATTGTTGTAAACTTATTAAAAACTAAGTAGCTTAACCTCCTCAATTAGCAATACAGGTCCTAAACATTTTACTTTGAGATGGTTATAAAAATAAAAATTTTAAGTGTTTACAATCACGACATATGGTGTGCTTGGGCTCATTGAACTCAAGGACTTGATGCTTCTTCAAGCGTTGAGTTGAGTTTTCACCATAAGTGATTACGTTACTTGGGCTTTAGACAGATCACCTTGATGTTTTCTACATCAAATCCCTTGCAAGTATTTTTCAGATAATTCACAATCACGTGGGCTAGATTCTTACATAGCTATGTGTTACTATAGTTTATGACGTGATCAACATGTCTAGACTAACAATCACTGTCATAATTATCAACTCATACTGATGATGAGTTTGTATCTTGAAAATTCAAGAAAAACCTGTGACAAAAATACCATGTCATTCCATCTCTTTTGTTACAAGAAACTAAAAAAATGTAAAAATCATCTCTTCAATTCTAAGAAATAAACCCCCACTAAAAGTAATCTTTATTTACTCTTAAGCCATGGTTTTTATGCTAAGTGTTCAAACATGCGCCTATGTATCATTTCGAATAACCGGATACCCACTTTAACATATAAACTAACCCTTTCAATAATTTTGAGAAGTTAACTTGTGGGATTTAAACAACCAAATACTTAAGATATGAAGAACTAACAGTTTCTCATCTTAAATTTCATGATTTGCATTTGTATCTATTTTGAATCATAAATTGACCAACCAGTATAAAACTTTCATCTTAATACAAGTTACATAAATTAGAAATTCTAATTTAATTAAATTTAGAAAATTTACCGAGTATATAACATATACTCCATATTTTCTCAAGTTCTGAGAATTCACAAACCCAAAAATCATATCCTAATTTTAATAATTAAAATCATAACTTGATTTTAAAAACACATTTTTAAAACTTTCACAAAATATATTTTAATACTTGTGGACCTTTTCTTAAATCCAAAATGAGGATTTTAAGTTCAAACCATGATCCTGTGGCCTCCAAATTTTTCCATTAAAATTCAAAATTGATTAACTAGCATAAGCCAAGCAACCTAAATAACTAAAAATTCATTACATCGGCCCCCTAAGATGCCCATTATGTTGGGTCGTTCTCATGGGCCCGTTAATTAATGTAAAACCAAACAACTCATTGGTCATTACTATTTAGGCCTAGATTAAAAATTAAGAACATTACTTACATTACTTAATGGCACCAAACAATCTGGTCCATACCGAGAATTAAATGAAGAGACACCTTTGTATGGAACATATAATGTCAATAATTTCTTCCATTTCCAGTGGCCATATCAACGGCATCAGCACACCACTAGCCAAACGATGCATCATTTTGCATACAGACCTGCATAAAAATTTAATTTCGGGTCCTTTGGCAATACCAAAAAATTGGTTCGCTATCCTATTTGTGACGAAATTGAATCGATGAGATTTATTGATGAAGAACTCGACCCTTTTGATTTTGATGTGAATCTAAAAGATTCAAGTTACTTCACTTCAGCTGTTATTTCTCTTGACAAGCTACACTTCTAGCAAATTTGACCAAACACATAATAATTCCAATTCTAAATAATATGGGTCAAACTTGTAAACAATGAATCAATCATCAAACAACAAAACAACAAAAAACATGAGTTTCACAAGCAAGACACCAACAAATCAAGTTCTGTTCATGAGCTAAGATTATCATGATCAACTTCTTGTTACATTTTGTTTCCCTACGACTTTGCTTGTCATAAGGTGTTCTAAATTTAAGACACTGCCTTATCACTTTGATGGGGTCCAAGAATTATGCTAAGATTGAGCATCTAATGCTTTTTAAAACAAAAAGTTTTGTGTCTTTATGCATATCCAATAATAAACTCAAATTTATTGGCACAAGACAACTTGCATGTAATACCATGCAAACAAACTATGTTACATTAAAATAATGTGTAAATATTGATTTGTATCAATGCATAAATAAAATTATTCATATGAAAATGCATGCCTTTCACATAGAACAAAATATAATTACCTTTAATCACTTATAGTTTCCTTCCAAAAAGTTGAATACATAAACAACTCAACCCTCTTATCATAACATCAGAACCAATGTCGAGAAAAGCTTCGCAAATCATAATCGACTCCTTCAATTAAACACCTCACCAATATTGGCTCATAAACGTTAATCCGCTTCCATCTTTTAGCAAATATGATCTTAAGATTGAGGAAATATCGTCTTAAGATTGTTGGTGCAAAATTGGTAAATGTGATAGAAGATGATAAAATTAGAGAATAATAATATTTGCTTCAAGATGCGTTACAGCGTCGTTTTCCTTAAAACAATATTCACCCTTGCCAATTATGTCGAATATGGTGTGCACCGTGTTACCCGTGAATCTGCCTCCAAGATACAATAAAACCTAGTCTAAAGACTTATGTCTGACTTTGTTATGTATGAACGAAATCAAATCCCGAATACCTTTAGATTTTTCTAATACACCAAGTATAAGAGAAAAATAACAGCATGAATCATTGAAAGAAATTCCATGGATTTTCTATGAATATTGTATATCCAATTGTCAACCCATTTCGCCTTTATATAGGTATAGATTTGTGTCCCTTACATCAAATGTTGTGTCCTTTAGATTCAAAAATGACACCCTTTAGATCAAAGAGTCATGTCTTTTGGTTTAAATCAAAGAGAAAATATCATTTCACCCCCCCAATTTTCATGCATTTTTCAATTTGACCTCCAAATTTCGATTAATATCAATTTTACACCAAACTTTCGAAATTTTGATCAATTTGGCCCCTGCCGTCACATTCCGTCTACAATTGGATAGAATGTGCTGACGTGGGGGCAAATCGATTTTTAAGATATAGTTTGGAGGGTAAAATGAAATTTCAAATGAACTTTGGTGCCACATCAGTACATTCCGTCCAATTGCAGACGAAATGTAACGATAGGGGCTAAATTGATCAAAATTTCGAAAGTTTGGATGTAAAATTAATATTAATCGAAGTCTGGGGGTCAAACTGAAAAATGCGTGAAAGTTTGGAGGTTAAAATGATATTTCCTCTAAATCAAATGATTACACTCCATGGTTTAAATTCAAATGACACACTTCTCTATTAATTCATATAAACAAAATATATATTATATATGCACATATATTATGAAAATGTTCCAACACTAAGTTAAAAGTACAATAGTATTGATAATTACTTTAAAAAAAATGTCAATTATATAAAAAATCACTTTATGAAAAATTACTCTAGAGAATTACACATACGTTCACATACATATATACATTAGCTATTACCACCATTGTACCAAAAGATCATTCATTTTTCTAACTCAAAGTTTCTTTGAAATCAAATAAAAATTGAATATCATGAATGTTAAATACAATATTTATGTACATATGTAATTATATTTATACTCACAAACATACGGTTTATTACACTTTATATTTTGAGAAAATTTTATTTCCCCTTCCCAAACTATACCCCTTTGATTAATTTCACACCTGAATTTTTGATATTGTCAATTTACTCCCTCACCTATTTAAATTATCATCAATTTTTCTCCTACTGTCATATTTAAACGGAAAAAGTTAAAAAAAATTATATTTTGGCCGCAAATTTCAAATTATAGATCCAAATTTGCCTATTATCTTTTCCTTTCGCACCCAAACCATCCTCTCTCCTCTATCAACCAAACAACCATCACCACCACCACCACTGCCATATCAATGTACTGCCCCTCAAACTCAAATAGGTTCTAACATAGAAACCTATTTGAGGTTGAAAGTGAGAGAACTTATAGAGACTGCAAAAGCAGAAACAAAAAAAAAAGAAAAAAAGATTGGGATTCAAATCTAGATTGAATGAGTGGAAGATTGAGATTTAACGTCTGCAGTGGAGGTGGTGGTTGACTGGTTGCTGGAGATTGGGATTAACACAGATATGTGTTGAAACTCCAGTAAGCAATGAAGGTAAGGTTGCCAATCGGCCGCTCGCCGATAAACCAGAAAGATAGGCCGAATCTTATAGCTTTGATACCATATTAAGATAATTGTATATATATATATATATATAGAGAGAGAGAGAGAGAGAGAGAGAAAAGAAGAGAATCTTGTATATTGAATAATAGTGTTAAACTATTGCTAGAGGTAACCTATATATAGGACTTATATGGAGTGTTAATCAAGAAACTATGAGAATAAGAAAACCTATAGAAATATGTAAACCTAACAAATATGAAAAACAATATATTCTATATATACTTTAACATAATGGACTAGCTAGCTCATCATAAATTTTCTTTTAAATGTTGATTAAAAGGTTGCTCTCGACAAAATTATATCATTTCTGACTATAATTGAAATCTGATTCAGAACTAAATAATTAGAATAAAATAATCACAATTATGCATCCTAACCTAAACTTAATTCAACTCCATTAACCAAGCCTATATAAGGCTTATTTGACTCAAGACTCTCAAATTACACCTACACTCATCTTCCTTGACCTCAAAAACATGTGAGAGAGAGAGAGAGAGAGAGAGAGAGAGAGAGACTGAGAGCAACAATTTGTAGGAGATTAGAGATTTGACTTGGAATTAAGCTAGAAATTTGAACAATTGGGAAGAACGACATAATATTCTTGCTAATCCAAGACTCTAAGTGAGTAATCAACTCCTACCTTCTATATTTCAATCATAAATTATGTAATTCAAGAAGTTTGAGGATTAAGCAAGAGAATTGAACTTATGAAGAAGAGAAGAAGAGAATATCATGCATGCATGCTCATGCCTTGACAATTTGAATTTGTTTTCCAAGAATTCTCACATGCATGTGTTTATCTTAGCTTTGTTTTGAGAATTATAGCGACCCCGGTCTTTTTCCCATTTGATTATTGTATCCGGACTTACGTTCCGTGGATTCCGCTGTTATATTTGTTGTTGTTGTCCTTTAATTCCTTTATTTTGAGTTATAGGATATGTTGGGCAGATTATGTTGCAGGTTGGTTGGGTTTGAAACCAAGAGTTGCTGCCCAGTTTTTGGGTTGGTCGCTCGAGCGAGCTCTTCTTCGCTCGAGCGAGGTCATTGTTTTTGTTTCTTCGCTCGAGCCAGGGTTCCTTCGCTCGAGCGAGCTTTGCGTCCAGTACATAGACCTGAGAGATGTGTTTCTTGGCTCGAGCGAGCGAGGTGTATGTTTTCGAGTTCTTCGCTCGAGCGAGCTTTCCTTCGCTCGAGCGAGCTTCTGGGTTGCAGACCTGAAGCATCGAGTTTTTGGCTCGAGCGAGCTTTTCTTCGCTCGAGCGAGGATTTCTTGTGTCTGGTCGCTCGAGCGACCATGTCTTCGCTCGAGCGAGCCTGTCCAGTTTAAATACGCAGCAACAGTTTTAAAATGTTTTTTTTACAACTTTTTGATCCAGAAACCCTAGGTTACGAGTTTTCTCTCTCCAAACTCATCTTCTCTCCTAGGTTTGATCTAGTTAGGGTGTGTTTTTACCCTAGTTGCTTTACAAATAAGATAGAGGAGAGTGAGGGCTTTCATTTAATCTGAACGATTGTCGATTTGGAGCACTTTGGAGTTTGGGCTATCATCTCCGTCTTCTTCTTTTGGGTTCTTGCTTCGAGGTAGGGATTTCCTACTCCATTTATACGCGTTAATCCTAAGTGTTGGTATTTTGGTATGTGGGGGTAGTTTGGTAATTCGGGAGAAACCTTAGGGTTTGGCTTAGATTAATCTGTATAATTAATTTAAGGAAGAATGTGGAATTGGGTTTAATTCATGAAGTTGGGGAAATTATGAGATTAATGATATAGTTGGGTAGTTTAAATACTTACCGATGAGAATGTTGATTTTACATTCATTGTTGAATTATTTCTTGTTTAGAAATAATTGTTTTGGGCTATCGGTGGAGGATAGTCATGATTGTTGTAGACATTGCATGTGGATTAGGGAAAACTGAAACTAATCAATTGGCCATGTCGTTGTGTATAAAGATTGGAATAATACATTAAATTTATGTATTGATTGTTTGTGTATATGACTTTGTGTTTTATGCATTACTTGTGTATGGGAGGAGATAGGGGATGTACTCCACGGTTTAGGGGAAGATAGGGGATGTACCTCTAAACCGGTTAATGATTATGGGAAGATAGGGGATGAACCCAGGGTTGCAGCTCATATGCGCGCCTATTGCAGAGATATAGCTCATATGCTTATCTATTGAAGTGTGATACAGCTCATATGCTTGTCCACTGAAGTGTTTGGTTATTTGATTTGATATAGTACTAAAATGTATATCATTATTTTGTGAAGTACGGAAGTGGTTTATGTGATATTGATACAACACCAACATGTGTATCCATTATGATATAAGAAAGGTTTAACTTGAATTGTTATCCCGTTGAGTTATTTGGCCAGGCTCTGAGCCATATTTGTATAAATGGAAAGTGAAAGTGTCATAGACATTAGTGTCATGAAATTGTATAATGATGTAATTGACTATCTTGTGTTAACCATGTATCGAATGCTAATGCTTTAGTTAATTCTTATGCTTGGTTTAGTATTTTTCTACTGGGCTGTGGCTCACCCTATATGGGAACTTCATTTTCAGGTTCAGGTGGTTCATTACCTCCAAGGACTTAGCTTTTGAGGATTTGGACTCGAAGACTTGCTTTATTTGTTTTAGTTGTTTTATTTGAATAACTTGTAAACTTTCAAGCCTAGGGCTTTAATTGTTTTTGAGTTAGAACTCATGGAATTGTGTCCAAGTGTTGGCTTGGCAAGATGTAAGCCCATAGGGCATTTGTTATGATGTTTTTATTTCATGGTACTCTGATGAATGGAATAAGATACTTTATTTCCTTATAATTCCTCATGTTAATATTATGTATTATGGGTTTATTTTTTGAGGGCGTTACAAGAATTCATCACATTCCATGTCATTTGACCTTATTTGATCATGTTTGGAAAGGTTGAAGTTTATATCAACTCATGCATGTTGTTTTTTCAAGTTTAAGTTTGATTTTGAACAATTGCCATGCTTTTGGGTCTTGATTTTGCGAAATGATCTTTAATTCATGATGTTTTATAAGTTTACAAGTGTTTTCTCAAGTTTTGGCCCAAAAGAATGAGTTTTGATGCCTTGGAATTAAGTTTTGGAGCTTAGAGAGAAATATGGGCTCTGTTTGGTTGTTAATTCAAATCAATTTTCAACACGTGAGCTCGCGCATGACGTTTGGATACGACATTCAAAAGTTGATTCCGCGTGTTAATTCAAATTACATTTTGAAAATCTGTTTGGCAGCTTGTATATCCCTTTCAACGTTTCTGCCTTTTCATCGTCTCTGTAACTTTCACGTGAACTTCATCTACATCAGTCCTTCAGATTCATCACGGGTGGCTTCTCTGTATCAAACATCCGTACTTCAGATTCATCACGGGTGGGTTTCAGAAGTCAGACTCATTTTATAAATAATGAATCCACCCAACCCGCTCTGTACTGGTATCATATTTCACAAATCGACTGAGTTACGATTTGTGCGTTGCGAACGATTTTTATTACGGGCAACCAAACAACGACGACTGCGAGGTGAAATTACTCACAAATTTATTTACATATTTTCTTATAGGAAAATTATTTGAGAAATTCATCCTAATTTATTTTTATTTTTTTTTCAGGTCAAATTTATCAAATTATGTCGAATCCGACAAGCAAACAGTGGCACATTCAATCAGTATACACATTCCATCACCGGCGATAACTATTCAACTCCACTAATCTGGTAAATAAATCATTCATCGTTCATCTGTTATCTGAAAATGATTTAGACGAGTCGATAAATGATTTCATTCTTCATCCTTCATCCTGAACTGTTTCAACTTTTTTGTTCTTCAAGAATAGTCAGTAAATCATTCATCTGTTATGTATAAATGATTTCGGAGAAGTTGAAATCAGTTCCTAAATGGTTTATGAGAAATTGTAGAGGCGTATTTTCCATTTCAGATCGGTTGTTATTTTAAATTATGAACTGTTTGAACCTTTCATCGATCAGAACCTGAAGCGGCAGTGCCTGGGACACCCGGCCGGTCGTCCCCCGGGTCATCCCGCCGGTCGACCCACGGGTCTTCCACCCGGTCCTCCCACCTCTTCCGGTTTTGTCTTCCCGTTTTTTCCTTCTTCCTTAATGGTTTGAACCTACCGGTCCTCCCTCAACTGTTTGAACCTACCGGGCTTTTTTACTGATTTTTTTCCTTAATTTTTCTGTTACTGATTTGTTTCCTACTATTTAAACACAATGTTAACTGTTTTTTTTTTATTATTTGTGGTTATATTTCTGCTATCTAAATGTTTTTTTTTTTGTGGTTATATTTCTGCTATTTAAATTCAATTAATCTGCTACATACTTTTTTCCTCAAAATAAAATCATCTGTTCTTTTTCCTTTATCTGTGTTCTCCTTCAAACCAGTTTAAATATAATTTGTATGTTTATAGATTGATGGAAATAATTCCGATGACAATGAGAACACCAAAATGTGGACGCCCAGAATTGAAACGAAATTAATAAATATGTTGAGAGATGAGGTTAGAAACAATCAAACAACGGACCGTACTACTTCGTGAACAATTAGGCATTGGAATCATTATGCAAATCAGTTGCACAACATATATGGATTTTAGTATAAAGGTGTCAAGGTGCGCCAAAAATATCAGCGGTTGAAAGCTAATTACCAGACATTTAAACGACTCCAGGCACAGACTGGTCTGGGATGGGATCCTATTATAGGCACTGTTGTTGCACCCGATGAATTTTGGGATAAGATTTTCCATTAATCTATACTATTTTCTAATTTTATTTTAAACATTTCATGATATATACAGTGCTTAATTCTTGTTTTGTATTTGTTGTAGGTTAGCAGAAATGTGAAGAAGTTTATGACAAAAAGGTTTGAATATTTTCAAGAAATGGCAGAAATTGTTGAAAATTGTTGTGCCACAGGGGCCCTATCTCGTGCATCCACACAAGGACCCCTTGACTCAGAAGAAGAGATGACATGTTAAATAAATTTTGGAACGCTGATGCTGGTGGGTGTGGGTAATGCTGCTGAGGCCATTCCTGTTGACTTATTGGGATGAGTATATGGATCCAGCAAAGGGCAAAAGTCACAAGAGGGGCCTTGCAACCAGCCAGACTGAGTGGTCGTTCCAAAAAGTCCCGGTCAAGTGGGTTTGATGATGTGTGTGCAGCTTTCACATCCTATGTACAAGCCAAAACAGGACATTCACGTACAGAGAAAATGAGACTGAGGCTGTAAGTGCAGGTGGTGATGATTATTCCCTTGATGCATGTCAAGATGCATTGCTAGAGCTTGGGGACATACCACCGTTGCAGTACGTTAGGGCACTGACACTGTTCAAGGATAAGGAATGGCGAAGGTTTTTTATGCGCACTCCTACCCATTTGCGCCTAGCCATGATCCTCGCTTTGCAGTGACTGAGAAGTTCTGTTTTGCTTGTGTTAGCAAATCTTCTTAGCTGAACTGTTTGATGATTTCATTATTCCTGATTTGGTTTTTATTAATTTTTTTTTTCATTTCATCATATCCTCTTTCCTTTTCTATGTTCGTATGTTTTTTTTTTTTTTTGAACTTTTAAGTGTTTTTTGTTATATTAAAACTATGTTCTGTTATTATAATATCACCATGTGTTAAATAAATTTTGTTCTCCTCTGAATTTTACTGTTTCACCAATAATGCTAACTGTTACAGCATGAATAACATATTATTTAATTATCCTTTTACTGTGATGTAGACAAAATCATATGGCATCCGACAGAAAAAACAATACAATGGAGCTCTCATCAGAGGAGGATGAGGTTGTTGATGATTTTATGGATTTTTTGATGATTGCTTTAATGCATGACCATATCAACGCGTCAAGTAGTTGCCGACCGCAGCGAACGTGTCCATTCAGAAGTGATGATTACATCTTCGGCCTATTAAATGGACATCCAGAAACAATGATGAACGTTATGCGAATGGATGCACAAACATTCATTTTATTGAAAGACACTTTACTCCATAATGGCTTTATCGATACTGAACATATGCATATCAGTGTAGAGGAATCGCTTGGAATTTTTTTATACACTTTTGCACAAAATGATCGCCATCAAATAATGGCAGATAGATTTCAACACTCCACGGAAATAATTTGTCGGCACATAAAAATTGTTATGCAGGCATTGTGCAAGCTTTCATCATCGGTTATCAAACCATGTAACCTAGAGGACATACCGGGAAAAATTTTAAATGACAGGAGGTTTTTTCCCTGGTTCAAGGTACGAACAGTATGACTGTCTGTAAGTTTGTTCATATCAATAAGGGTTAAAAATATATTATTTTTAATTATGAAAGTAATATCGAAGTTCGTTTCGCTTTTAATATGAAACAAATATCTGTCAATTAGGATTGTGTCGTGCTATCGATGGCACATTGGTGGATGCATGGGTCCCTACTTCAAGACAAAATACATTCCGCGATCGGAAAGCAACGGTATCGCAAAATGTACTCGCAGCTTGCGACTTCGATATGTTGTTCACATTTATTAATTCTGGATGGGAAGGTAGCGCTCACGACAACGCTATTCTAGTTGACTCTATTACACGAGCTGATCTACAGTTCCCACACCCACCCAATGGTGACTGTCCCTGAATAACATACGGTACACTTATTTCCTTGTCTGTTTTTGTACATACCAATTAACGGAACTGTATTCATTATTTACATGTAGGCAAGTACTATTTAGTTGATGCTGGTTTCACGAACATGCCTGGATTTCTTGCCCCATTTCGGTCTCAACGGTATCACTTGCAAGAGTTTCGCGACCATCGTTATAGGACCTAAGGAATTGTTTAACCATCGACATTCGTCATTACGCAATGTCATAGAAAGAACATTTGGTGTTTTAAAGAAGCGCTTCCCAATATTGCGGTCCATGCCAAATTACAAGTCTACACGACAAGGGCCTCTCGTGATTGCATGTTGTGTAGTGCACAATTGGATCCGTTTGCATGCAGCTCTGGATCCATTCTTTATGGAAGCTGATAATGAAATGGCCGCAGAAGCAGACGGCCTTGTTGGAGACCAAGCTGACTATGTTGACATGTCACAACATGGGTTAACATCTCAATTGAACGTTAAGGATGCAATTGCTACTGCTATGTGGCAAAATCATGTTCACCATCAATAGAAAAGAGATGTGAACAAGGCAAGTGAATATCGTACTGACTACTGGTTGTAAATGTGTAATTATTTTACTAATTTCAGTCATTATACCGTTACTACATAACTTCGCCCAATCATCATTTCTGTGATTTACTGACTTCTTAGTAACTTTCATAAATAAATATGTTGTTATTAAATTAAATGTGGTGGTGGCAGATGGGTATGGGTGGTGGTGGTGGTGGGGTGGTGGATGGGATGGGTGGTGGTGGTGATGGGGGTGGGTGGTGGTGGGTGGGAGGGGTGGTGGGTGGTGGGGCAGATGGGTGGTGGGTGGGATGGGTGGTGGTGGCAGGTGGTGGTGGTGGCAGGTGATGCAGGTGGTGGCAGGTGGGGGTGGTGGCTGGTGGGTGGTGGGCAGGTGGGGTGGTGGTGGGTGGTGGTGGTGATAACTTGACCATTTAAAAGTGTAACAAATAAAAAATAAAAAGTATTTTATAAATAAAAATAAAACAAATAAAAACTAAAGCATAATAATAATAACAATAATAATAATAATAATAATAAATAAATAAATAAAAATTAAATATATTTTATTGTTTTATATCACCCGATTTTATAGCAAAATATGATTTTATATGAAGAATGTGTAAAAATTCGCTGGGGTACATCTTCAAGTAAGGGTGTCTAATTTGTGTAAACGCTGGGGTATTCTTTTTAATTTTATGTACGCAAGTTTTATTAACTTTTTTTTTTTCCTTTTCATTTAAAAAAAGAATGTTTATTATTAAATATTTTTTTTTGGTACACATGTTTATTATTAAATTGTAACTTGTTTTATTTCATTTCAGAACATTAATTTAATTTTTTTATTAATTGATGCAGACAAATTATTTAATAATTGTTTAATTTTTATTCATTTAATTGAAATGAAGGATTTCGTAGACATTTATGAAGTACTATTTATTAAATTTTGTACAAATAATTTTTTCAATGCATAATCTTTTTGTACAAATTGTTATAACATTGTAACTGTGTAATTAAATACTTCCAAAAAAAACCCCTCGTTGTTATTAAGTACGTGAATAGAAAAGTTTATAACAAAATAACAACAGTAAAACAATCAGAACAAAATAAGGAAACAAATAACCAAAACAAAAAAAGGGAAAAAAAATATAATCACAATATCTGTGAACCATTTTACTTGATTTTTGAACAAGTTAAGCATCATTGTCAGGTGGTGTTGGAGGTGGAGGGAAATGCTGATGATGTATAGCTGAGTGACTCGATAGTCAATCTGATCAATGCGGTTCTTGTCAGTTCACACGTCTCTCTGAGTCTACACGAAACTCGCCAAATTGATGAATTAGTGAGTTCTGAGCGGTGGCAATTTCATCGAACCGAGTACCAAATTCGTCGAACCGAGTACCCAATGTATTGAGCTGATTAGCCATTTGTTGTTCCCATTGTAGGCGCTGATTGTACCGTTCTTGTTCCAAGGCTAAATAATCAGTCCAGTAATGAGGTTGTTCATGTGGTGGCATGGCATTGTCATTGGGTTCTTCATGATCAGGTATTGGTTCATTTTCAAGATTAATAGAGCCCATCAAGGTGTCGGCACCACCAGCTCGAGTTAGTGTATACTCAGAAATTGGTGAAGTGATTCTGATCCATCCTTCACCTTCAAGGTTCACATCATGGGCTTTGAAAATTATGGTTAACAAAGCTCCAAAAGGTAGTGACCGGCACTCAGAGTTTCAAATTTTGCAACCATATTTCTTTAGTAATATAAAGCATAAATCTAATTTTTGTCCAATTTCAAAACAATATAACAAGTAAACTTGAAAACATGAAACACGATTATAATGTCCTTTTTTAGGAGTGACATTTTCAACTATCCATCGATGGAGACGAATGAGGTTTTAAATGGCTGACTTCTAAATTAGTGCCGCTAAATCGGTTGTCACAAATTGTGGTATAAATCTGACTGACATCATCAACAATTTTTTCTAAGGCAGACTCATTTTGAAAATAACATTGTAAATCTCCTGTTTCGACTCCAATAATTTGTGCAAAACGACGGAGAGAGAGTGCGATTGTTTTCCCCTTAACATAAGAGGTAAGATTGAACGGTTCATTTTGTTGGTCACCCCGGTGTCAAGTGAACATAAAATAATCGTAGAAGACGGGGATATATCTTATTTGGTAAATTATTTAATGGTAACCATCCCATTGTATCTAATTTGCCAAGTAAGAGTGAATCATATTGAGAAGGTAGTTTTACGTTTCTCCCCGTAACAATTGGTCGAGTAATGAAATGTTCATAGGCTTGTTCATGATGATATGTTGCAAAATCATTAGTTGGATAGCCATCATGTTGTTGCTGTGGTGGTGGTACAGGGTTTGAGGATTCACCAAGTTCGGCCTGGTTCGTTTTGTTCTTGGCATGATGACTGTAAAAGTGAAAGAAAATTGTATATTAAAACATATGAGGGGTAAGAAAAATGTATGAAAAATATATCAACCATTAGTACATTTTTGTGCATACAAACTTATTTTTATGTAAAAAATAAATATAAAAAAGTTTGGTGACAAAATTTAATTAGGCAATACCATAGAAACAGATTTTTATACAAAAAAAAAAAATCATAGGGAATGACATTTCTCATTTATATTGGGTTTGTTTCACACAGTTTATTATAATTTAGAAACTGATAATCAGAAAAATAAATGATAGTGTGACAAAATTAGAACAGAAATCAGAAAATATAACAGATGAAAATGGAACAGATATGAAACAAAGCCAACAGATACGGAGGTGGAATGGTGACTGGGCCGGGATGACCGCCGGATGTCCCGCGGGATGACGGCCGGTAGACCACCGGGATGACCGCCCGGTCCTCTTCCCCTCCCTCTGAAGCTAATGTCTGAAGCTAATATGAAGATGAACTGCATCAAAACAAACTGTAAATTATGGAAGTGGAGAAGGAGGACCTAATGAGATGGTGGATATGCGATATTTCTCTAATTTTTGTTCTCTGATGTAACTGGAGAAGTGTTTCTGAGATGGTGAAGTTTGTGTGGTAAACGGAATGAGATTCAGATTTAATAGAAAGGGTGAGGTTCAAAAGGTTCATGTTGTATTTTTTTTTATTTACTTTTTATTTGTTAAATATTATTTTTTTAATATTATTATTTTTTAATGATATGACATCCGTGTACTGAGTACACAGCTGCATCCTTTCCTTTTTCTTTACAGTGTTGAACACACAAGCTATGAAACAATAGGGGGTAGGTAGTCAGTAAGTGAAATTACTATCTTACCCTTTATATTTTGTTCTATGTAACCAGTTTCCATTTAAGTGAAGAGGGGTATAATAGTCATTTCGTACGCCAATCCCCACAATTATATGAGCTCAATGGGTACAATAATGCATTGCATTTCTGTTATCACATCTGGACGAAATTCATAACATGTAATAAATGGAAAAAAAATTGATAATGTTTTTGTAAGATTTACGTTATGATTTGTATTTTAAAATATTAAACTTAGTGTATTTATTCCTTCTTTATTAATATGTATTTTCAAAAGTTGTTGACTTTAACAAAATGTTAGAAAAAAATTAAAAACGTATTTTACAAATGAATTGATAGAAAAATTAATTGGCAAAAATAATTGACATAGGTTTATTTTAAAATGAAAAAATTATTTCGAAAAAACAATTATTCAAAAAAATTACAAAAAAAAAATAATTGACAAAAAAAATCAATTTTTAATTTCAGTATTTTAAAAATAGTTTGGTTATTATTGTTGAAAAAAATATGGATATCGATATATGAGTTGTGTGTTTGATGATAAATTATTGGTTTAATTAAGTTTTGAAAACTATTCTTCAAAACACATCACCAAACAAATTTTCATTTCACATGTCACATCAAACTTTCAAAACTTAATTCAAAATACATCTTCAAAACACAATTCAACACTCTATTTAAAACCATAACCAAACAAATTTTCTACACTCAAATCATAATTCTACAACCCACAAACTCAAAATACAACTCATACTCTTAAATCACATTTACAAAACACAACCAAACGCAGGCATGGAAATTCAAGAATTCGCACTCTTCACTCGAGCGGTGAAAGTTGCGCTTAAATGAATAATTCAAGCTCCCAATACTTTTGCAGACATGAGCCTTCGCTCGAGCGACCACTCTTATTTTTGAACCTTGGCTCGAGCGACCAGAAGTTGCGCTCGAGCGTAAAATGGGAGCTCCTAGAAGTCTTGCAGACTAGGGGGTCTGCTCGAGCGGTGAAAGTTGTGCTTGAGTGAATTGCCCTATTTTTGAAAATTTAAACTAAGTGTTTCAATTTACATTTTGGCATCCTTATTACATCCTAGGCATTCCTAAGCCTTAATTAAGACATAATAATGAGGAAAAGAATTAGAAACACACCAAGATAGAAAAGAAATAAGTTGTGAATTTTCCAAGCGTGTGTTTCAATGTGTATTCGTTATGTGTTTGTGTAGGTAACGCGCCATAGAATATCTGATCTATCTGCTTTGTCATCTATCTACTTTGTCTGTTCTACTACTGGAGCTATCTGTGAGCAATAACTCTGTAAAGTTATGTTCAACTTTAAGTATTTTCTGAATGATATGATATGATATGTTTTCTGAAATGCTATATTCTGTATGAATGAATGATTGTTCGAATTTCTAAAATTTATTCGTGACATCCTTAGTATCATGTGATATCTGTTATCTGTTACTTGGTACCAGAGGTTCTGTCATGGAACTAGTTAATCATAACCATTAAATGCTTTATATCTGCTCTGTATTTGACCGTTCCATGTGATCATGGATCATCTGTACGTCCCATACAATTATGGGTCATTTGTTATGTTAGCGCTAATGGATATACCGCGTATGACTATCTGTGAATTCTGAATTCTAAATTCTGAATATGAATATGAATCTGTTTCTGACCCTGAACTCTGATTTCTGAATCTGTTACAGACATCATTCATTAATACCTTTACTCTGTTATTATTCACTAGGTTTTCAGTTCATTGTATTACTTATGTATGTAAGTGATCAGGCCCATGACTAGGCTTAGGTGATGATTGCCTGGAGATCTGTTTTGTCAGCCAACCACTGCGCCTCCCAAAGAGGTTCTCGAGTTGAAGTATGGTTTTGTTTCTGTAAACAAGTTTTTAAGTTTTTTTCTTCTTCTATTTGTCTGGACAGTTTTTGTACACTTTGTATTTAGGGCTAAGTCTCTTTGACTGTATTTGTATTGGTGACGTAACACTAATGTAAATATGACATCATATATATATAAGTTTTAAATTTTCTGTCTCATGTATGTCTACACAGCTCTATGGATATTATATTCTGATATTTGCTTCCGCTAGTCCCTTAATTTTGTTTAATCTGTTCAGAGGCCTTCGGTAATTCCAGGATTACTAAACCTATAGGGGTAGGTTTGGATCGTGACAAGTAACAAGGAGGAAGGGGTTTATAGCCGATGTCGGCAAGTGGTGTTGATGGTGGCTAGTGTTTAAAATCATGATATTTAAATTCTAGATGCTAGAGGTCGACGTCTAAATGGACATGAGGGTGTTGTCCAGTCCCGTGAGGGTCCATTATGGGTCACATTTTGATAATTTGAACTATTCTTTTTGTCGGGCATGCCGCGTATATTATTCACACAAAAAAATTAGATAGATCCAATAATCATAATCTATTCAATTTATCACATTTGTTTCAACCAAAAAAATAAATTTTGAATGGTTTGTTTTGAAAAAACATAATTGTTGACCATTTTCTGGTGACAGAAACGATAAATAAATAGATTACGATTATTAAATCAATCTAATTTTGTGTGAATGATATATACGAAATGTCCGACAAAATGAACAATTCATATTATCAAAATAAGACCCCCCGTGACCCATGATGAGTTCCCATTAATCAAGATTATGGACTAAAAGGAATCCTCCCTGGATACCTAGTACTTAAAAAATAAAAAATAAAAAAACTTGGCATCTTCTTAAATAAGAGTAGTAACAATAAGGGTTAATTATACTCTTCACCCCTATAGTTTCAATATGAACAATTCGATTCCTGCATTATAAGTCTAGTTTGAATTGGTTTTTTTTAATCTAATTTTGTTTAATTTTGTTTACATGTGCACTTTAAAAAATTGACGATTATTCCAAAATTGTTAATTTTAACTTCCAATTAGATGAAAAGACCAAATTAAAACTACATTTTAAGTGTAGGAACTAAATTATTCAATTTAAAATTGGTAAATTACACTTTGACTTTTTATGTTTGACCATTTTTCCTCTTTGGCCCTTACGTACATTTGTTTGTTTGTTTGTTTTGTTTTGTTTTGTGTTTTTTTTCATTATTTTGGCCTTTTATGTTTCAAGTATTTCCTCCCCCCTAATTTCCTCTTAAGGTTTACTCAAGTAAAAAGTTAGATAGAAAATAACACATTAACAGTAGCATGGTATAAAAATATTTTATTATATATAAATCACATCTCTAACACAAACTCAAGTCCTAATACAATAATATTTTTTTATGTCATGTACCAGTTAGCGTGACATTTTCTATCCAATTTTGAATAGAAGTTAGTCTTAAGAGCAAGTTGAAAAAAATTTAAAACGTGAAGGGTTAATGTGAAAAAAAAAAAACTTCAAAAACTAAAGTGAAAAAATGATCAAATATGAAAAGACAAAGTGTAATTTACCCATTTAAAATCATAAAGTTAATGTAAAATTTAAATAAAAATATAAAAGTGAAAAAATGTGATTAACCTTTGGCTTATTTATACGAAAACCTCCTAAACTATTGAGAAATATCATTTTGACCCCTAAATTATGAAAGCATGCAAATAGACCATCTAAACCATTGAGAAATATTATTACCCCTTAAAATATAAAAGCGTATAAATGAGCCTTCTAAACTATTAACGTGTTTCACTTTGATTTATTCCATTAGAGCATCCCCAAATTTTTACCTTTTCTTTTATCAAATTTAAATTTGATGAAAAAGTATTCAAAAATTATCTCAAATCCTTTCATCAAAGAGTAAATTACAAATACACTTCCTTAGATTTGCTTAAAATACAAATTACCCCTATGATTCTAGAAATTACATCTCGACCCCTTTTATCAATAAATTATCAAGTTAATTAATAGTTTTTATTAATGTCAGAAATGTATTTCAATTAATAATTTAGGTATTTATTATTGTATAAGAGAATAGTTAGGAATTTCATTTTTGTAGTTAATTCTGTTAAATAAAAAATTCTTATAATGGGGTATTTGTAATTTTCCAAATCACATGGAACAATTCATATTTTAAGTATACCTCAAGGGATGTATTTGTAATTTACCATTCATCAAATGTTCATGAAATTAAAGGAGACTCATTTTTTTTCATTAAATTGAGAACTCGTCAATTTTTTTATCAAATTTGAATTTAATGAAAATTTGAAAAGACAAAGCATTGGAGATAATTGCTTTTCATCAAATTTGATGAAAAGTGAAATTTAGGTTGAGAATACAAATTTTAAAAAATATTTTGATGAAAATATTGAAATAGTTCATATCAAATTAAATTAATTTTTTTTTACTTAAATTTAAAATCAAATTAGATAAAAAAATTCAATAAATAATTTAAGATGGTCTTAAGACATCCAATTTATACACTTTTATAATTTATAGAATTTAATTATAAAATTTTATAATTTAAAAAATTAAAATAACACACGTCAATAATTTAAGAATAATGTTATATGCACAAATTAGTGTACTAATTAATAATGTGGCATAATTTAAATTTTTTGATATTTATAATTTGTATAATAAATGATTAATAATAATGTCATAATTAATATTGATATACTAATTAGTATTCCAAAATTAATTGTTTGGAAACATGCTATTTTAGTAATTTTTTGGCTTTTCGACTAAAATATGAGGTAAAAAAAATTAGTATATTTGGAATAATTTTTTGATTTTTTTACAAAAAAATGTGTAAAAAGTAGAGAACAAATAGAATTTTTGACTTTTTAATATAAATTATAGATATAAACTTTTTAATTTTTTTAATAATTTATTAATTTTTAAACTAAAATATACACCGCCAATAATTTAATATGCTTGGTGTGAATAAACAATAAATAAAGTGGATATAGAACAAACAAAGAATACAGTCAAATTCACGAGTCTTCACTCAAACTCCTCCTATCCTAGTCAATTTTCAACACTTAACTGTCGGTCGGTGTTGCGAGCGAGCGTGATTCCCTCAATCTCTCCGCCCCCACCCTTCTCTCTGTACTCTCTCTCCTCCGACAAAAACACTCCAATTTTCCGCCATCACCGCTTTCTTCAAGCCCCACCAGTCCCCCTTTTCACGCTCTCTCTCTGAAATCTATTCATGTTTGATTCGATTTCTAGCCACTTTTCCTTTTGTTATTCGGTTTCTACTTTGCTCACTCAGCCAAATCTTCTTCCATGATGACTTTGATTTGTACATAAATTCTCTACATTTTTTTTTTAAATTTTATTTTCTTATAAAGGGTTTTTGTAGTTGAAACGGAACAGAAGGGAATGGTGATTCCCAGGAAGATGTTTAATTTCTTAGTGAGGAAAGATGTCAGGAAAATTCTCAAGCGTAAGGACAGTGATGCTGGTGAGAGAGGTAACACTTTTTCCATCCAATTTCTTGCAGTTTCTTTGGTTAGGGTTCTGGGTTTTCACCAATTTTCTCATTTTTATGCAATGCAGTTGTTTTTATAGTGGTCCTTTGCTCTTGTTTTTTTTAGTGGGTATTTGTTTTATTTATTGGATTTGATTGATCTGAAGAGGAATTTGGTTTTTGAGAAGGAACATGAAAGAGGGTTTAGTGTTCTCTGTTTGTAGCTTGATGTTGTTCTATTAGTTTTAACAGACTTAAAATTCTTTTTTTTTTAAATGTAATTTTGTTTTGGCATCAATGTGAAGTGCATTTGGCTTGGCGTAGTGTGCTGGTGTTGCATGTTGTTTAACTTTGAAACTTGAAATGAAAAAGAAAAAGGAAAAGAAAAAAACTGTGAAACAATATTCTATTAGATGATGAAATAGGGAGATTTTCCAAAGTAATACCTTATCCAGTATTTTCAAGAAATTTGTCTTCCAAGTTCATTCTAATTTAGAGGTTCCCTTGCTGCGAGTCAGACCAGTAAATGTGTTATGCCCCCGCCCCCCCCCCCCCAAAAAAATAATAACAATAAACCATATCATAATATTCTGTAGAATTGATCACTACCATTATATTTAACATTTCCATTTATACTCCTTGATCATACAAAAGATGACATATGCGTGTATACATTCATAAATCTTAGATTCTAAATCTATAGCATATGAAATGTGTACATGAATTGAAATAAAAGAAGAATTAAATAAGTTTATGTCCTAATGGTTGCATCTTTCCAAGTCAATGCTTGGGTACAACAAAATGAGTTCAACTCAATACAGCCAAGGCATGTACAAAAATAATTACATCAATAGAAAGCAAAAGAAGCTTTTGGTTCTAAGTCCTCCCGAGCTATGTCATTGGTGGAGGCATGTCATCAGCATTTAAAAGTTATTTTTCACAGAGGGTGAGCTAAAGTTCGGTAGAGATATTTTAACACAATGTATAAGCCTTAACGAAGTCATAAGGTGAATGCATATGCATGCCATTTGTCAACGTTTTACATTTCCGTTTCAAAACAATGCAATGGCATGATTATATATCAATTCATGAAAAAAAAAATCATTTTATATCAAAAAACAGGGCAGTGGATATAAAATACTGAGAATCTCTAGGTACGTATCTATCAGTAGGCTATACAAGCACTACCAACTCCACCCTCATCATCAACAGATACATTCATTTCAAAACCCAACATCTTTTCCTTTTTCTTTTATAAACCAAATAACAATGATTTTTAAACAAAACCTCCTTTATTTTCAAAATAACATTTAAGTAAAGAAATTCTATATTTCAACATATCTCAACCATAAACACATTCCCATTACCTTTCTCAAGCACCCATTTGAAAACCCCTCTTTTACATTTCAAAATCAAACCCTAGGTTTAATTCAAAATCTCCCAAATCACTAAATTCTTTCAATGAACAAATAACTGGACTAAAAATCATACCAAAGGTTGAAGAAATCCCTACCTCAAGATTAGAAGAACAAAAGAGCAAGGGTTGAAGTTTGGCGGAGTCAAAAACAATATCCTCTCTGATTAAAACGAAGCTTTCTACGAGCTCTACCTTTTTTACTAAGAAACTAGGGTGGAGAAATCAATGAATTGAGAGTATTAAGGATTTTACGGCAAAAACTAAAGAGTGTGTGGAGAATTTAGGGTTTGGAATGTTTCAGAGAGAGAGGAAGTGAAAAAGTGATAAAATCTCCCTTTTTTCGATCTGATATATGCATAGATCGCTCAAGCGTCAGACACAATAAGTGACACCACTCGAGCGACCAAAACACCACTCAAGCACAAGAAATACCGCTCGAGCTAATATACCCCACTTCCAGAAGTTTTGCAGACTTTGTAAAAAAATACTAGGAGATTTCAAAGACTGCTCGAGCGATTAAAACACCACTCAAGTGAATAAGAAGTAAACTGGACAGCAATTCCTTTGAAAAATTAACTCCTAACCTGTTTCAAACGCAACAATAACTCCCAAACAACCAAACTCAGTTAGTAATAATAGTAAAGAGGTTATAAAAAATAGTTAATGGTATGGAATTCCGTATTTAAGAACATGAAAAGGGTCAGGTCTGAGCCTGAACCGTTATAATCTCCTTCCTTAAGAAATTTTGTCCCCGAAATATAAATCAAAGCAATAACCACCGGATTTAAATCAAATTATTGACCATCCACACTTGCTACAATGACAAATAGAGTCTTTCAACACAAAATATTACAGTTCAACTTTCCAAAACATTTATAATGTTTACATTTCACAACATGAATAAGATTTTCAATACAAGTCTCAAACATCAACAAATAGGTCCGAATACTTCTCACGGACTTTCACCTTACGCTTCCAAGTCGCCTCTTCAACCCCATGGTGTCGTCATAACACCTTAACCAATGGAATAGTCTTGCCTCTCAAGACTTGATCTCGTGTATCTAACACCTGAACTAGTCTCTCCTCGTACGAGGCATTCTCATCTACCTCTAACTTGATCCAATCTAACACGTGTGAAGGATCATGTTCGTACTTTCGAAGCATACAGATATGAAACACGTCATGAACCCCGGAAAGTTGGGGCGGCAAGGCCAAACAGTAAGCTATGTCCCCGATCCGCTCTAGAATCTCAAAAGACTCAATAAATCTAGGAGACAACTTTCTGCTCTTCCCAAATCTTATCAAACCCTACCTCGGTGATATTTTAAAAAACACGTGATCTCCTACCGCAAAAGATAAAGGTCTCATTCTACGGTCAGCATACCTTTTGTGACGACTCTGAGCCGAAACCAACCTCTTACGAATAAGCGCGACCCTCTCTGTCGTTTCCCGAACTAACTTTGGGTCTAACACAGGTGCATCACCCACATCGGCTCAACACACAAGAGATCTATACGGTCGACCATAGAAGGCCTCAAAAGGTGCTATATCAATACTCGCGTAAAAACTATTATTATAGGCAAACTCCACCAAAGGTAAATGTCTCTCCCACCACCCCTTAAAGTCGAGAATGCAAGCCCGAAGCATGTCCTCTAAGATCTGAATGATACGCTCGGACTACTCGTCAGTCTAAGGTTGATAGACAGTGGTAAACGTCAACCTAGTGCCCAATGCATTCTGTAGGCTCTGCCACAACCGAGCTGTGAAAAGTGGATCTTTATCTGAGACAATAGTCACAGGGACCCCATGAAGTCGAACTATGTCTGTAACATAAAGGTCAGCAAGATAATCTGCCAAGTCACTTGTGTGCATAGGTACAAAATGTGCTGATTTGGTTAACTGGTCGACTATTACCCACATAGCATCATTACCCCGTTGAGTCATCAAAAGACTCACAACAAAATTTATCGGGACATGCTCCCACTTCCATTCGACTATAGGCAAGGGTTGCAACAAACTCGCTAGTCATTGATGCTCGGCCTTCACTTGTTAACAAGTAAGGCACCTTGAAACAAACAAGACTACGTCTCTCTTCATCCCCTTCCACCAAAATGGCGACTAAGGTCATGGTATATCTTTGTGCCTCCTGAGTGTACCGCAAGGTGTGAATGGTGGAACTCTCGGAGTACCTCCTCTTACAAGATTCTAGCACAAAAAGACGATCTAGATACCTCACACTCGAGTTAAAATACACGTCCAAGCCCTTCTCTACCTTTCCACTAGCTATCTTTCCCCAAATAGATTCCACTTCGCTATCTCCCCACTGTGCTTCTATAACTCGGCTAACTAAGGTAGATTGTGCAATTGCGGTAAATAAGGTGGCCAACGCAACGAATTCGTCCATGTGCAAGTCAAACTCGCCAATAGTGCCCAACATCTCGCACTCCTAGATGGCAATACGAGCTACGCTGCTTATAGATTTCTTACTCAAAACGTCGGCCACTATGTTGGCCTTTCTCGGATGATAGTGTAACTCGAAATTATAATCCTCCATAAATTCCATCCTTTTCTTCTGCCTCAAATTCAAGTCTTTCTGTGAAAACATATACTTCAAACTCTTGTGATTGGAAAACACTTCAAATCTCTCCCCGTATAGATAATACCTCTAGATTTTTAAGGCAAAAATCACTGTTGCTAATTCTAAGTTGTGATTAGGATAATTTATCTCATGTGTTTTCAACTGACATGAGTCATACACTTTCACTTTCCCCTCTTGCATCAATACACAACCCAAACTTTCTTGAGATGCATCCCAATAAACCAAATAACACAAGCCCCTCTCCGAAATAACCAATATTGGAGCAGTGGTGAGTTTGACCTTAAGCTCTTAAAACGACTTTTCACAAGTCTCACTTCACACAAATTTATTTCCCTTCTTCGTCAAGCTAGTCAAAGGTGAGGCCAGTTTAGAGAAGTCTTTTACAAAATGTCGATAATACCCAGCTAAGCCCAAGAAACTCCAGATCTCAAATGCATTCTTAGGTTGTTTCCAATCTTGCACTGCATCTATTTTGGATGAGTCTACAGTTACCCCTTCCTCGGATACCACATGGCCTAAGAACTTAACTTCTTTCAGCCAAAACTCACACTTCTCGAACTTAGCATATAACCGATGTGCTCTAAGCAACTCAAATACAACCCGCAAGTGTTCCTTGTGTTCCTCCTCGGAGGGTGAGTAGATTAAGACGAAGACAACCATGAATCGATCTAAAAACTCACAGAGACTCTATTCATCAAGTCCATAAACGAAGCCAACTTGCTGGTCAACCCAAATGGCATCACTAAGAACTCATAATGGTCATACCGCGTATGGAATGCCGTTTTCTGAATATCCTTCTCTTTCACCCTCAACTAGTGATACACTGACTTCAAATTAATCTTAGAAAAATGAGGGTTCAGCTGGTCAAATAGATCATCTATTTGTGGTAATCGGTACTTGTTCTTAACAGTTACCCGGTTTAACTTCTGGTAATCGATGCACAGTTGTAATGTGCCATCTTTTTTCTTAGCAAAAAGAGTCGGTGCTCCCCAAGGTGATGTACTAGGACGAATAAAGCCCTTATCTAACAGCTGTTGGAGTTGAATTTTCAACTCATGCAACTCGATGGGAGCAAATCTATACGGTGTCATGGAAACTAGTGCCGTGCCGGGTACTAAGTGAATGGAGAATTCAATTTCTCGATGGGGTGGCAAACTGGTAAGATCTGTGGGAAAAATGTCCGGGTATGCACAAACTACTCTCGGCAAATCTACTCGGACCACATCACTTTCATTACCCAAGAAGGTTACAAGGAGGAAATTAAGCTCGCCCCGACCACGAGTCATACAATGGCGACAAAAATCTATTAGCTCGGTCTCTCAGAAATAAAAACAATCACCACTCAAGGTGTATACCGTAACTCTCCTACGGTAACAATCTATGATGGCATGGTACGAAGACAGCCAATCTATACCCAAGATGACATCGAAACCCGACATGTCTAACAATACGAAATCAAAGGGAAGTCGGCGACTAACCTCTATATCACAACTGTGACATTCCTGGTCCAAGACAACCTTATTTCCAACGGGTGACTCTACCCTAAGCGAAGACGCTAACCAAGCCATTTTTAACCCCAAAATCGATGTGAATGCAGATGAAATGAAGGAATGAGATGCACCAGTATCAATGAACACATCGGCAATAGAGTTGAACAACAAAAAGTTACCTTTCACAACAGAAGGTACTGGCGACTGGTCCGACGTAACAGTATACACAAGTCCTATGGGTCTCTGCTCTGGCTGCTCACCCCTTGGAGCATAGGTTTGGTACACGGATTAAGCCGAAGAAGCTCCTTGATTGGCCCTCAAGGCCTGTGCTGAATGGGTAGGTTGATGGCTTCGTGTCTGCCTCAAACCAGACGCACCAAATGTGCCACTTGCTTGATGGCAAAACCTCCTCAAGTGCCCCGACTGCTTACACCGATAACAGGTAGGCGGCTGCCCTATTCCTTGACTCTGGCTTTAAGGACAAGCCGTAGTCGGTGTAGACTGTTGCCCTCCTCTCTACGGGCAAATTGAAGACTTGTGGCCCAACTGATCATACTTGAAACAAGTGAATCCACCCTAGCTACCTCTCTCTGAACCCGAACTTGGTACAGGAAAGGTGGATCTAAATTGTGCTGCCTGGGACTGCTGTGGGGTGGAATCCTTTTGTCAATTGTTGTCCCTAACATCTCCCTGAACCTCCTGACTCCTCTACCTGGAGCCTCTCATCCGCTTCTCCTCTGCTTGGATCACAGTCTCTAAGTGAGCCGCCACCTCCACAAGGCGACCGTGATCCTTAATCATAGATTTGACCACCTTGAAAAGGAGTCCGGTCCTCAATCTCTTCTCGAACTCAATCCAACAGCGTTCCTTCGTCGCTGTAAGTTCCGGTGTAAATCTAGATAGGCTAGTAAAAGCAACCTAAAACTCGGCTACAGGTGTGTTTAGTTTCTTGAGCTTCAAAAACTGATCTCTCAACTTCTCCCTAGCAGTTGGTGGCAAAAACTTATCCTGGAAGGCGTTGACAAAGGCCTCCCAAGTCACCCCGATATGCCCTTGTGCATACTTCCACCATTGATCTGCATCTCCTTTCAGTTAGAAAGATGCCAAGGTCATCCTCAGTCCATCTTCCTTGATGCCAAGTATCTTGAACGTCTTCATCATTTGCTCTAGCCACTTATCAGCCTTCAGTGGCTTCTTAGGATCCCCAATAAATTCATTCAGATTCGACTGAAAAAACTCCCTTTTCAGAAAAGACGACCCTATCTCAGCAACATGGGCCTGGACTTGACTCTCAACTCTGAAAATGTCCATGGATTCCGCAAAGCTCCAGTCATATCGCGGGCTAAGGTGCCCATGACTTGCTGACTTGCTAGCTCGGCTACGTTGGCCTGACCAACTCTCTCCTCTTGTGTTGAAATTTCATCCGATATCGGCACTTCTTGCCGCCTAGGCCTGCAATGCTTACCACACCACCACCACATCTACGTTGACGTCCACGTCTACGTCCAGACATCCTAATAAAGGCAACACAGTAGAGTAGCACATTTACAAATGTGCCGAAGCTAATTCACTAATGTCTCAATATGGTAGACAACAAGTAATTCACTCCACATAAGTACCTAATTGCATAAGCACAAACGAATTTCTTTTCTAGATAATGATTGTCCCGCGACATTACTAGAGTTCTAGTTAGAAATAGCAGTGATCAAGTGCTCTTCTAATAGAACTTCAGAAACTCGTAGACCCAATACATATCTTAGAAATTAAATCCCATACTCATCTAATCATATAAACATGTTATTATATAGCATACCAGGTCTACTTCTAATATAATCTAGCGAGATAACCTATTGTGGTAAAAACCACATCCTACTTTCCCAAAGTATTCAAACCCAGTAGCTTTGATATCAAGTTGTAATGCCCCAAAATAATAACAATAACCCACATCATAATATAACGTAGAATTGATCATTAACATTGTATTTAACATTTCCATTTATACTCCTTGATCATACAAAAGATGATATATGCGTGTATACTTTTATAAATTCTAGATCCTGAATGTATAGCATATGACATATGTACATGAATTGAAATAAAAAGAGAATCAAGTAAGTTCATGCTCTAATAGTTATATCTTTCCAAGTCAATGCTTGGGGTATAACAAAATGAGTTCAACTCAATACAGTTAAAGCCTAAGACTTGTACAAAATAATTACATCAAAAGAAAGCAAAAGAAGCTCGTGGCTCAAAGTCCTCCCAAGCTATGTCCTTGGTGGAGGCATATCATCAGCACCTGAAAATTGTTTTCTACATAGAGTGAGTTAAAGCCTAGTAGACATACTTTAACACAATGCATAAACCTTAGCGAAGTCATAAGGTGAATACACATGCATACAATTTGTCAATGTGTTACATTTCCATCTCAAAATAATGCAATGCCATGATTATATATCAATTCATGAAAAAACTATTCATTTATATTAGAAAATAGGGCAGTGGATACAAAACACTGAGAATCTCTAGGTACGTGTCTGCCAGTAGGTTACACAAGCACTACCAAAACCATTTAACGGTACTAACCAGAAGGATCGGCATTTAACCGCACAGGTTTCTAGACTTTCATTAAGGACACACATCCAACATAATAACCACAACCACACCCCCTAATCAGATTTACCAAGGTATTCATCATTTTTTCTCAAAACAATACATTTTCAATGCTTAAATATGAAACAATGCTCAATACAAGATGTATAAGTAATTAGTTTGAATTCACTTAATTCTCGTGTAATTTCTACAACAATCAAAGCTATCCTCCACCGATAGCCCAAAACAAATATTTCTATTCAACAGATGATTTTTAACACAAGATATAATCTCATCATTTTCAAAACGGAGCGATATCACATATCTAACTCCACCTCATCATCAACAGATACATTCATTTCTTTCTTTCAAAACCCAACATCTTTTCCCTTTTCTTTTATAAACAAAATAACAATGATTTTTATACAAAACCTCATGTACTTTCAAAATCACATTTAAGTAAAGAAATTCCACATTTCAACATATCTCAACCATAAACACATCCCCACAACTTTTCTCAAGCACCCATTTGAAAACCCCTCTTTTACATTTCAAAATCAAACTCTAGGTTTAACCCAAAATTCCCCAAATCACTAAATCCTTTCAATGAGCAAATAATTAGACTAAAAATCATACCAAAGGTTGAAAAAATCCCTACCTTAAGATTAAAAGAAGAAGAAAGCAAGGGTTGAAGTTTGGTGGAGTCAAAAACGATATCCTCTCCGATTAAAACGAAGCTTTCTACGAGCTCTACCTTTTTTTCCAAGGAACTAGGGTGGAGAAATTAATGGATTGGGAGTATTTGGAGTTTTAAGGCAATAACTAGAGAGAGAGAGTGTGAAGAAGTTAGGGTTTGGAATGTTTTTAGAGAGAGAGGAAGTGAAAAAGTGATAAAATTCCCTTTTCCTGATTTGATATACGCACAGATTGCTCGAGTGACCAAAACACCGCTCGAGCGCACAATGACCCCCTCCCAGAAGTTCAGACCTGCAAAAGACCGCTCGAGTGCAAGAAATATCGCTTGAGCGAAGATACCCCATTTCTAGAAGTTTTGCATACCTGTAAAAAAATATTGAAAGATTTCAAAGACTGCTCGAGTGACCAAAACACCGCTCAAGTGAACAAGAAGAAAATCGGACGGCAACTCCTTTACAAAAATAACTCCTAATCTATTTTAAAACAACAATAACTCTTAAACAACCAAATACAGCTAGCAATGAGAGTAAGATGTTATAAACAACAGTTAAAGGTATGGAATTCCGGATCCAAGAGCATGAAAAGGGTTGGGTCTGAACCGAAACCGTTATAAAATGAGAGGCCCCATTTAGCCAGGATGGACGTAGTATTCTAACCTTGGGGGGAAACATAGATATAAGAAAAAAAAATTAGTGACCGTGTGAGATGCAATATCAATTTCTATCAATGCAAAATGTGAAAAATATCACAAAACTATAGCACTAGATGCTTTTTTTCAACATATATGATCACAGAAATATAATCAAAATACAATAGGATATGTGACTAGATAAATTAGAAATCATCTTCCATCCTATTTTCACCAACACTTGGCACAACTCAGAAATTGTTGACAATTTTTAGGACTCAGGATGTTCAAGGATATCAATTTTATAGTTTTGTAATTGAAATTTCAAATGCAATTCTTCTTGCTATGTGAAGTCATTGGGATAAAATTTATTACAAGTTTGCAAATATTTTTACTTTGAAAAACCTATAGCCATCCCTAGGATCTGATTCAGAGCTAATAAGAACTAACTCCATCATATTCTCGTTAAACTGGTTCAATTTTTGAAGAAGAATTGAAGCAAAAGAAAGTTTTGAAATAGATATGGAGACAAGGAAGAAAAAACTGAGATTGAATTGAAGAGAGAATCGGAACAAAGAAGAAGAATAAGAAAGAGCACAATGCATGTGGAAGTTGATTTTCTCCACATGGTTGACCTTATGTTTTGGGCCACAACTATGGGCAAAAAGGGTACAAAAATTACCTTCCAAAGAAAGAGAATGAACTACCAAATATTGCAAATATTTTTAATTTTGAAAAACCTATAACCGTCCCTAGGATCTGAATTAGAACTAAGAACAAATAATTTCATCAGATTCTCCTTAACTGGTTTTATTCTTGCAAATATGAAGAAGAAGAAGAGCCCAAACAAAAGAATAAGAAGAAAAAAGACAGAACCAAAACAGAGAAATTAGAAGAAGAGGAAGAATTGAAGCAAAAGAAGTTTTGAAATAGATGTGGAGAACAGGAAGAAGAAACTAAAAATGGAGATTGAATTGAAGAGAGAATCAAAACAACAAAAACAGAAAAACTAAAACAAAAGAACAAGAAGAGAAGAGGTAAAATTGAAACAAAGAAGAATAAGAAAGAGGGAGAAAAACGCAAATGGAAATTGAAATTTTTTTTTTCCCCACATGGCTAACCATGCGTTTTGGCTTACAACTATCAGAAAAAAGTATACAAAAATTACCTTTCAAAGAAGGGGAATGAACAACCAAATATTTTTCTAGCAGATGTCACCTTCATAATTTACGGGAAATGGCTAATAGGAAATTATTTATTTGAGTGGAATTGTGCTTTATTTTTTCTGCAATACGGAAAAGTCTAAAGTGTCTAGCTGACTGTTATCATAAAATAAAAGGTCAAGTGATTTTAAATTTTTAGAAAAAATCTGAAGGGGGCAGGTATTAAATTTATCAAGGTTTTTTTAAAACTTTGGGGTGGCAATCGCTCATACCAGTCCCCCTGTCCATCCCTCTGTTTAACTATAAACGTTTTTTCTTTTCTTACGCTGGTTTGAACTCACGCACACAAAGTTATGAATTATTAAGTTAGACTTTTGTTGCTTGGATGGTTTCAATGAGTGTCTTTCCTTTGTAGTATTAGTAATGAATTGAATTTTGGACTATTGGATTATTGACTTATGCCCGGTAGAACTTTGGTTGAAGTCAGGTCATCCTTTTCCTTCCAATATCTCCTTTTCATCCCAAATAAAATACAATAAAATAAAAAATGTGCATTGCTTCCTTTCCGTGCTCTGACGATCTTTCTTCATCTTCCTTGTTAATTTAGGAAGAGCACTGGAGGAACTGCGAGCTTCTTTGTTTGGCAAATTGCGTTTGTTTGGAAGTTCAAAGCAGCAACAACTGGGACCCACTGCTGCTCTTACGTTCAACTTTTTGGTCTCCGTTAGCATTATTTTGATGAACAAATTGGTTAGTGCAGTTACTTTTTCTTCCCTTTTATCTGACACTAAATAATTAACAGTTTTATAAATGTTAACTTACTATTTTTATTTTTATTTTTATTTTTTGTCCAGGTGCTTGGCAAAGTCGGGTTCAACTACCCTATTTTCCTCACTTTTATTCACTACATATGTAGCTGGTTATTGATGGCTATTCTAAAAGCTCTCTCTATCCTTTCTGTATCTCCTCCGTCAAAGTCAACCAAGTATTCTTCATTATTTTCTCTTGGTATAGTTATGTCCCTCTCTACTGGCCTTGCTAATGTTAGCTTAAAGTATAATAGGTGAGACACGGCATCCCTCTTCACTATGCTTAGTTGTTTTCATCTGATTTTGTGTCAAATCTTGATTATCTACATTTCTCAGTGTTGGTTTTTATCAGATGGCTAAGATTGCTGTAACACCGACAATTGTTTTAGCCGAATTAATTCTGTTTCGAAAAAGAGTTTCTTTCCAGAAGGTAATGTTATTATTTAGCACAAGTAACTTCGACATTTACTAGGAAGTGGTTCTCATACAGTTTTTCAATATTGAATGCTTTATTTATGTATATAGTTGTATGGATGTGTAAATAGGCATTCCTTGATTCCACATCAACTATTCGTTCAGAGTGTCATAAGAATGAGATATATTGATGGAACATCTAATGGGTTCGATCTAATAGTTTGCTGTAGCCTATAACTTTGCGAGGATTATTTTCTGGCTCTCAGCTATTTGATTTTTTTAATGCATTTTTACAATAAATAAACAAATTTTCTAAATCACATCCATTGATCAGATGTGAACAATTTGGGATTACTAGTATCTGAGATGACCTTTTGTGCTTAGTTACTAACATCATGCTTTGTTATACTTGCACTTTTGTCTTATTTAAACAATCAATGAGGCCGATATGGCGATAACATGACACAACAAAGTCGGAGATGGATGGCTTACTATGAACCAAAGTGTTAATAGGCCTTATTGAGGCTCGCCTCAAGTTGAGGCTAATACAAAGCACATCGAGACTTTAATTTTTAGGTGACACTCCTGAAAGGCTTGCGCATTATAGTTTGAGGCATGCGCATCAAGTGCACCTTGTATGCCTTCTGCACATAAACATATGAATACACATATGAAAAGCTTGTCTTGGGCTATTATTAAATTTAGTTTAATACATGGTTTAAATAAAAATTTTAAAAAAAAATTATCCCCTTTTGTAACTATATTCCATGGGAAAAAAAGGCAAGTAAATGACCAAGGAAAAAAACAGCTGAGGCTCAAGTGAGAAGTTCGATAACTTACCCTAAAAATGTCGTTCTTACCTTTGATGAGAGCAAGCTTTCTTTTCTAGAGTGAAATGTTCTACGCCTTGTGGAAAAAAGTATTTAGACCTTTCTTTTTTGAATTATGAAGTAGATACTTAGTAATTTACCAAGTCATATCTGTCTTGTATAAGATATTTATACATGTAAATACATCGACATGTAATGCTGCTTCTTTCCTTGTGTCTAACTCCTATTTATGTGTTTGCATTTCTGCTACTTGGATATACATATTTGTCACATAGAAATGAGGTTGAGAATAGAAGTAAGGGTGCATAACAATTTGATGCATAGAATAACTACTTGCCAGAGACTCGAAATTGGGAAGTTGGATTATACTTTCTAGATTTCTTGGTTGACCTTAAGTTGTTTTCTGTCTACTTTCCATAGGTGTTCTCAATTCTCACTGTTTACCTTGTTTGTGCATTAATGGGTCCTACTTAAATCCTTTGCTGAAAACCGTCATTTTTGTGACCTTTAATTTGAATACATTGAGGTACTTTCCAAAAAACTTCCACTTTCAGAGTGAATTCATACAATTTGATTTATGAAACCACCCAATCATCATATTTCTTCTATTTTTATTTAAATTGTCATTATTTTGGTCTTGATCTTATGAGAAGCAAACTAACACAAGATGTGGAGTACCTTCCAAGAACTCTGAGCACTCTGATTCTATATTTTTATTACCAGATCTGCAGTATACTGGTGTTACAAATATACTAGATTTGTACGCATAATACACTGAGACCAAGGGTTGGCTTAGTGGTTGAGGCATTTCTCTTGCTGGGTGTGATGCCCAGACTTGTGTCTTCTGCTGCGCAATGCAGCTTCCACTTCCCCTCTTCCCCTCCTACTGGTTGTAAAAGAAAGCGCAATGCACCAATCATCCCACTCCTTGAGCAGTTGAATGTTTGATTTTAAATATTTCCTCCGTCTAATAACAAAAATATGTTGTTTCCTCACTTGCCATATTTCTTATTCCCTGTTTAGGTTTCCATTTTTGTACTTACTCTTGTATCAACTGGTGCACTTAATATTGAAATGTTGTCACTTTTGTTTTTCAGGTGCTAGCACTTACTGTGGTATCAATTGGTGTTGCTGTTGCTACTGTAACCGATCTGCAGTTCCATTTCTTTGGTGCTTGTATAGCAGTAGCATGGATAATACCCAGTGCTGTCAATAAGATAATGTGGTCCAATCTTCAACAACAGCAGAACTGGACTGCCTTGGCGTACGTTTTGCATACTTAGTGTTTAATGGTTCTTGATCTTCATTTACTACTATAGCCATTTATGCAGGTGTCTTTTAGCTAAGATTTGTAACTAACGTGTAGGTTAATGTGGAAGACAACACCAATCACTTTGTTCTTTCTAGTGATTTTGATGCCGTGGCTTGATCCTCCGGATGTTATTTATGGTGTCATTACCTATAATTGGAGCCTCTATAACTCAGGAATTATTGCCATGTCTGCTTTCCTTGGCTTTTTGCTTCAGTGGTCAGGTGCTCTAGCTCTAGGGTGAGTGATATCTGTTCTTATTTATTTTACCTATTTCATCATGACTGTCTAAATCCCAAAACTGCTAATCTCCAATGCTCTTAACTTGGTCACCTTTTCTAAATTTGCTTTCGCAAGTTGTAGGGTTAGAGAATTGGGATAGGACTATTGAATTAAGATGTTTTCCATGGAGTTTCTTATATACTGGCTGCCTTATTTATTAAAAACAATAAAAAATACTTATAATAATCAGTGGAAATTGGTTCATTATGTCTTGTATTGAGTGTTCTATTTTGGTGTTGGCCTTGTAGGCTTTAGGTATATTATTCATTTGGATGGGGAAAAAAAAATTGTTATTAGAATTGGTAAAGCCAAGACATGAAAAGTTTAGTGAAACCAACTTCGATAGTTTCTTCACAAGTCCCCATATTGTTGTCAATTTTGAGCTACATTGAAATGGAGAAGCACCATTGTTGTCAATCTTTTTGTCTGATTTCTGTTCAAATACATCATATAACATCTAAATATTAGTTTGATTTAAGGTGATTTTACTAGTAGCGTAGGGATCAACTTACTCATAATGTGAAACATTTTAGTCTTACACCCTTTCAAAACTTGTCGTAATGTCTATATTTCAAAAACTGACCATGGGATTACATATTCCTCCTATGCAAATCTTGCATACTGAATTTCATGACTACCGGAGATCATGAATTATCTCCTCTATATGCCAATGTTTTTACTATAATATCTGTCCAATTTGGAGAACTGTGTAGATGAGGGACCTCTTGATCCGCAATCAACCTGAAATTCAGCATGCATAATTTGGGATTTACCAAATTCCTCATCCATATGCTCATGTTCTTCCCAACACGGTTGTTCACTTCTTGAATGCACCCACTCTTGCATAAGAGTTTATTGCTTATTGTTTTTAGTAATTCAATGATTTTAAGTGCACGAAAATAAAACACAGAAAAGTATACAAAAAGTTTATTGTGTTATTAAATTCAATTTAGGTGTCATGTGAGTGACACTTAGGCCCCGTTTGTGTTGGGGCAGTGTTTTTATAGGCTCGAGGCGCACTAAGGCGCTGAAGGTCTCTCGGGGTCTAGGCGCAAGGCGCAAGGCGAGGTGCGGGTTTTATTGAAGTAAGGCGCAGAGTCTTAGTAAAAAATAAAAAAATTAATATAGACTAATCATTGATAGTACTAAGACAATTTTTTAAAAAATAAAAAGTAATCAAGATTCAAGACAAAATATAAAATAATTCTCAAAGTCATGCAAGTGCATATTACATAACATTCCAATTTTCAAAAATAAAATAATCCACATTCAATAAAATAAAAATAAAAATAAAAACTAAACACTAAGGGCCTGTTTGGTAACGTTTACGTTTTCAGTTTATATTTACAAAAATTTTATAAACTGATTTTTGTTTATTTTTTATTTATTTTTAGAAAAACATAAACTACAAACGCATTTGGTTTAGACAAAATGTTCAAAAAAATTTAAAAATATAAAAGAGTGAGAAATGGCAAGTGGTGGCGGGTGGTGGGTGGTGACGAGTGGTGGTGGCGGAAGACGGTGGTGGAAAATGATGGCGGGTGGTGGTGGCGGAAGACCGTGGTGGAAAATGGTGGCAGGTGGTGGGTGATGGTGGCACAAGACGGTGGTGGAAAGTGGTGGCAAGTGGCGGGTGGTGGCGGCGGCGGAAGACGGTGGTAGAAAGCGGTGACGGGTGGGTGGATGGTGGTGGCAGGTGGGTGGTGGATGGCCGGGTGGTGGTGGGTGGCGGCGGGTGGGTGGGTAATGGTGGCGGGTGGTGGTGGGGTGGGTGGCTGGTGGTGGGTGGTGGGTGGTGGGTGGTGGTGGCGAGTGGGTGGCAGGCAAGGTTTTAAAAAGCGGCCGCAATTATTACGTAACGGTTTTGGCGGTTGCCGCCACCCATTACGGCCGCTTTTGCAGTGTGATTGAGATTCACAGGTGTGTCGGCCGTAGCGGCTGCCATAGCGGTCGTAACGGTGCCGTAACAGCCATAACGGCCTGTTACGCACCGTTACGTAACGGTTCCAAACTGTTTCTTTCGAAAAAACACACAAAAAAAAGTTGAAAATGGGGGAAGAGGGATAGAGAGAAGAGGGAAGATGAAGAACATGTTATTGATTTGTTGAAACTACAAGACCTATGCTATTCTATTCAGCTGCTATCACTAAACCATTTTGTTTGTGTGTGTCTATCTATATATTGTTTGAAAATAATAATAATAATAAGTGTGGTCATTATCTATTTGGCTTGATTAAAATATATATATATATATTATATATATATTTTAGGCTCTTATTTATTCTCTTACTTTTGTCATTATTTATCTTATATATAATAGTTAGTGATTAATTTTTTGTAAAATATAAAGTCATTAATTATTAAAATAAAATGTAAAAAAACTCAGTTTATAGTGATTTAAAATATGAAATATATTGGATCATACTTAAAAATTTACAAAAATTGATCAATATTTATTTTTAACCCAATAAATATGATCATGAAAAAAAAATATGCGTATCGGTAAGTTTTTTCAAATTGTGCAAAAAATAAAAAAATTCACGGTTCCGGTTACCGCAACGTTACACTACGGCCTTTACACCCCGCAACCGCGTCACCGCCACCGTTACGGTGACCGCAATCGCTTTTCAAAACCTTAGTGGGAGGTGGGTGGTGGTGGCAGGTGGGTGGTGAGTAATGGTGGAAGGTGGTGGTAGGGGGTGGGTGGTGGTGGCGGAAGATGGTGGTGGAAAATGGTGGCGGGTGGTGGCTAGTGTTGGGTGGTAAAAAAAAAAAACTCAAAACTCAAAACTCAAAACGGAAACACATTTTTTGAGTTTACATTTTTTCGCTAAATTTATAAATTGAGACCACTGATTTATAAATCAAAAATTTATCAAATAAGTTTTTATTTGAGTTTTTAAAATTTTTGTAAATATAAACTGAAAACTGAAAACGTAAGTGTTACCAAATGGCACCTAAACATCCAAAACATAAATATCTAACAAATACTAATATATGTCTTAACACTTAAAAACATCAGTATCAAAAGAAAAAGGTTAGAACTTAGGTCGGTCATTAAATTATCATCCTCAACATCAATGGCAAGCAAACTATCATCTTCTTCTCCATCAGTTGATTTATATCCCTCAACATCTTCCTCCTCTGTGTCATCTGAGCCCGCTTCCTCTTCATCTATTAATTGAAGTGGAGTTAATCTTGATAATTTAGATATCCTCGGTTGTGCCTTTGAGCGTGAACTTGTTGTTCTACTTGCATGGCTACTTTCTTCTACTCTAGAAGCTCTAGCAACAGTGGCCCACGTCAAGCCATCATCATCATCAAACACAGGCTCATTATCTTCATCTGATTCTCCATCCATCCGTCCTCCCAAGCAACCACTCATTGCTTTCATCAATATTTTGCAAAGATATGGGATCAAGAGTGTTGCGCATGTCATACCTAAATCTCAATGTTCTATTATATTTGACAAACACTAAATCATTGAGACGGCGTTGTTCCAATCTATTTCTTTTCTTGCTATGAAGCTGCAAGTATTAAAAAGATATTAAATTCTATATAATGAGAATAAAAAATATTTGAATTGAATAAAAAATTAGTTAGAATGGTAAATACTCACATGTTCAAATACACTCCAATTTTGTTTACAACTCGATGAACTACATGTTAGGCTAAGGACTTTTATGGCAAAAGTTTGCAAGTTTAGAGTTTTAGAACCATATGATGTCCACTAATCAGCTGCGATAATTACTAGTTAGAAATAATTGTTACAAAGTATTGAGTTTTACGAAAAGTATTACTAAAAATAAACTCTATGAGTCTATAATATATTACTTGGTGCCTTGTATTTCTTTGCCTAATCGCAACAGACTTGCCAAAAAGACTTTTAGCCTTCATATAAATACTCATCTCATTAGTGATCAAATCTTGAACAATGACATCCAGGACCAACCTTTGCATGCATTTATAAAACCCATTCATCACTTCAATATCTTTTTGCACCTCTAACGCTTTTGGATAAACGAATTCTGGGTTAAAAAAGTGCGCAGCTGCATGTAAAGGCTGATGCAATTGGATATCCCATCTTTTGTCGATGATTTCGAAGATTTCATTATACTTCTCTTCTTTATGATCAAATGAACTTGCAATGCATTCTTTTGCCCTATCCATTGCCACATAAATGTATCACATGGGAGGTTTCTTCTCGGTATCAACCAATCTAAGCACTTTGACGAGAGGACCTGAGACCTTAAGGGCAAACACAACAGTATTCCAAAATGAAGGTATCAACAAAGTTTGTGCCATTCTTGTACTTTGTGGCTCCTTTGCCCATTTGTTTGAGGTCCAGTCTTCAGAGGTGATCATCTTTCTCAAATTATTTTTTTGTTGATGCATACTAGACAAAGTCAGAAAGGCGGTTGCAAATCTAGTTTTTGCAGGCTTGATCAACTTTTTCAGATTTGTATAGCGCCTCATCATGTTTAGCAACGTAGGTCGGTTGTAAATGTGGCCATGTACTGCAATACCTCTTTCAAATGTCTTTTTCAGTCTAGGTATCTTGAAAATGTCTTCTAACATCAAGTCTAAGCAATGAGCAGCACATGGTGTCCAATACCAGTGTTTATACTTGGCTTCCAAAAACCTCCCTATAATGTAACAATAACGAAGAATTATTATTTTCAAGTTTTTAAATTTTAAATACAAAACAAACTATGAGTAAACAATTTTGATGTAAGGAATGAGGAAATATTTTTACCTGCCAACACATTAGCTGTAGCACTATCAGTGATAACTTGCACCACATTCTCTTTTTCAACTTTCTCCACAAACTTGTCTAATAATTCAAATAGCTTTTGCCCATCCTTTGAATAGCTAGAAGCATCAACCGACTCAACAAACATGGTTCCTCTTGGACAATTAACTAAAAAGTTAATCAATGTCCTTCCTCTCTTATCAGTCTAGCCATCAGCCATTATGGAACACCCGTGTTTTGCACAATCCTCTTTATGATTCATCATCAAATCTTCAGTATGTTTCACTTCTTTTTTGAGTTAGGTAACCTGCACTTCATGGTAAGTTGGTGGCTTCATACCAGGACCATATTGCCTAATGGCTTCAATCATTGGTCTAAAACTCTCATAATTTACTGCATTAAAAGGGATACCAGCATCATACATCCACCTTGCAAATCTTTGGACTGCCCGAGCTCTTATTTCTTTTTTGTAAGGTCATTTGCATCAATTTTGGTTTGCTTCCCTTTTGCTTGGTCTCTTCAATTTTTCACCCTGATTCAGGATTAGGTGTGAAGTAAACATCCATAGGCCCTTTTCTCTTTGGCATTTTTGATTTGGATTTGGATGAACCTTGGCTGCTACTTGTCAACTTACGGCGTTGATTGACATTGATCTCAACAACATCAGCATCTTCATCTTCATCTTCCATGTCCATGTCATCGAAATCAGGCAACATGTTCATTGCTTCTTTTTGTGTCTTCTTTTTTGACATGAACTCTCTAATCTCTTCTCTTACATGAGCTGGACACTTCAGGCAAGCAGTGGCATTCCTATAACCTCCCGCGAGGTGTTGTTTCACCCGATAAACACCTCCATTTGATACGTTGCCACAAAAATTACACTCGAACTTGTTTAAATTATTCTCCTCTACCAAATGGGCATATCGCCACGTCGGATCTAATCTATTACTTTCCGATGTCATTTTCTACACAACAAATTTAATAAATGGAAAATAATTTCAGTGTAATGTAATGTGTGATGAATTAATTATTAGTAATTTTTTTCCCTAACAGATAAAGGAAAAAAAAAGACCAATAGCACATTGTATTAATTAATTATTTGTAATTTTTTTTTCAGTGCATTTTTTTTAGTTAATTAATCAGAATCAGAATCTATTTTTCCCTAACAGATAAAGGAAAAAAAAAAAACCAATAGCACATTGTATTAATTAATTATTTGAATAATTAATTATTTGTAATTTTTTCAGTGTATTTTTTTTAGTTAATTAATCAGAATCATAATCTTATTTGTATTAATTAATCAAAATCTTATTTTGTATAAAGGAAAAAAAAGAAAAAAAAAGACCAATAGCAGCACATTGTATTAATTAATCAGAATCTTATTTTGTATTTGTATTTGTATTTTTTTTCTAACAGAGACTCAAAGGCATAATTGAAAAAAAAAAAAAAAAAAAAAAAAAGGGGCAAAACAGAGCAGTCGAAGTCGAAGCCCAAAGAAGAAGAAGAATAAGGAGAGAGAGAGAGAGTCAGAGTCGAAGTCGAAGCCCAAAAAAAAAAAAAAAAAAAAGAACTGAACTGAACTGAAGAAGAAGTCGAAGTCGAGAAGACCAGAAGAGGAGGAGAAGAAGAAGAAGAAGAAGTTAAAGCATACCTGCGAAGTCGAAGTCGAAGTCGAAGTCGAGCAGCCCAATTGAAGTCGAAGTCCAAGGCGAGGTGAGAGAGGAAGAGATGACACAGATTAGGGTTCATTTGAGTCGTATTTGGGTTATATTGAACATAAGTTGTAATCCTCTGTGGTTAAGAGCCATTCGAACACACCCCGCAGCCATTAGATCAGATCTAGCTGTTAAACAATCAAGCGCGCCTAGGCGTGCGCCTTGTGCCTCTCTCGCCTGGTTCAAGTCGCAGCTAAGGCTCGCGCCTACCTCAAAGTGCCTCGCCTGGGACATGTTCAATCGCGAACTGTGCGCCTCGCCTCGCCTCACCTCGCCTTGCGCTTAGGCTCGCTTTTCACAACACTATTTTAGGGTGTAATGGATGGGAGGGGATTATGATGGATGTGGGGTTATTTAGTATTGTGTTTGTTTGTAGAATTGGGGAAGGGATTAGGATGGGGGAGGGGATTTAGATGGAGATTGGAAGGGGGATTGGGATGGAGGAAGTAGAGGTGGTATTAGAAAAATAGTGAGGGATTAGAAATTTTTTTATTTTTTTTATTTTTAACATATTGGGGATTTTTTTTTAAACATTAATGTTTAATTTTTTTTTATTTTATTATTTTTTATTATTTTATATAAAAATAATTTAACAATTCTTACACTAACAACTATCATCAAAACAAACACAATTTTACTTAATTCCCTCACTGTCAATCCCCTCACTATGAATCCCCTCCATTCTACCTCTGAAAACAAACGGGGTCTTAAAATATCACTCTTGAATGCACCCCGCTCTTGCACAAGAGTTTTTTGCTTATTTTTTTAAGTAATTCAATGATTTTTAGTGCACGAAAATAGAACACAGAAAAGTATACAAAAAGTGTATTGTGTTAGTAAAATTCAATTTAGGTGTAGTGTGAGTCAGTTAAAATAAATCTCAGTTACAAAACACACTTTTTGTGTTTTATGAATTAGTTTTTAGAATGTGAAGATAGTAGTTTGATGTATAACCATAAAATTTGGATGCAGGGCAACTTCTGCAACCACCCATGTTGTTCTCGGCCAGTTCAAAACTTGTGCCATTCTTCTCGGAGGCTTCATTCTATTCGGCTCCAATCCAGGCACAACTAGCATCTGTGGAGCACTAACGGCTCTTGTTGGTATGTCTTTCTACACTTACCTTAATTTACTTCCCAAGCAACAATTGGCGAAAGCAACTTCAAGACAAGCTCCGTACTCGTTACCAAAATCTAAGCTCAGCAAAGAAAACGGGGACACTTATGAGGGAAATAATGGCGAGGAATGTGTCTAATACTAGGTTCGACTGCGGAAAGGTAAACCAGTATACATGATAGAAGTTTCCACTAACCTGGTTGTTTTATTTTATTTTATTTCTGATTTAGAATTTTTGGCCCTTAGTATTTTGAGAATAGAATTTTTGTTGATGTCATTAAGTCTGACTACTAACCTGTGAATGTCTTGATTACCGTTGTTGGAGCATGTAATCATATCTTTGTGGGACAAACTGTTCCAAATGGCTTGTGTGCATATCATTCTAAATCTGTCATGAAGGTCACTCTAGTGTACATTGTCTATACAATTATATGATCTGGAAATGTTTACCCTTTTTTTTTTTTTTTTCAAAGCCGCTTTAAATGTTACCTGTTGGGAAAGGAAGGCTTTTGAATTTTCATTAATGTCACCAAAATTTTGGTCCTTGTAAACTTATTTTACTATGAACTCTCACATTCATCATATTGATCCTTGTAAAACATGTCTAGCACTCATTGTTACTTTTAATTAATTGTTTATAGTTGTTTACACTGTCCAACAATAGCCAAATGAACACAAAAAGAATATTAATTCAAATTTATTTCTTTCTCCTATTATGTTTGCTTATAGTCATGTAAATTTGAATTCTTATTCAATAAGTTTTTTCGTTGCATCAAATAATGTCACATTAAATTGACGTACTCTGTCACCAACAGTAAGCTTCATCGTAAATCTATTTTATGACAATTCTTGGTCAAGATTATCCTGTAAGGAGTTTTGATGCTCAAGAACACTCGAGGTAGGACCTGCCTCAGTTTTTCTTTCGTCAATTGCTCCCCAATCTTCTTGTAGGCCTTTCCGGCAATGGGAGCAACCCCCCTTCTGTGGGTTGGATCCATCGATCACCCAAATCACTAGTGCATGCCCCTTCTACCAAATCAGAACTCTAGTATAACATTTTTTGTGGCCTAAACTTGTGATCGATTCAAGTTCAGCAGATGACCTCTTGTTTGGGCCTGCACTGCCCAACTTTTTTTAAAAAAAATTGAGGCGTTACAATATTATTGGAAGGTTGTCTAATGGGGCAACTTTGACCAACTAGGAAAGGGAATGCTTTCCTACTAGTCAATATAAAGACATCACTCCAAGGGTTTCTGTTCGCAATCATACGTACTCAAAGCTGTCATTTTGCTACATTTCTATCTTTACTCGTCACTTGTTGACTAAAGCATTGGAGTGCCCTCTGGCGAACACCCTTACCGGGTAACTATAAGGCTCAATTTGTTTAGGATGAAATAGGTAAAAGATGAAAGAAAGAGAAAAAATTTAACTTTTATGAGTTTATTTAGTTTGAAAATGGTGGAAAGTAAAAAAAAAAAAAAAAAAAAAAAAAAAACTGATTTTCTTGTACAACTTCTATGAGTTTATATTGACATTGTAACCGAATTTTTTTTATTTCTTCCAAAAAAAGAGAAGTAAACACAAGAAAAATTGAATGTGTGAGTTATCTATAATTAAACTTTTAAATTTTTTTTTTTTCGTCTTAATCAAATGCTTGTGAGAAAATATATTTTATTTTTATTTTTTTTCTTTCATTTTATTTTATTTTCTTTTACTTTTATTTTTTATCAAATTTTCTTTCTAATCAAATGAAACCTAAGGTGCTTGAGGTTTGAATAAGTGCACCACTATATATTTGCTCATTGCCTGTACGGCACTCGGTCACCGTGTGGATCAAAATTTTCTGCCACTTTGGTAAATTTTCTTCATCAGCAATTAAGACATTTTAGTCCTACAAACTACAAAGGTTAGATAACACTTGTTAGTAAACAAAGCAAGAGAAAGATAACCCACATTTGCAGGAGTCAAATTGATAGGATTAAGGACACCCAAAAAATGATCAATAAGTAATTATAAATACAAATGAGGCACAAATATTTATGTGGTTCGGTCCAATGTCTATATCTACGGGAGAAAGAGAGAAAGCTTCACTATGAACAAAAACAAATACAAAACAGAGAAGGAAAAATCTCATTCTCTCAACTCAACTCACGGATCATACACTTTTCGCAACTCTCTTTTCTTCACACTTGATCTCTTTGTCAATTTAGCTCACATCTCTCCCTATTTATACACAAATGGGAGAACTTGCCTACTAGCAACCAATCCACCAAAACATAAATCGTAAGCCATCAATACAGCCACCCTACAAGGGGATAGCTCGGCTGAATGTCTCCAAAAATCTCTATCCCAAAACCTCTATTCTTGACTTTCAAAGCCAACTTCACATGGTGTGGATATTCAGCACAAATTACGGTATATCTCCTTAAACCAAGAGCAAACCTAGGACTGAGCATAAATGGCTGCAGCTCAGCCCAAAATTTAAAAAATCTGTAGAAATTTTTTTTTCAACCCAGCCCAGCCCTGTCTCGCCCCAAATAAGGGCCAATACTTTTTTTGTTTGTTTTTTAGATAGGTAGCCTAATAGCATCCCAATACTTACCCAAAAAAATAGATAGGCAGCCCAATAGGTTTGTATTTGTTTAAAGAACAATCTTCCAAAATAATCCTCACATCTTCCAATAAAAAGGCAGTGGCCCTCTTCGTCATCTCTAGCAGCCTGCAGCAGCTCCACTTTCCTAACATTTTTTATAAGTGTAATTACCAATTATTTTATTTCGTTGGTTGAGAATGGATTTGATTAACAATGGTTTTGAAATTTCGTCTTTATGCAACAAATATTATGTGCTTTTAGTTTTTTTTATGATGTTACCTTTGTTCAATGTTTATATTGCTTTTAGTTTTTGAACTTTGAAGGAGTTTTTTTAGACATATATAAATAATGAAGCTTAAATAAAAATTATTGAGGATATATATAAAACTCTAATATTTAAAATTATTGCGAATATACTCTGATTTAATATTAAATAGAACTAATTTTTTTTTAAAAAAAATTTAGGTTATAAATAATGGAACCTCCACACTTAAAAAAGGCAAAACCCTTTTCTCATTCTATTAATCAAAACAGAGGTCTAGTAGTACAACATCCATTGTTGTTGAAATCTCATTTTCTGATGTGCAACCTCCTTCCATGCCTCAAGCAAATAGACCAAGCGAATTTGATTCAACTGTTATTAAATGGGATCCTGGTTTACGCTTGCAAATTTGTGAATATCCAGTTAATCAACGGGATGAGGTTAGACGAGCTTATGTGAACTTGGGGCCTTATCAACGTAAACTTGAGTATCCTAGGTCCTCATTTAGAAAGCAGAATCACCGATTTCAACATTTGGTTTAAATAATTTTCTTGGCTATAGTATTTTCTTTCAAAGGATAAAGCATATTGTTTTTCATGCTTTTTGAAAATTGATCTAGATTCTGTAATTGATGAATTTGAATCTTTAAAAACTCATCGAGCACAACTTAGTTAGATTGTTTATAATCAATAAATTTAGATATTAATCTAGATTATATTATTAAATCCTCTTTTTTCTTATGTGGTTATACTTAAAATATATTGTATAAGTTTATCTTAATATTAACCCATCTCATCAACAAATCCTAGGTCCGCCCTTGCCTTAAACTATAACCATTTGCACCATGCCCCCAAACTCTAAATTCGATCCTTAATCACTTTAAAATGTTATCTTGGTTACACTTAATCCCTTTTGGTAAGATTCTGTTAGGGATTTACATAAAATCAAGTCATGTGCACGTACAATACTTATTGAAATTTTAAGATAATAATATTCTTATTTGGTAATTTTGTTTTCACTTTTTCAGTAAGAAAAGAGAGGTAAAGTGCACATGAGATCACCGGATAAATGTATCATTGCCCTAAAAATTTAGTAACTATGTCACATGCTATATACATGACTTAATTCCATTTAAATCCTCAACAAAATCTTGACAAAAATTATTAAGTGTAACAAAATAATCCTCTCCGTTAAAAATTATTAAGTGTAACAAAATAATCCTCTCCGACGGTTAGCGATTAAGTTTTGAAATTGAGTAGGCATATTATAAAAAAAAATGGTAAATATGGGAAAGATCTGAGAGGGAAGAGTTGTTGAAAGGAATCTATTGACTTCTTCTCGTGTCAGATAAAATTACAAACAAGAAATGGGTCAATTATTACAAATAATATGCACCAAGTTTTCATGGGTTAGGCCTCGTTTAGGAATAGACTTTTTTTTAGTAATTTTTTGATTTTTTAATTAAAATATGATGTAAAAAAATTAGAATGTTGGGGATGATTTTTTGGCTTTTTATGAAAAGATATGGAAAAAATAGAGAGAAAATGAAATATTTGACTTTTTGGTATGAATTGTTGGCTTTTTGATTTTTTTAGTAACTTTTTGACTTTTTGACTAAAAAGGACACTTGCCAAATGAGGCCTTAGAGAGTTTTACTAATTAGAGCATCTTTAATGACAAATGCTATTATAGCATTGTCATTGCCATTACAAAAATTATAGTATATACATAGGGGCGTTTTGGCAAGCACCAAAAAGGTTAATTTTTTGACATTTTAACTTTTTTGAGTCACATCACCTCTCTATTTTTTTACATCAAAAAAGTTAAAAAGTCATAAAAAAATCAAAAAATTAATTTTTTACTAATTTTTCCAAACACCACGTATATGGACCTTGGAAGTTGGAACTGATGAAGAAATAACAAATAAATAATATAATTAATGGAAAGACAAGACCAGAGGTGTTTGCTGTCCTCGCATGGAGGGTGTGTTTGCTATTGAGTTTACAGAAATTCTTCAAACTCCATTTGTTTACTCCATGACTTTGAACTCTCTTCAGATGATCTACATGTGCACTTCATGCAGGCACACCATATCTAAACTTGCAAGAGAAAAACAGTCTTTGGCTGGGCTGGCCACGTCAGGCTGTGAGATATTTATTTCAAATTAATTTTTGCTTGTTTTGATTAAAAATATTTTTTGAAAAACAAAAATGGATGGAAAACTGTTTTTGGCAGATCTCCATCCATATTTGTTTCGACATCTGGTATAATAAAAAATAAAAATTAACAAAAAAAGCTTATATCCAAGTAGAAAATACTTTTTATTTTTAAAAAATAAAAACGTTTTTCGAACTAAAGTTTTTTCATACCACCACGCCACTAAAGTTTTTTCATACCACCACGCCACTAAAGTTTTTTCATACCACCACACCACTGTAACCATCAACGTTGTTGTCACGCCGTCATCACTATTATAACTATTAATATATTAATTTTAAAAACAGAACTAAACATATGAAATCATCTTTCAATTACTTTGGATTTTTTTTCATTAGAAAAAAAAAAAAAAAGTAATCTTTTATTGGATTTGGTGCTTATTCACACAGTGCCGGTGGGCCGTAGGGTTCACACTAATTGGATTATTAGATTGCATTGCAAGGAAGATGACACATGCATTGTCGTTAACTTGTTCCAATGGCTATCCACATTCCACCTCTTTTCCTAATATTTTATTTATGGAATATTCAATGGTAAATTTTATTGGTAGTGTTTGCATTTTATCTTTTATGTCATCTCTATAATTTTAATTAATTTGATTTTGACTCTTATGTGTCAATTAGCCAATTGATAATGTTGCTTAAGGTTTTTGAAAGAAAAATAATCACTGTGTTAAACAAATTTATAAATTTATCTATAAAAGCATAACACGTGTCATTTATGTGCTTTCATAAAAAAAAAATATTAAGATAAATTACAAATACATCCCTTGAGTTTTAATTAAAATATGAATCGCCCCCAGTAATTTTAGAAATTACATTCCACTCCTAAGGTTTCTAATTTCATAACAAATCGCTATTTTATTAATAAATCATTAAGTTAATTAATAGTTTTTAATGATATTAGAAATATGCTTCAATTAATAATTTAGGTAGTTTTGTTATTGTATAGAAGAATAATTATGAATTTCATTTTTTTAGTTAATTCTATTAAATAAAAAATTCTAATAAGGGGGTATTTATAATTTTTCAAATCACTAGAGGCAATATGTACGTTAATCAAACTTCAGGGGGTATATTTGTAATTAAAAAAATAAAAATTGTAATCAATTGAATCAAATTAAGACAAAATTATAAATTTAAGATAAAAAGCGAGCCAATTAAAATAACACAAGAATAAAAATATAGGAATTATCGATATAATTTACCCAATATCCAATATTTCTAGCCTGTCCATCCATATCTACATTGAATATTATGGTCCTTTTCTTTTGACACACATCAATAATTTCATGATATCAGATTATTTATATTAAAAAATAAATTATAAATATAATTTTAAAAATAAATTATTCTATTTTTTAAAATCAATTATAAGTGATGACGTGGTAATTAATATCTAATTAATTTAATTTTTTACTTGAATAATTTTCTCTATTATCAACTCTACAAATAAACAATTTGAATCATAAAAGGTATCATTAACAATTATCTACAAGAACAAAGCAGATTTGTAATAAGTAGGTTTTAATTGGAACAATTGGCCCTTTTTCTCAATGGGTCACATGCACTATGCACCTTTATATAAGGACCAGAACTTAATGCATTAATTTTTAGTTTATTTTTTTATTTATAGATGGGAATGCATTAATTTAAAAGGCAAGTTTTGGAAGGACACATTGAAGCTACCCTTCTCTCTCCTTCCAACATAATGTGATCCCCATTTTTAAACTCATTCACTCACATGATATGTCAAATTTAATTTTAATTTTTTTTAAAACATTAGTTACAATATAATCCAAATTAATGCCTATTTTAGTGTCTTGAACTCAACACTCATCCTTTGACTTTCCATGTGATGGAAAGTAAAAACAAGTTTATGACCAAAAAAAAAATCTCAAATAGAAAATTTGAAAATGGCAGAAATATTGTAAATTTTTGTGGTCCCCATTTGTCATTCAAAGTAGGAAAAATAAAATAAAATAAAATTTCTCATCTACTTTCACATGCATAACTAAAAGAGACGAGTGAGTTAACAAACTAGCAATGCTAGGTATCATGAAAAATTTTTCATGAAAATAATCATGAAAGCTTTGTGACCCTTGGATTACACTTAGAATAAAGCACCACACACTAATCAAGGTAATCCAAGGATCATAAATTTTTCATGATCATTTTCATGACAAAATTTTCATGATCCCTAACTTTTCCCTTAACAAATAGCTGAAAGAGCACCAGCATTATAATCGGAAATTAATTTTAAACAGTACTGATATGTAAATTAAAAAATGATAAAGAATGATTCGATAAATTGTTTTCTTTCATTTCAAATTAAAAAATTATTAAGGTGACTTATTATTTCAAAACTTATGGGGCAATCATAAATACCATAACATTCTTGTAGAGTTTTCTTAGTTAAAGTTTTTGCATGAGTATGCTCAACTACTTTATTGAGAGTGCCAACTTAGTTGGGGTGCGCCTTACTTACAAACTGACTTTCTATCTCACTTTGAGTTGGTTCTCTACTATGTTATTTTATTTGATTCATGTATACACTCTCCTGTCTCATTAATAAAACATTTTTCTTAAGCATATTTTAAAACAATTTTAACGGGCTAATTAAAAATAAGTGGTTCTTTCTTTCTTTCTTTTTTAAATTGTAATTTTTTTTTTTTTTTAGCCATCTGGTATATAACTATAAGTAGCTATCTAGAGTGAAGGAAGAGTGAAATGGTAAGCCAAGAACTTCATTGATGTTAGTGTAAACCAAGTACCAAACACATCAATAATTCTATGTTCCCTTTTCTTTAGAAGGGCTTGCTCTATATCTTTCTCTGCTTAACTAAAACTATTAAAATACTAAAAATTATATTAAAAAAAAAAAAAAAAAGATAGCAAAGAAAGAACTAAAAAAACTAGAAGGAAATATTGTATTCAAGGTAAACCAACATCAGTAACATGGGGGGATCATGTGGCTTCCAAGTTGTGCACTGAATCCAATGGCTCTTATTTAATCCCAGTTGGCTCATCTGTGTGATCCATCCACATAAGCCTGTCTTGAATTTGCAGTTTTGTATATATATATATATATTTGTCCCCCTTTGTTGCCAGAGCTATATATTAGAGACCAAGAAGCACATAGTAAAGTATTGTTATTGGCAAAGCAATCAGCATCCCAAAAATAACCCTGCAAAAATTTCAAATTTTAAATTTCAATTCTCAACTCATAATTTATACTTTGAATTTTTCTTTTGATTAATCATATATAAACAGAGAAGTTGTACAAAATGATGTGGCAAATTTATATCCATCAAGTATGTTGGTAAAGAATCGTCAAAATATTTCATTATTTCGAACAGAAGCAAGCTTCTTTCCAATCTATTCAAATGGACTCGACAGTGCAGTTTGCCTTTTGTGGGCTCGTTATGGGCTCAACTTGATAATTTAAATCATCTAGTTTGTAGAATCCATAGTGTAGATTGTCTATGTAAAAAATCTTATTAATAAGATATTAATAGTCACACAATCGGTTTACAAAATCATGAAAAAATAGATGGAAATTATAAATAAATTGCTATTTATTTATTTATTTTTTTGCATGATTTTGTGATATGATATGTGGGTATTGATGTATAATCAATTTGATTTTTTATGAATGATGTATTCAATAGGCACTACGAACTTAATTGTTTGGATTATCAAAATTTGCCCACGGTGTGCCCATAGAAAGCGAACTACACTTTCCAATCTATGAGCCTTACTCTTTCAAAAACATTATTGTCATATTATTCTAGTGATTTCCTTTTGAAAGGATCATACATGGGGTTATAAAAAAGATTTAAAAAAAAAATTCTTTTCTTTGTCATAATTTTTGTGTATCCAATTGAGTGATTTGGAGTTTATGTGGAACAGAACATGGAAAGAAAAAACTTACCCAGTGCTAAGTATGTCAGGGTGGACATTGTACTCTTTTGCAAATACAAAGGGAACTATCCCTTGGGGAAGAGCAGCCTGTGGAGAAATTGAAACTCAAATTTTATTAGAAACGATGTGACCAAAAAGTCCATATGTGGGTTAGGATATCAATGTATCGAAACTATACAATAACCATGCTATACAGAAATTAATAAAATATTCATAAAACACTTTTAAAATAAAAAAAATGTTAAGATTCATTTGTAGATAGAAGAGAAGGATGAGTGAATCTGAATAAAAAAATATTATTTGTTTCACATTTTTACTTCAGTTTTTATGTGTATTTTTTCAATAAATGCCATGTATACATGCAGGACCTATTACATTTACGAAATAATGGAACTCATCATGTCTAATGAGAAGTCACATAAGAAGTTAGAAGTATTGGTAAAATATTTAGGAGCAAATCACACTTCAAACAATTTAATTCCTACACTTTTCACTTCAATTTTAGTTTGGTCCTTCCATTTAATTGAATGCTAAAATTAAAATTTTAATGACACATGTCAATTTCTTAAGATACACACGTATAAAAATGAATAATGCTTGGGACCCCCTTTTGGGGGTCACCCCCTCACCCCCCTTTGCCACGTGGCGGGTGGTGATTGGAAAAGCAGGAAAAAGAAAAAGAAAAGAAAAGGGGACCAATGAGAGAGAGGGGGTCAAAGGGGGTGGGGGAAAAAGGGGGGATGAATCATTGTTGATAAAAAATTGACGGTTATTTGGACTGAAGCAATTAAGTCGTGTTTTGAGAAATTGATAAAAAGTTGATTTTTTGACTTTTTGACTTTTTTGGTAGTTTTTTTGACAAAAAACTGGATTGTTTTGGCTAAAAAAATTAAAAAGTCAAAAAGTTGATTTTTTACCAATCTTCCTAAAGTGCCCCTAATATTGAAATCCAATTGTTTAGATTAAAATAATAAATCACTTTAATGCATCTTAAATGAAGAATTAGAGTTAAAGTACCTGAACAATGGCAACATGCAAAAGAACACCACGAAGGCCAACAGCAATAGAGGTAGCAGCAATAACTGCGGGTCCTGTCAAGAACCTCACCGCCATTGCAAATGTTGCCACACTCTTCCCACATGCTATTATCTTTGGTTGTAGTGCCATGAATAATCCTAATATTCCACAACCAAACAATAATAAATAAATAAATAAAGATATCAAGACTAAAAGTTAGATTTAATTTTCAAGTTCAGTAATATCAGTAATATGACAATTAATTAAAATATTAAAGGTTATACTCTCTCATATATTCTTTAATCATCAATTAATTATATAATTTGCACATCATTGAATCAAAAAAATATATTTAAAAAGTGCACTTGTAAATCATTTTCTATAAATAAAATACATACATATATTTAATCAATCAACTTCTCTCAACATTACCCCCTCATTTTTCATTTGTAACTGTTAATTCTCTATATTTACAATCAAGTCATAATATTTATAGAATAATACTATATGCACCAATTAATATACTAATTAGTGTACCAATTGATGATGTGACATAATTTAAAAGGTTTTTGATATTTGTAATATTATTAATGAGTGTGGTCAATAATAATGTCATAACTAGTGTTGGTACACTAGTTAGTACATTAATTGGTGCATGTAGCACCACCGATATTAATATGGTAAATTACAGTAAACCCTCTTAAATTATGACTCATTACACTTTATTTTCTAAATTAAAAGATTTACAGTTAATCCCCTTAAATTATTATCTTATTACAGTTAATCATTTTTGTTAGAATTCTGTTAGATTTTGCGTAAATCGCATAACACATTTATTAAATTTTTAGAACAATATTGCTCTTATCTAGTAATCTCGTTTGCACTTTGCCACTAAGATTATAGAGACAGTGTAAATGAAATTACCAGATAATAATATTATTTAAAACAATCAATAATGGATATTATTGTCCTAAAAATTCATTAAATGTGTCACATACTTTATATATGATCAAATTTTTTATAAATTTCTAACATAATCCTAACAAAAAAGAGGTTAATTATAATAAGATAATATTTTAAGGAGTTAAATGTTGAGTTTTGAAATTTAAATAAATTATAATTTTAAAAGGTTTATTGTAATTTTTCGTAAGTTGTCTTTATACGATATGATAGAAAAAATAGTCATGTGACAGTCTTTAAAAATGTCATGTGAGTATTTTTTTTTTTTTTTGTCAACCTATATAATGAAAAATTCATTAAAAAATTGGCATTGCAAATTGATCGTAAATGTAAAAGTTAATTATTACGAGTCAAAAACGAGGGATCAATGTAAAATCTAAGATGAATTGTAGAGATGCAAAATATAATTAAATCATAATTTAATAAAGAATAAGTTGATACCGAGGCTGAACATAGCCATTCCAAGACCAGCATCAGACAAAATAGATATTGATCCACTCATTATGGATGGCATTTTGATGTGGTACCTGCCAATCAAATTATCAACTTTTAGAATTTTTAAACTTTAATTACTATGATAGCTATATAATTGCATTATATGATGCATGAGGATCTTGTCTTGTATCAATCTGAAAAAAATTTAAAAAATAAAAATAAAAAGCACTCAAAAAGTTTTAGATAGAAAGAGGATGACAAAAAATTGATTTAAAGCTTATGGAGTGAATATAACTAAAAGTGATGGTTGGAGGTGACTTTAGGCAAAGGGAGTAGTTGGTGTGACAAAGAAAGGAGACTTTCGACCAACTAAATATTTAAAATTTTTACTCAGAATTCTATTCAAAAAAGGGGAGAATTTTGTTCTAAAATTTTGAATTCGTTTTATTTAAAAATGAGATAGTTATCTTCTATTGTCCTTATTAGACACAAATTAAAGAGTAAATGTATTGTAATTAAAATGATATTAATTAAATTGAAACTCTAGGACTACTAGCAATGATTGTGTGCTGATGATGCCGGTATTGGCACAACAAATTTTTGTTTTTGGATATTTTTATTTTAAAATAAACGGTTCACCTCATATTTATGATTACTTGACGAGGCATTTAATATTTTATTTTAAAATAAATGATCACATCGTATATCATAAATTCTATTTGTCATTATTACTTGATAATGAGTTGATGCTACCATGTTGAAAGTTCCTTGGAACTTGAAAGTGATTTTACGGTTCACAAACTTACTAAAATGGGAAAATAGCAATTCAATAGAATCTTCTTAAAATAATTGTAAATTAGTGAAATATTTTATCAACTTTGATAATTAAATTTATAATTTTTTTTTATAAATTTATAATTATTTTAACAATACTTCACTGATTTACAATTTGTTTAGTAGTTAAGATTTATTTAGAATTTGACCTTGCAACACAAAGTTTAAATGCACATAATAGATTAAAAATTTAGAATCTGAATTTTTTAAGTGATTTTTCCTAAAGTAATCTTAGAGTAATTTGTTATATGATTGAGATTTTTTTAAAAGTGATTATCAATATTATTGTACCCTCAACTTTTATATAATTAAATCTCAACCATTCAAAAAATATTTTAAAATCACTTTTCGAAAAATCCAAAATTTATTGCTTTTTTGCTAACTTTTCTGTTACTCTAGACTTTTCCTATTAGAATCATCTAAAACTGCATATGGTGCATGTAAAGAGAGAGAGAGAGAGAGAGAGAGAGAGAAGAGAGAGAGGAGAGAGAGAGAGAGAGAGAGAGAGAGAGTGAGTGAGTGAGTTAGGGGTACCTGAAGGATACAAGGGACCAAATAAGCCCTAAAAGACTTGAATAGGTATTGGGATTTCTAATAAGTTTCCTCCAAACCATGATAAGTATGAGCCTTGTCATTACACTTGCAGGAGGCATTTGGTGCTTCTTTTCTTCCAAATCTCCTTTTCAATGTCATCTACTTTCTTCTGGCATGCGAATGGAGACCCATTTGCTTGGAACTTACAACCACTCTCTGTTTCCATCTCCTTATTATCACTATAAAATTTTGAAGCAGCAGGGCTTGCATTCTCTATCAAATCATGCATTCCTACATGTCTCATCACTTATCATTCAATATATAATAAACTCATAAGTTGGCATAAAGGGTATACAAACATATAGTTTTCTCAAAATGGACTATAGTCAAAAAAGAAATGGATAAATTTGACTTTCAATTCTTGTATTTTATCTCACTTTAACTTTTTAATTGTCTTAGTCAATTTCTTAAACTTTGAGTTAAGTTATAATTTAGCCCAATTATCTATCTTGACAGAAAAACTAAAGTAATATTCTAATCAAACTAAAAGGGTATTAAGGACCAAAGTTGAAGAATTGAAGTAGGATTTTGGTTAAAATGAATAGTGCTAAGTGTAATTAATACTATTATGTAATTGTTTTTGTTAACTTTTGAAATGATATGACACAAATAGATTCAATTGCAACTTAACTCAGTCAAAATGATTGACTAGAATAACTAAAACATCAAAGAGTAAAACGAGATTAGATGTAAGTAAAGCGAAATTTACCCAATATATATATATATATATATGGACATTGGTTAGTTGTCTTACCTTTTGAAGAAGCAATATCTTGTTGTTGAACAACAGACTTAGAAGAATCAATTACTCCAAATTCAGTAGAAGCAGCTCTATTCACTGCATGTCTTAGATTCACCTCAGAAACGGGAGAAGCACTAGTTGAGCTCCAAACAAACATATGAAGTTCCTTATTAGGCATTCCATTTGCATTTGCATTTGCATTTACACCCCCACCACTTCCCTCTTTTCTCCTAGGTCCTCCTCCTCCTACAGTATTACTACTAGACCCTGAAAACATAGGATTTGGAGGTGGGTAAGAAGGAACTTGAAGAAGATTACTAGCACCACCAACACCACCACCGCTAGGGTTGTTAAATAACTCCCCGCTCATACTCCTCCCTCCTCTCTTCTTCCCCATCCTCAACATCTCTTCTTCAAAATTTGATGTTCTTGGTGTTGCCACTTTCGATGATTGCACCGAAAAAACATCCCCACCAAAACTATTGGTATACCCATGTTTTGGACTAGCTGCCTTACTCGCAAACATGGCATAAAAATCGGTTTGGTTGAAGCTCGAAGCCCTAGGGGTAGGCTCTCGCGAAGATTGTACTGAGTAGATCTCAACTCCAGTAAGGTTAGATGCTCGTGGGGTCATAGAATTCATCGAGTTAAAAACATGTGATTTAGTATTTGAAGAGATTACAGACGACGTTGTAGATCTCCTCACAACCACATGAAGCTTACCATCATCACCAATCTCTGCGTCAGCCTGAAGTGGTTCACGCCCATTGAGGGAAATCACGTCAGACTCAACGCGAAAGAGGTGATAGAGCCAGCAGTTTCAGGAAACTGCTCACTAATGAGGAGCTTAGCTCCTCGATACTCAAACATAAAGAGCATTAGGGTATACCAAATAACGCTTTGTAAAACAACAATTTGGACCATGAGATTGCCAGAGAAATCGCCATACATGGCCTTGAGGAGGGGGATACCCATGACAAGAGTGTTTGGGAGAGTGGAAAGTGAGAAGAGAGTGATCATCCACTCAAGATTTCCATTCTTGGAGAAGGATTGCCAGAGGAAGAGAGCAGAGAGAATGACAACTTTTTGAAGAGAATCGGCGGCGATGAAGTGGTAGTTCATGGCATAAGGGTTGTTGGAGGAGATGAAATGGAAGGAGAGTAAGGGAACGGCGAAGACGGCGACAAAGCGGTTGATGCCGGAGCATTGGTCAGGTGTGAAGATTTTCCACCACCGGACTGAACCGTAGGCTAGAACCATGGCTACATATAGTGGTACAACTGCGGCAAGAACATCATAAATGTCCTTCCCAGTGATCATGCTTTTAGCTCAGAGAGAGAGAGAGATGGATTTAGGAGGTGTGGCTTTTGTAGGAAGTCAAAAGGGTAATTGAATGAATTGAAGTGTATATGAAAAGCTTTGAAAAAGTTTATATACTGGTGTATTGTATTGAAGAGCACAAAAAGCAATGTAAACTGAAGAAGCGGCAATGTTGACGCTCATCTGTCCAAGTTACAATGCAAAGTGATTAAAGTCCTAATATAAATGTTTTTTTTTTTTTAAGCTTGTTTATATAAGTTGGTTAATTTATTTTTATTTTAGGAGTATGTGTCATATTTGGTACAAGTTTTATTTTTAATAGGTAGACATAACTTTAAAAAAAATGATAAATTATGATAGTAGTCTATGTATTTTAATTTTTATGTCATTTTAGTTTCTGTAATTTTAATTGGTTCAATTTTGATATTAAATTTATAATTTTGTCTTAATTTGGTTGAGTTGGTTACAATTTTTAGTATTTTTTTATGAAAAATATATACATAAGTGTCATGTACCATATTTGTAAGAGCAAAAAGCTTTGAAGTGATAAAAATTAATCAAGTCTTGGTGCTAGGCCCAATGCGATGCTCACTCCGAGGTTGAGCTAGGTTGGACCTCGGCCCTATGGCCAACACTTGCTCCGAAGCAAGACAATCATAGGAGCTCGGCCCAATGTATGAATGTCACTTCAAAGTGGGCCGAGCAACATTGTGGACCTCCTAGATGGGCAGCCAACCACTCCGAAATAGGTTGAGTAACATGGTGGACCTCCTAGATGGACAGACAACCACTCCGAAGTGGGCTGAGCAACATGTTAGACCTCCTGGTTAGACAACCATTCTAGAGTAAACCAACTTAAAGAAGGCCAATTCACTGAAGATCTTTCTTGGGCCCACAAGAGACAAACAACTCTACTCCTCTCCCTCTGTGTGAACAGAACGTGGAGACATAGAAGTGCAGAGGGACAAGGCGCACACATGACAGACCTGCATTTGAGTGTCAGGTGAGTGGTCGTCCTCCTTCAATAAGAAATGACCGTTAATGTGACAAACAAAACAGACCTGCACCCGAGTGTCAGGCGGAGTTGTTGTCCTCCTCCAATGGAAGACGACCACGAATAAGACACATTGGACAGATGGCGGAGAGAGAAGGTCTTGGAGGACAAGCAATCTTCTCCTATGAAAGGTGAACACTATTCACCCTCAAGGGATCTGAAAATCCACACACTTAACACATACACACTCTTTGTATTCTCTCTTCTTCCTCTCCGTGAGTCCCTGAATTTACCATCGGAGGGGTTTCCGACCAAACCCCGGTCGGGCAGTCTCACAATTTGTTATTTTGTGCAGATCTTCAATTCCTAAAGCATGCTATTCATCCACGAAGTTCAACCCTTCTTCATAGTGCGGAAATCACCCCCGCACAATTGGCGCCGTATGTGGGAAAACCACTACTTGCTTCGTGACGAACTCCGACGATGGGAATCGAAGATACACCCCACTCTGGGCTAGCAGAGAAGACTCCAATGACGGAGAGAACTAAAGATAAGGGTCTGGCATTCCCTCCAGCGCACGATGACCTTATGGACCACGACGATCAGACACCCAACGCGGTAGAGCGACGCCGTGTCATTGCTGTTGAGACATCTCAATGTCTTTTTGTTGAGAAAAACCACCCTGACCGCATCATCGACTTAATGGGTTTGGAGATCACTGAGCTTCGCACCCAATTAATGAAGTTCATGGCAACCCCAGCGGAGCCAAGAAAATCCGTTAGTGGACCATCGCAAAGGAAACGTACCCCTCCTTCCCCTCCGCCTCATAAAGAGCACTGCAGTAGTGGCCCTACTGGTAGAGAGCGTAGCCAACCGATTCCGGTACGTAGTGAAGGGGCCAACAGTAGGACGAGTAACCTCCAAAAAAATAACCTACGAGAATATTCTCATAAGAGGCAGAGGACTGTCAGCTGCCTATTTGAAACCTTTCATTGTCGTCGCGACGAGCGGCCTCACGACTTAAGAAGTTGGTTGAACGATAACAGATAAGAGGCATGATAGCTATGCAAGGAAGGAGAACGTCAACGAGATAGGGAGGAGGAACGCCAGCTCAATAGGAAAAGGGACTAGTTGGATAGGTCCATACACCAACAAGAGCGCCGCACTCTAGACCGGTTGGTGTCCACCCCTTTCTCCCTAGAGATAGAAGTTGTAGAACCTCCACGGAAGTATAGCCCACCAAAATTCATTCTCTATGATGGGAAGACGGACCCTCTGACTCACATTAGCCATTACTGCCAGATGATGTCCCTCTGGAATCGCAACAACGCGCTCATGTGTAAAGTCTTCCCTTCTAGCCTAGGAGAACTTGGCCTTCGATGGTTTGACAAACTCCCCAGTGGTTCGATTTATGACTGGACACAGCTCTTTGAGGCGTTCTTAGCCCGATTTGTCTCCAACAACGGAGTCTCGAAGCAGTTAGATACCTTGTTCAATATCCGAAAGGACAGAAAAGAGACCCTACGCTAGTACGCACGACGGTATTGGGAGGAATATGGCGACTTGGAGGAAAATGTTTGCAGTGAACAATTGGTCGTGCTATACTTCAAGCAAGGCCTACCTCCTTCGCACAAGCTAAGGCAGTCGTTGACGAAACGACCTACCCCCACTATGAAGGATTTAAGGGCCCGAATAGAGCAACAAGCTCGTGTGGAAGATGACGCTGCTTCAGTACATGTTGCAGTTGCTGAAGAAGTCAGACCGCCTCAACCACCTAGGACTGAGTAGCCAAGGAAGGATGAGCAGCGCAATAACTATGGCCAAAAGAACCACTTCACAACGGAAAACGAAGAAGAAAGGGCCAAGTCTTATGAAGGCATCACTACCGTCTTCAAAGAGCCAATATACAGGCTCATCAAGAAACTTAAAGGGGAAACCTTCTTTGTCTGGCCAGCTAAGATGCCTGGAGACCCTGCTCAGCGCAATCAGACACTGCGTTGCACCTATCATCGAGAGAAAGGACACAAGATGCAAAATTGCAGAGCTCTCAAACAACACTTGGAGGACTTAGTTACGGCGGGACACCTCCTACAATGGATAGACGTTGATAAGACGAGGGAAAAGAAAAGACTAGACCAAGCCCCTCCCAAAGAGAACCATGCCCTAAGCTTGGTCATCAATGTTATCCATGGAATGACTAACCCCGAAAGAGAAAACACCATTCGAGGAGAAATCCAACGAGCCACCCACATTCAACAGGTAATGTCGGTAGGACCTCCTCCCAAAAAGTCCAAGACGGAAGCCAGACCTTCTCGGCTTAATGTCGTGTTCACCGAGAAGGACCTAGAGAGAATCCAACACCCCCACACCGATGCCCTCATCGTTACAGTTGGTGTGGCCAACAAGTTCGATGTGAAACGAGTCTTGATTGACCAAGGGAGTGTCGCAGACATCATGTATTATGAGTTTTTCAAGAAGCTTGGCCTCAGTGAGCAACACCTGACACCTACCACCTCCCCTTTAGTTGGCTTCAACTCGCAAACAGAATGGCCGCTCGGCCAAATAACTCTGTCTGTCATAGCTAAGTCCAAGGTGGTCTCTGTTGACTTCTTGGTGGAAAACACCCCATCTCCTTACAATGCCATCCTTGGCCGACCTTAGATTCACCAGATGGAGGCAGTCCCTTCCACCTATCACCAAATCGTTCACTTTCCAAACAAGTATGGAGTAGAGGAGATTCGCGGAGACCAAGTGGCGGCCAAACACTGCTTCATTGCTGCCATGAAAACCAAACAAGTCTGCGACCAAGTGCAGATGGTGGAAGTACCTGACCAACCAGTTTTGGAAGACGTCGGCGGAGTGCCAACCAAGAAGATGGTAGAAGACCTGGAGATGGTCTTGGTAGAAAAAGGAAACCCAGACAACTTCTTCCTGCTGGGCATTTCCTTCACTGTTGGAGAGAAGGAGCAATTACTGGCTCTACTCCGTAAAAACATCGAACTGTTTGCCTAGTCGGCCTATGACACTCCTAGGTTGGACCCCAATTATGCTTGTCATCGATTCAATGTCCAATTAGGAGCACGGCCGATTGTTCAGAAGAGTAGATGGTCATCCGCGCAACACACCGTTAGTGATGAAGAGGTGGACAAACTTTTAGCTGCTGGAGTCATTCGAGAAGTATAGTACCCAAGTGGCTTTCCACACCGTGTGGTGAAGAAAAAGAATGCAAATGGAGATCTGCATTGATTTCACTAGCCTTAACAAAGCTTGCCCCAAGGATATCTTCCTCCTTCCACGAATAGATCAACTTGTTGACGCAACGGCTGGACATGAGCGCATGAGCTTTCTAGACGCCTACAGTGGTTAACCAGATCCCATGTTGGTCTTGACCAGAGAGAAACGGCTTTCATCAGCTAGAGGCACTTACTGCTACAAAGTGATGCCCTTCGGCTTGAAAGAACGCTAGTGCGACCTACCAGCGATGGTCACCAAAATGTTCAAGGACCCACTCGGTAAAATATGATGCATACATTGATGACTGGTCGTCAAAAGCAAGTTGGCCGAGCACCATCTAAGGGACTTGAGCAATGTTTGGAATTCTGAAGACTCACAAGCTTGATTGAACGCCTCAAAATGTGCCTTTGGAGTAGGATCAGAGAAGTTCTTGGGGTATATGGTGACTAGGCGGGGCATTGAAGCCAACCCCGACCAAATCAAAGCCCTCAACGACCTCAAAACGCCTACAAAGGCTAAGGAACTCCAGAAACTTGCTGGCATGGCTGCAACACTTAACCGTTTCATTAGTCGGTCCTCTGATCGGATGAAGCCCATTTTCCAACTTCTAAGGAAGAAAACTAGTTTTGAATGGGAAGCCAGTGCTCCAAAGCACTAGAAGATTTGAAGAAGTATTTGTCCTCTCCTCCCCTTCTATCTACACCTGTCGCTAACGAAGAGTTTTTCCTCTACTTGGCTGTTTCTGATCATGCTGTTAGTGCAGTGCTGGTCAGAGAGGACAGAAATGAGCAAAAACCAGTGTATTATGTTAGCAAGACCCTCTTAGATGTCGAAACTAGATACTTGCCATTGGAGAAATTGGCATCTGCCCTATTAATTGCCTCTAGGAAGCTTGTTCACTACTTTCAAGGACATACCATCAACGTCTTCACTGAATTCCCCCTCAAGTCAGTGTTCAATCGAACAGATTTCTCAGGGCGAACAGCAAAGTAGACGGTGGAGCTTGGAGAGTTTGACATCAAGTTCCAACCTTGAACAGCCATCAAAGCTCAAGTCCTGGAAGACTTTGTTGCAAAATTCACCCCGGGACTAGTTGTCCCCTCCGAAGGGAGCTCGGTTTTGGTCACTATGACTGCCCAGTACAAAAGGCAATCCCCAGCCAAAGCATGGAAACTTTTTGTCGGAGATGTATTGTAACAACCCTCGTACTGATTACCGAATAACCACTGAATTATATACTGATTATTGCTAAACTGAACTGATAATGACTGATAAGTGAACTGGATGAACTGCTGAACAGACTGAATGAAATCGAAACTGAAATTGAATAAGTTTATTTATTGAATTGCGTGTTGCATCTGTTTGATTGATTGATTATCTATGTAAATTCATATGTTTAAACTGCTAATTGAAGGCCTTATCGGCGGCCGAATTAAGAACCGTTTAGTGTTTTAGACTCGGTAGAATAATTGTGATTTAACGATATATTTATCTAAAAATTGATTAGGAATGATTAAATTAGATTAAATGGAGTTAATTAAAGAGTTTGACTTATTTACTAAATTGCCATTGGGTGGAGCTTAGTTTATTCACATATGTTGAGCCTTATACATGTAGATTAAACTTTTCCTCAGCTCTTTTGTTGCCTATAGCCGACCATAGAGAGATAAGAGTGAGAGGGTGATTTCATTTGGTGTATTGGCTTGCTCTTGGAAAATTGCTTGGAAATTGAAGCTTGAAGCATAGATTGCATAATTGATCTCCTAGGCTCTCAATAGAAGACTAAGGTAGACAATCATCCCTTATTGTTGTCTTTGAGCTAAATCTTGCATGGGTTTTTGCATCATTGTAAGATTAAGTCATGTTTTTGCTCATAAATAGTGAATTGGAGCTCAAATGTTACATGCATGCTTGAATTGATGCATTTTGAAGTTAAATTCTTGGAGAATTATACATGCATGTCCATGTTTTTATTATAGTCCAGGTTTTCATCATGTTCTTGAAGAAAGAGTCCATTTGGACAAGGATTGAAGCTTGATTTTGGTTTAAAGCTCATGTATTGTATTGTTCTTGAAATGAGTTTGAAAAATGGCTTTGATTGACCAACTCTTGGCCCTTGCATGTGTAAATTGGCTTTTGAAACTTGTTATACATTGAATGTAGGTGTATTTTCCAGAATTTGGGGCCAAGAGGTTGAGTTTGGATGATTGAATGCTTGGTTCGAACTTGGAAACAAATCTGGAAATTCCAGATTTTGCTTCTTCGCTCGAGCGAAGGATTCCTCGCTCGAGCGAGCTCCTTTATTCAGGGCTCCGCTCGAGCGAGCATCGAGCGTGGTATCGCGCGTAAAAATCGAGCATCCAGTATTTTCACTGTTCACCAGCTCGCTCGAGCGAAGGGAGGCTCGCTCGAGCGAAGCGCCTATTTTCAGCAACTTTTGAAAAATGCCTTCCGACTGTATTTTTGCATCCTCATCGCATCCTAGGCATTCTTAGCCTAGTTTAAGACATCTTAATGAGGATTTAGACATAAAACACACCGAGGAATTTAGGGATTTAATTATCACCCTTCCGACTGTGAACTTAGTGTGTGTTCTATTTGTTAACTGTTTAGGGTTGGCTCTCGGGACGCGCTCTAGCTGCTATTAGCCCAATCTCTGTGAGTAACAGTTGTATAAAGATATGTTCAAAAATGGTTATCTGATTATCAACTGAACTGTTTACGGAAATGTAATTATTTACTAAATGATGTATGTCCGTTATTTCTGAAACTGTACTGTGGCATCCTTAGCACCTACTGTTACTGATTGTACTGTTACAGAGATCTCTGTCGGTTTCTTCGTGGAACCATACTGTTTACTGAATGACTGGCCATCATTACTGTTCGGTCGTTATGACCTACTGTACTACTATGCTAATGGATGTACCACATATGACTGATAACTGTTCTGACTGAAAGACTGAAATACTGTTTAAATGAACTGTTTTCATTACTGTAAGGACATTTCATTCTTAACCTCTTTATGCTTTATGTTATTCACTGGGCTTTAGCTCACTGTCTATATATATATGTAGGTTCTCAGCAGCCAGACCAGAGCTAGGAGCGTGGGATTGGTCCCCAGTTTTGTCAAGCCAGCCTATGTGCCTCACTGTGAGGTTCCGTGTTGCCATGTTTATGGCTTTGGGATTTTGTTTGGGTTTTCCCATCGGACTCCTCACTGTTTTGTATCACTGTATAGACTGCTACTGTTTTACTGTACTGTTATCGAGGGAGTAAGTCCCCGTACTGAATGTTTGTATGTGATTGTATAGGCTGTATATAGACCGTACTGTTTTGAACCGTATGAATGCATGAAAAATGTTTTTGGCATACAGATTTACACAGCTCAATGGACACTAGTTATTTACTGTATTGGCTTCCGCCAGGCCCTGAACTCTGTTATACTGTATTACTGATAAGCAGGCCTTCGGTAATCTCGGATTACTGGCCGGTTACGGTGCTAAACCCATAGGGCCGGGTTTGGGTCGTGACAGAGTGGTATCAGAGCGATACTTAACCACGAGTTATACCGCACACACGTGTCCAAATGAGCTATAGCGTGTCCTAGAAAAGCAATTAGGGCATCTCATGAACTTGAAAAGTGTGTGCTTATGACTGATTATTATGTGATAAAATGTTAAACTGTTTAATCATACAACTGCTTATAATGATAACTATCATAACTGCTTATAGTGAAATGGATAACGCAAGCACTGCAAATGAAACTGAATCATCATCCTCTGAGGCCAGAATGGCCAGACTTGAACTAATGATGGGACTGATAATTGAAAGGCTAGATCAACAACAGAATCCACAGCCACACTCTCCTCCTCCGGTGCAACCGGAACAGAATGTGCAAAATGTGAATGCAAATGAGGGGGATATTATTGCTCTTACCCAAAAGTTCAGCAAGCTAAAACCGCCATCCTTTCAGGGAGGCCTCGAACATTGAAAGCTGAAGCTTGGTGCTTGAAACAGAAAAATTGTTTGAAATGTTCCCGTGCTCCGAAGCCAATAAAGTACTGTTAGCAACCTTCACCCTTCAGGAAGAAGCAAGAAGGTGGTGGATGTTGACCCGCGATGCAAATACTATTGTGACTTGGGCTCAGTTCAAGGAGTCCTTCTTCGAAAAGTATTTTCCCCAGTGCATCAGGGACAGAAAAGTGACTGAATTTGAACAGTTGAGACAGGGTAAAGAGTCAGTTGCAGAGTATGAAAAGAAGTTTACTGAACTTGCTAGGTATGCACCACATATGGTGGATACCGATTATAAGAAGGCCAGGAGGTTTGAAGGCGGCCTTAGTGTTGCTATACAGGACCGAATAAGTGTTTGAAAAATGCCAACTTATGTAGGTGTTCTCGACCGGGCATTGATGGCCGAGACGAATATCGCAGCAGTGAAACAATCTGAAACACCAACCACTGAGTGGCAAGGTAAAAGGCAGGGTTTCAAATTTAAGAAAGGCAAGCATAACCCAGCAAATAAGAAACAGAATACGGGGTCGACGACTAGCCCCAACCAAGGGAGTGGATTTATTCCACCCTGCTCCATATGTGGCAACAAGCACAAAGGGGTTTGCTATCAGATTTCTGAGCTTGTTTCAGATGTGGCAAGGTGGGCCACAGAATTAAAGACTGCCCTTCTGCTCCACCAGTTAGTGGTAAAACTACACACCGAACGCAACAGCATCAAATGTAGCACCGAAGCCTAACCCCAAAGCTACCGGGACAGAGCCTATGAGGCAGGGCCGAGTGTTTGCCCTAGTACCGGGAGATGTGCAAAACACTGAGACTGTCGTGTCAGGTATCCTCTCTATCTGTGCTCAAAATGCATATGTATTGATTGATTCGGGGTCTACACATTCGTATGTATCGCATGCTTTTTTGCGTAAATTGAATAGACCCTTAGAACCCATGAACTATCTGCTAGCTGTATCATCACCCGTTGGGGGATCCATGACATGTGCATATATGTATCCTGCTTGTGAGATTATTGTTGGGGATATGCATCTATTTATTGATTTACTGCCATTGAATATCGATCATTTTGATGTAATATTGGGGATGGATTGGTTACAAAAATATCATGCTACTATAGACTGTGTAACAAAGCAAGTTGTTTTCCGTCCACCGGGTTTGCCTGAGTTTGTGTTTGATGGGGTTGGAGTAGTGCCTCCTCCATATCTGATTTCTTCTGTGAAAGCTGTCAAACTGATTAGGAAGGGATGTAAAGGATATCTGTGTTCTGTACTGACTGTATCTGCTAGTAATGATGTTAAAACTGATGCGAATTGCATTCCTATTGTTAGAGAATTCCCAGATGTATTTCCAGATGATTTGCCAGGGGATTTGATCGACAGGGAAATTGAATTTACTGTGGATGTGATTCCGGGTACACAACCGATATCTAAAGCTCTTACAGAATGGCTCCAACTGAACTGAAGGAATTGAAAGTGCAATTGCAGGAACTGTTAGACAAGAAGTTTATCAGACCCAGTACTTCACCATGGGGTGCACCTGTTTTGTTTGTGAAGAAGAAAGATGGCTCACTGAGACTGTGCATTGACTACCGTGAATTGAATAAGGTAACTGTGAAAAATAAATACCCATTACCACGTATTGATGATTTATTTGATCAGTTACAGGGTGCACAAGTGTTTTCCAAGATTGATCTCAGATCGGGATATCACCAAGTGAAAGTTAAACCAGAAGACATTGGTAAAACTGCTTTTAGAACGAGGTATGGCCATTATGAATTTTTAGTTATGCCATTCGGAGTCACGAATGCCCCTGCTGCATTTATGGACCTCATGAACATAATTTTTAAACCATACCTTGATGATTTTATTGTGGTATTTATTGATGATATACTGATTTATTCTAAGACTGTTGAAGAACATGAACACCATCTGAGACTTGCCCTACAAACCTTAAGAGAACAGAAACTGTATGCTAAACTGTCTAAGTGTGAATTCTGGATTGATCATGTTATGTTTTTGGGGCATGTGGTTAGCAAAAATGGAATTTCTGTTGATCCTCAGAAAATTGAAGCTGTAGTGAACTGGCCTAGACCAACAAATGTAACCGAAGTCCGAAGCTTTTTGGGTTTGGCTGGATATTACAGAAGGTTTGTCAAAGATTTCTCCAAGATTGCCTTACCACTGACTCAGTTGACACAGAAGGGGATATCATTTGACTGGACTGACCAGAGGGAATCAGCATTCCAAGAGTTGAAAACTCGACTTGTGACTGCACCGGTTTTGACTCTACCTTCAGGTACGGATGGTTATACTGTGTTTAGTGATGCTTCTCATAAGGGTTTGGGATGTGTTTTAATGCAGAATGGGAGAGTTATTGCCTATGCTTCCCGACAGTTGAGACCGCATGAAAAGAATTACCCAACCCATGATCTGGAACTTGCTGCAGTGGTTTTTGCACTGAAAATTTGGCGTCACTATCTGTATGGGGCAACATGTGAAGTTTATACCGACCACAAGAGTTTGAAATACTTCTTCACCCAGAAAGAACTGAATATGAGACAGCGGAGATGGCTTGAATTGATCAAAGATTATGACTTACAGATTCTGTACCATCCGGGAAAAGCCAACACCGTTGCCGATGCTTTGAGCCGAAAATCGATTGGCAACTTAGCCTATTTACTGACTGGACAGAAAGAGCTGCTTGGTGATCTTGAAAAGTCCGAGATTGAAATTGTTTTGAAGGAACAAGGTGGAACCTTAGCTGCCATTACTGCCCAACCAGCATTGATTGAAGAGATTAAGGAAAAACAACAACTGGATGATTTCTTGAAAAAGGTTATTGAAGAAAAAGATTCTAAACCGAGACCGGGGTTCAAGTTTGAAACTAATGTACTGAAATTTCAAGATAGACTGTGTGTACCTGTAACAACGCCCGCGGGGACCTCGCTACAGTTCGGACTCGATTTTGTTGCGGTTCTAAATCTCGAACCAAAGAGTCCAAATCCGGCAAATCATTTTGAGAAAAACTGATTTTTTGAAAGAAGTGCCAAACATGGACTGCTTTGCCAGATAACAGAGTCGCCACCTAAATATTTTTTAAATGGGAAATTTAGGAAACCCTGACTCGTGCCAAAGGCCACGTGTCCGTCATCACCAAAGTTGGCTCGGGAACTCGGGTACGATTGGGGAAGGTCACATCGTGAGCACCCCCGCTCGCCCGGTCAAAGACCGGCCTCTACTAACCATGATATCTGTTTTTGAAAACATTGTGAGTTCTTATTCCGATTATTAGCCTAGGATTACTATGTGATGCTCGCAGCAGACAAGTATAGACTGGGCCGTCTGAATTGGAACAAAACATTTCATGTTTGCTTGTTTGAAAAGTGGTTTGCTACCCGCAGGTAGGCTAAAATGCGAATTTGCCACCCTCAGGTGGGCTTAGAAAATCAAAGTTGCCACTATCTAGTGGGCTTAAACAACATCAAATTGTCCAATTCATAACTCAACCTCCACCCACAGGCATTCAAGGCAGTTATATCACATAAGCATATAGCCTCATGGCAAGCATGCTATCATGGCAACACTCACACGCATGCAAGGATGCTAAAGCATAAAACTCACCTAGTACTCCAAGCCAAAACAGGAACCGATTAGAAATCATGCATGATCCTAAGTATACAGAATGCCTAATGCAACACATGCAAAATGCAACTATAGCAGGCTCGGCTATTCTAAAGATGGCATGAAATGCTACAGCTAACATGTATTCAATTTGGAATTGAAATACAATGCAGTTTGTATGATGCGCCGAGCCCGGTGCGTGCAAAACAGATGAATGATGCAAACATGCTGTCATACTGTATGCTAATTGAAATATGCCCTATATCTAACCATCGTAAGCAGGTAAATAAAAGGGAGAAAGAAATGGGGGTTGGAAGACATATACACACACACGCACACTTATTACATTTGTGCCCTCGCGCAGAGGGTCCGAATAAATATACAGTCCGAATAAAGAATATACAGTCCGAAATATACAATTCTAATTAAATTACAAATTAATTACAAAAGAAGTAAAACTGGCATGCAAGCCAGGGACTGCCTCGCTTCTGATGGATGATGTATGCGGGCTGCCTGGCGCGGAAATCCACCGGGATGCCCAATTAGCCTCTGTTTGCAGTATTTCTCGAAATGCGCGCCGAGTTCGAAAATTTGCGATTCTTCAATTCGCTGCAACAGAGAGCAGGAAAAGGGCACAGCAATGTATTTCACAAATATATGCATGCCTCGATCCTCGTGCCACCAATCACGCATACCGATGCATGATGGCCGAGGAGCGATTGCACAACTCAATATGGGATGAATGCAGATGATGCTAACCAAAACCTAACTCCATCATGGATAATCCGGAGTGTCGGTGACTGGGAATTGAGACCCGTTCCGTTACTCGGAGTACGAAACGTGCCTCGTTTCCCGTGCAAATGCATGATATGCATGAAATGCAACTAACATACGATAGCATGCACATGCTATGAAATGAGATGCCTCGAAATGCGTGCCCACTGGCACGCGAACCGAGGTGATGACATAAAGGCACGAAATGCAATGATGGGCTTACACCAACATGAGAAGGCCTCAGCCACACTCATACGGGATGCCGGAATGATAAAAGAAGGGCCTCGAAGTGCGTGCTCACGGGCACGCAAACTGAGACGATGATGAAATGCAAATCGATAAAACCGAAGTGCCTCGAAATGTGTGCCCACAGGCACGCACACCGAGGCGATGATAAAATGAGAAATCGGATAAAACCGAAGTGCCTCGAAATGTGTGCCCACAGGCACGCACACCGAGGCGATGATAAATGCGAAATCGGATAAAACCGAAGTGCCTCGAAATGTGTGCCCACAGGCACGCACACCGAGGCGATGATAAATGAGGAAATCGGATAAAACCGAAGTGCCTCGAAATGTGTGCCCACAGGCACGCACACCGAGGCGATGACATACAGGCATGAAAAATGTAGATTGGGCTTACACTAACATGAGAGGGCCTCAGCCACACTCACATCAGATGCCGGTGACGAAAACGGAGCGCCTCGAAGTGCGCGCCCACGGGCGCGCAAACCGAGGCAAGGCGGAATGACATGGGAAATGATATGCAAGCATGGCAATGGAATTTCAGCACTCACAAATGATGTAAAACAGCCCCGAAATGATACGGAATAACAACCGAAGCATGCAATCATCCCGAAAATGTGAAATTAAGCCCCGAAATGGCCTACGGCCATGCTAAACATGCAAAATATGATCATGGCAGCAATAACAGTAGCAAGGCAGTCCCGAATATGGCATTTTTTCAGTAATAAACATGGCCAAAATGCAAGCACAGATATGGCAACAATAGCTCGCAAGATTAATGGCCAAAAGAGCATTATAAAGGGAGATGGTATATAGAAAATGCAAATGGACAAACTTTCTTCTACAACATCAAAGAGGACCCAAAAATAAGCATATATGCAGAAGATGGCAACCTCTAAATCATAAGACAAACATGCCAAAAATGGAAGGCAAAATGGAGCCGCAAAAGGGTATAACACAAGACATGCAATCTATACATCAAATGACCAAACCTTCTTCATGAAACATGTAAAGGGGGTCAAAATAAGACCAAAACCAGTAGGGGTCGAAGTCCCAAAAACAAACACAAATAGGTCAAAAATTGGATACAAAATATGGCATACTTGATGAAATTGAAGGAACTAGTATATACAATGGCCAAATGAAGTTGAGCTCCTCTACAATGTTGTAGAGGGGCTCAAAATAAGCAAGAAAGCAGTAGGGGTCGGAGCCCCAAAAACCAACACAAATAGGTTAATTTTAGCATGCAAAAATGTGACAATCTTGATGAATATTGAAGGAACTAGTATATACAAATACCAAATGAAGTTGAGCCCTTCTACAATGTTGTAGAGGGGCTCAAAATGAGCACAAAAAGTAGGGGTCGGAGCCCCAATTCTCAACCAATTAGAGTATAAAAAAGGATCAAGAAAAAGCCCCAAAAGTTGGTTTTGAATACTTACCCTTGAAGACTTGTCTTTCTTTGCTTCTTGGCTTGGATTTGTGGCTTCTCAACCTCTGAAATTCACTTCCTAGCTGCTGGAATGGTAGTGTTGATGGTGGAGCTAAGGGTTGATGAAGAGGAGAGCTAGGAACTTGGAAGTTTTTTAAGGTTTTGGCTATGGAAATGAAGCTTTTAGAGAGGGATGTCTTGAGGCAATTTTTCTAACCTAGGCAAAGGAGCTGTGGTCCTTTAAATAGGCAAAAAGGTGTAAAAGGGGAGGGAAAAGCACCAAGCTTTCCCTCCCAAAATATCCCCCGGATGGGGAGATATTTTGGCAAAAATATCCGGACAGCTGGAATGAGCTGGAAAGCAAGAAGCTGGCCGGCCAGGTGGTTTTCTGCAAGGTGGCCGGCCGGCCACCCCACCTGGTCGGCCAGCCACTCCCCCTGGCCGGCCGGCCATGCCCAAAAATGAACTCAAGAATTTCTGGCCGACCACCATACAGTAGTGTCCTCCCATGTGTGTAGATCAATGCCCCAAGGTCGGAATCTGGCAACTCTGAAGCAGAAGTCACAACATAGAGCTTGAAGAAGAGGCTCAAAAATGAAATCAATTTCTGGCCGACCACCTTCTTTTTGTGTCCTCCAAGATGTGTAGAACAAGGATCCAAGGTTGAAATTGGCAACACTGAAGCAGGAGCCACAACATAGAGCTGAAGGAGGGCCAAAAATGAAACCTGTTTCTGGCTGACCAGTAGTTTTTAGGGTCCTCCCATGTCCCTGATCACAGATATGTAGCTTTGGTCGGAAGAAAATGGGCCTAGGGTGTTCAACATTGGCCCGGAAGTGAGCAAAACGGGCGCCGGAGGAGCGAAACTGGTTATCTGGGATAATTGCTGGCCTCCTACCCTCCAGTGATCTTCCCAATGTTGAAACAGAGGTACCTGCCAAATTTGAACAAAAACTAATGAGAAATGAACGCTCGGGGCCAAAACCGAGCCATTCGGGATCCCGAAAATGGGCTGCGGGTGCCGGAAGTGGTGTTCGGCAGCGAAGTGGGTATCTGCAACTCCAGTGTCCCTCGGAATGACAAAACAGAGGTTCCTGCCAAAAATCAGAGAAAACTGATACAAAATGAATGCTCGGGGCCCAAACCGCGCAATTCGGGGTCCCGAAAACCGGCTATAGCACCGAAAGTGGCATACGGCCACGAAGTGGGCATCGGGGGCCCCAGTGTTCTCAAAATGATAAAACAGAGATACTGCCAAGAACCGGAGAAACCTGATGCGAAATGAAAGCTCGGGGCCCAAATCACGCAGTTCGGGGTCCCGAAAACCGGCTGTAGGCACCGGAAGTGGCATACGGCCACGAAAGTGGGCATCGGGGGCCCCAGTGTTTCAAAATGATAAAACAGAGATACTAGCCAAGAACCGGAGAAACCTGAGATGTTGGCGGTCCCGAGCCGAGGCACACGGCCTGACGGCCCCGAAAACCGGGAACCGGGCTCCGAAATGGGCAAAATGACCTACGGCCACGAAAAGTAGCTCACGGCCACCGGGAGATAGTCTACAGGACCACTCCCTTCCCTCAGGAAAGAAACAGAGAAAACCGAGTCTGGTCGCAAACCGAGACAAGGTATAGAGAATTTTGGAAGTTCGGAGGCGGGGCGCACGGCCGCGACTCTGAGACTTCTGAATGAGCACAGTATGCAACATCGCCGAGCGCTCAATCGGTGACGTCTGAGTCTTAAGGTCGGTTAATGGGGTGTCTACAGTTGCCCCTCTTTGACAGAACTCGGAAGTCATAACAATGACGGGAGTGAATGTCAAAGCCCAGAGACGACCCATTTTTTGACAAGGCCGAAGACTTAGACAAACAAACAGGATAAACAGAGATATGTGTGCCCGCAGGCAGGGGGCAAAATGCAATGATATGCACAGAGCCAGATGATCATGCAAATGCAGCAAGCTGTAATGAAGCAAGTATTGACAAATAGATGCAACAGTTTTAAGCAAGAATGCAAAGCAACAACTACATTTCATGCAGTTAGGAATGCGGAGAATCATTCATTCTCGTCGCGTCTCACACGGAGAAGATACGATACCTGCGCGATTCGTCTGGTCGCACCAGCCTCGAATGAACCGTACATACAATATCGTGCCTGCAAAAGAGAAATGCAACAAGAACAATATGCTAACAACATATATTCAATGCGTGATCCCGGGATTCGAAAGTCTGACACACAGTGTCGGTGAACGAATGCAACATAACGCGAGAAAAGATAATGCGCGACAACGCATGTTCAAGCATAGAAGTATTGTACACAAGAAATCATGCATGACAATGCAAACATTCATGAGAATGCAAATTATGAGCCAAACAATGTAAACGAGCACAAATCAGGATGCCCATTTGACATGAAATGACGAGCGGAAAAGCGCATTTCGGCGACGTAACTCAATCGCGGCCTCTGATCACCTCCCGGAGAGGTCACAAACATGTTTAAAAAAAGATACACTCTGATTTTGATGAATAATGAACGGACACATGTCAGAAATTGCAGTTAAAGTTCCAACGGAGCAATTCCGCGCCAGAAAGTGCGCTTTTCTTGAACTTTTCAGGTCCCGGGAACTCCAAAATTCCTCAAAATTTGCAGAGAGGTAGGGGAGGGGGTGGAGACATGGTCGGCCAGGCCTTGGCCCTAGAGAGGCTGTCGGCCAGGTGGGGAAAAGTGAGTGGCCGGCCAGCCAGGTTAGGTGGCCGGCCGGCCATCTGCCCAAAGTAGGGGCATTTTGGTCATTTTCGGATTTTCTATATATACACACCTCCATTGCCTCCGAATTGCACCCCAAGTGTGGAATTCTCTCCTCTTGCTCTCTAAGCCATTCTCTTGCTCAGATCTGCATTTTATACGCGTCCCTCGCCTCCCACGCAAGTTGTTTCTGCGAAATCCTTCAGTTTTAAGCACTTTGAGCCTACTAAAATTTGATTTCGGAGCTTCTCATCTCATTTTCACCACCTGAGGTAAGTTTGTCTCAATATTTGGAATATTTTCCCGGGGGTTGACTTTTGTTGACTTTTTATTTCCCGAGAGTTGACTTTTGTTGACTTTTTCCAATTTTGGCTCATTTTTGCTCATTTTTGCAGATTCCGAAATGGCCGGCAATTTCCCCCACGGCGGAGGTTTCCCTGGTGCCGGAGACGACTTTGACTTTATGACTCTACCCCGAGGTCCGGCCTTTCTTCCCCGATCAATACGCTCCAGCGGTACACAGGCTTCCGCGAGCCGTTTTCCGTCATTTTACCGATTTCAACGATCGGGTTCCCGGGGATCTGCTTCTACGAGAGCCGGAGCAGCATCTTTCTCACGATGCGCGAGAGGTATTTTACTTCACCTCCCGTAATTTTCGTGCACTTTGTAGCTTTGCCATGCTTAAACATACAGTTGTAGCTTACGACATAGTACTTTGTTTGCACTTTGAACACGTAGTTAAAACACTTGAATTGTTGAACACACGGTTCGAATCTGAAGGTGAACACACACACACTGACCACGAGTAGAACACACACAGTCCAAACTCTGATTTCTGAACACACAGTCCAAGTTGATGATGAACACAGCCCACACTGATTAGGATAACACACGGCCCAAAACATAGATTTACTGAACACGCAGCCCAGATTTGAAGTGAACACGCAGCCCACTGATTAAAGTAGAACACACAGTCCCAAAATCTGATTTACTGAACCCACAGCCCAAGTTGACGTGAACACGCAGCCCACTGATTAAGAATAGAACACACAGTCCCAAACTGCTTTACTGAACACACAGCCCAGATTTGACGTGAACACGCAGCCCACTGATTGAGTAGAACACACAGTCCCCAAACTCTGATTTACTGAACACACAGTCCAAGTTTGACGTGAACACGCAGCCCCTGATTGAGAGTAGAACACACAGTCCCCAAACTTGATTTACTGAACACACACAGCCCAATTTGACGTGAACACGCAGCCCACTTGAAGCGAACACACAGTCCCAAACTTGAAGCCCACAGCCCTGATTAGAAGTAGAACACACAGTCCCAAACTTGAAGCGAACACACAGCCCACTGATTAGAAGTAGAACACACAGTCCCAAACTTGAAGCGAACACACAGCCCACTGATTAGAAGTAGAACGCACAGTCCCAAACTTGAAGCGAACACACAGCCCACATACCAGATCCACTTCATTTGCACACAGCTCATTCACTTCATTTGCTGATAGCTGCATTCATTCTAAATGCAGGTTGGCTCTCGCACTGTGCGAGGATACGGCTCCACTGCCGCGAGTGGTATGCTGAGCTTCCGGAAGCTGTCCGGGACTTAGTTGACCTTGCAGGATTCGGACCATTCTGCAGAGGGTTATCTCATTGTCTTATCAGCAGGACATTATTTGCCGCTCTGGCGGAGAGATGGTGGGATACCACCAATTCATTCCATTTTTCTGCTACTGGAGATATGACTATGACCCCACTGGACTTCGCTGTACTCACCGGCCTAGACGTAGGCGGTGGACCCATTCCCTATGACGAGGATATGGGTGAGTGGGAGGCTGCTTGGATTTATCTGTTGGGGACTCGCCCACCCGTAGACAGAGGTACTGGGAGAGTCCGGTATACTTGGTTCTCTTCCCATTTTCGGCGGCCACAGATGGAGCCTGAGTCTCCCGAGGAGGTCGAGCAGTATACCCGTGGTTTCCTCATGTTCCTCTTTGGCACCACTCTGTTTGCCGATAGAGGGAACATGGTCGGACTGTATCTACTGAGTGCTCTGGTAGACCTATCACAGGTCCTTCAGTATGATTGGGGCGGCGCTGGCCTGGCTACCCTTTACTGTTACATGAGCGCAGTCTCTCGTGGGCGGGGGGACTTACTCGGCGGCTACTGGAGAGCCTGGGAGGTACATTCTGTCCTCTTGATTTACATTTTGCTCCTCATTACTTGTTCATTGCACACACGGCGCACTTTGCATTCTGTATTCTGCCTTTAGCACTTTACATTCACATCCCGCACTGCTTTTCTCAGCTATGGGTATATGCATATTTTCCCACATTAGCCCCGGAGATGGAGGTGACAGGACCTCCCATGACCCCGTTTTCATTGATGTTTGAGGGCGAACATCTGTCGAGGCCTCGAGAGACTCTCTTCTCTCTGCGACAGTACTTCGACACTGTGAGGGCGACAGAGGTATTTCAGAACTCTCAGTCCTTTTCATTTTCATCTTTGATCTGCTTTGCATATTCCTGATTTCTGATTGATTTGTATCCTGGTTATCCGCAGATTACCTGGCAGCCCTGGGCAGTCTTTGATGATGTGCAAAATCTGTACCCCGGAGGGTCGAGTGGTTCCCAGTATAGGTTCCTGCTCGAGGGACCAGTCGGTAGGGCCTGGTTTCTGGGGGAGCGCTTTCAGCGTCAGGTGTGGGGGTATAATTCTCAGGATCCCCCTGCTGTGCCTCCACCCACTATGCGGACTGCCGACAGGCTATCCGTCGAGGAGGTCATTAGGGATATGCAGGGCACTGATGCTTTGTTATATTTCGTTGAGGGGGACTACGCCACCTACCGCCGCATATATCTGATGTCCCCTTTGACGGGAGTGCGGGCTCCACCACTGAGGTCCGCTGGCGCAGCATCTTCGAGTCGCGCCCGTGCTGCAGACATCCCTTCTTCTAGTAGGGCTGGTGCTTCTAGGGGGAGAGGCAGTTCTATTCCTCCGATCCCTCCGTCTCTTCATCCTCATGCTGGGTGGCCAGACATGCCGACCGAGCTGACGAGTTGGCGGTTCGGGGCCTTACCAGGTCCCGCTAGAGCCTCCTCTTCCTGACCATAGATATGTCAGAGACCCTGACTCACCCCGGTATGTTTTTCAGCTTTAATTCATCAGTCAGATATTTGGACGTTCATGCCTTTACTGATAGTTTTGCATTTGCATTTGCAGCCTCCAGTTGAGTACACGGATGAGCTGCTCGGGATGCTAGCCACATTCGAGGCATGATCCTACGGAGGGAGGGACATCTAGCCCTCATGGGCGTGCAGGTACTGTCTATCTTTCCCGTTTTTTAGCACAGTTCATTTCTGATAACATACTGTTTTTGAACATTCTGCTGCATGATAGACTGTGTAGAACACATCTGGCACACACCCTACTCACATACTGTACTTGCACCTGCTTTTCATTTTTGAACTGATGTATTGTACTTTCCATTTTCAGATGCCTCCCATATATGCACAGCCACGGGGCGGACCATCAGGGCAATCTCAGAGGGGTCGAGGTACTAGACCTGCCCGAGGTTCAGGGACTCGAGGAGCTGGGCCGTCCAGGCCTTACCGAGGAGCTCGGGAGCAGGGTCGTCTCGCAGACGCAGGGCACCCATTGTCGAGGATGAGGCAGAGGAGGTTGCAGACCGAGTGTCAGAGACATCTCCTGGGGAGGGAGGCTCCGGTCTTGGTTCTGGGAGTGGAGGCGAGGCCGAGGGGGATCCGGAGGACGACAGCTCCGATTCGGATGGTGATGATGGTGCAGAGGTCATCCCACAGAAGAGGATGAGAGGGCCTCCTCCTTCCCGTTCCGAGGATACTGATGCTATTTCCTGCTTTATTTTACTTTTTAGCTAGTAGTTTTGTAGCACTTTGCACATTGTTAGGTAGTTTTATCTGTAAAACTTGTACCTTTTGTTGTAAAACATGATGGAATGAAACAGCTTTTGAAAAGATGTTTGTATTTGAAATTCTTAGCATCGCATCACATCGCATCATTTTGCACGAAAATGGAATTGAATGGAAATGTGCTTTGTATTTACCAGGTCAGGTAATGAACCGACGCACAAACAAACCGACTTACTAAGACGTAACAGAATCTTAGCAAGTTTACAACTCGATAAGCAAAGTACAACAATGTTAACACTCATAACAAGACTCAACAAAATTGTGTAAACCAAAGAGTACAACTCAAAACAAACAAAAGCGACAGCTCGACAAAACTTACAACTCGATAATCAAACAACAACTCGATAAGCAAAAAGACAAAGTGTATTTCAGACGGACGATCTGGATGATGGAATGTCGGAGACTGATAGAAATGGAGGCCTTCGACATTCCCGATGCATGAAAGTACTTCAAACTTCCTTCCGGAGGGCAAAAAGGACCAACGCACGGCCGAAATCATTTTGCATCCGGAAAACGAAAAGTGGCCGGCCTACTAGGATAGGTGGCCGGCCGGCCACTCCTCCCGTGACCACCAAAATGTTGACAAGTGTCCCTTGAATAGTGTTTTGCCCTCTATAAAAGCCCCACCCTTGGAACTTGTTCATTTCATCCTCATTTGTCACAAAATGGAGGCGTTCCTTGAAGAAAATCTCACATCTTGGATTTCTCTAGATGGCTCGGAGAAGTTGAACTTCCGGGGTTTTGGCTTGAATGCACTATTCACGCTGCGCCGGACTCCGCTACATCTTCCTTTCCTCCATGCCGCGGCAAGGTTTTGGAACCCGGTGACGCATGTTTTCAGCTTTGGAGGGCAAGAGGTATGTCCTACTTTTGAAGATTTTCAAGCTTTGATGGAATCTGAGCGAGGCGAGGAAATCTTGCCCCAGCTTAATTTGGCTATGCCCAGCCTTAGGGCGATGTGCGGCTCAACGCGCATGATGCTCGATCTTATTGGTAACGGAATGTTGGATATCCCGAGCTTGGTTTACCGATTCTCTGATGCTGGTGACCGCGGCGACCATCATTGGCAGGGCTTCCGGCAGCACGCCCTCTGTTTGTGCCTACTATCTCATTTTTCTTTGTCTCGGACTCCGGAGGGGCTAACATCCGCTTGATTGAGGTAGCCCAAGGCTTGAGGGAAGGAAAGAGTTGCATCGCCATGACTTTGGCCGAAACACTGATGGGCTTGGATGCTTTCAACCGCCGGGAGACGACCAGGTTCGCAGGGAGTCCACTACTGTTGCAGGTAATGTTTCCCACCCAATCTCACATGTATTGGCTCACATCACTCGGCCCTCGGGCTCGATTTTCTCACAAAACCCTTATCTCACTTTTCTCTCATCGTACATCTCTCTATTCTTTATTCTCTCATTTTTCATCCCTCCCCAGATATGGTTAATGGACAAATTGCAAGTTGTGGACTCATGCCCTGCTTACTCAGCTCGCGGCTATTTCTTTCGACAACGCCTAGTCAATGCCCCTGACGAGAGCTGGTGGTTTGAATGGATGTGCAACCTGTCAGCAGATCGCATTGCGTGGCGCTGCCCTTGGCTCAACCTCCCGGCGATGAGTTACAGCATGTCTCGTCAGGTGGGGATTCGGTTGATTGGCTTGACTCACTGTGTATTCTATTTCCCATTCCGCATTCTGCGCCAGTTTGGCCATGATCAGACTTGCCCGCCAGAGGGGTTGGAGTACTCAGCTACATTTCCAGTCCGAGGTGCACAGTTGGCTCGACAGGCCGCAGCATGGAGAATCAGAGAGCTTCTGGCCCCCGCTCCTGCTTTCAGTTGCACTTTGTCTGATGAGTGCTGGGATTGGCTCAACGAAGAAGCACAGGTTGGGCCTAGGTTGGCATCAGAGGCTTCAACTAGCTCTGGAGGGGGCGCAGGGACACCTGACTTGACTATGCCCCAGATTTATTGCTTTATAGTACTTTCAAGTTTTTTATGAGTGTAATAAAAAGCAACTTCAATTGTATGCAAGAGCAAAAGAACTCTGTTTTGAAATCAATGAAATTGAAGGTTGTGGTACTGAAAATTCTCCACTTTGGTCCAAAAATGGTCTTGGTTGTGAAAAGATTAATTTTGAGCAAAGTCAACTTTTATTAAAACTTTTCAAAACTATTTTCGATATGGATCAGAACTGGACACGCCTGAGATCTGTCACTGAGATGCACAACCCCGAATCCTAGCAACTGGAAAGTTGCCCCTAGTCTGAAAAGGTGCCTCGGCAAAGTGTGGCAACGGAAAGTTGCCCCTAGTCTGAATAGCACTGTACCGGAGATCGCAATAAATGCTGATGAATAGAGATGACTGAGATGATCATAATGGACAAAGTTGATCGGGGAAAAGATTATGACTGAACTTCAAGATGAAGCTGCCTACGTATCCCAAAGATGGGAATCAAGTCTTACGTAGTTCAGCTCAGGTTCGCTCGGGTATTTTCACTCTCCTTTTGCGCTCTAACTTTTGCCAAGGCCGCCCTTTGCGGGTTTTCAACCTTGCGAGCTCAGTTTTTATAATTTCAAATTTTCTGTGCTCTGAATTTTGCCTAGGTCGCCCTTTCGGGTTTTCGGCCTAGCGAGCCTCTCAGGGTAGTATTTCTTCAACTTGTCCATGTTGATCGGTTGGGAAAACTCCAAGCCATCTAGATCCATCAGAACCACAGCTCCACCAGACCAGATTGACTTGATGATGTAGGGACCAGTCCAATTAGGTCTGAACTTGCCCCTTGGGTCGTGGATGGGAGCTCGGTTGTCTTTGAGCACCAAATCTCCTTCCTTCAAATTCCTGGACTTAACCTTCTTGTTGAAAGCCCGGGCAATTCTGCGTTGATAACCTTGGATGTGGTACAGTGCTTTCAACCTCCTTTCATCGAAAAGCATGAGTTCCTCAAATCTGCTCTGTTGCCAGTCTGCCTCGGCTATCTGGCACTCGGCCAATATTCGTAATGACGGGACCTCAATCTCAATAGGCAGAACGGCCTCCATCCCATAAACCAGAGAATACGGAGTCGCCCCAGTAGAAGTTCTGATTGAAGTCCGGTAGCCCCACAGAGCAAACGGCAGCTTGTCTGGCCAGTCCCGATAGGTTTCCACCATCTTCTGTAGTATGCGCTTGATATTCTTGTTGGCAGCCTCAACTGCCCATTGGTTTGCGGCCGAGTAGATGACTTATGAAAAGCCACATTGTATTTCTCCAACAAATCAATCACCTCCTTCTTGAAGTGGGAACCATTGTCTGAAACGATTTCATTTGGGACCCGTAGCGACAGATGATGTTGTTTCTGATAAACTTTGCGACGTGTGAAGCCTTCAACACCGCATAAGATTGGGCCTCAACCCACTTCGTGAAATAATCTATCGCTACAGGATGAACTCATGCCCATTCGACCCCTTTGGCGTGACTGCTCCGATCACATCAATTCCCCAGACTGAAAACGGCCATGGCGAAGTCATGTTGTACAGCTTTGACGGCGGGATGTTCATACGATTTGCATGAATCTGACATTTGTGGCATCGCCGGACGAAACTAATACAATCCTCCTCCATGGTGGACCAATAATAACCCTGTCTGAGAATCTTCCGTGCCAACATCACCCCATTCATGTGTGCACCGCATTCACCCCCGTGGATGGCTTCCATCAACGCTTTGACTCTTCGGCATCAACGCACAGTTTATGCATTCCCAGATGACCTCGTTTATACAGTTTACCCCCGCAGATGATGAACTGAACGGCCAACCTTCTTATCGCCCTCTTGTCTTTGGCATTCACCCCTGGTGGGTATGTTTCTCTGTCTCCAAAAAGTTCCAGATGTCGTAATACCAGGGGTGTTCGTCCCGAACTTCATCTATGGCTGCAATCGACTCATAGGCAGGTGCGAATTTCTGGTCAATAATGACTGGACGCATTCGGACTCCACGTGGGATGTCTATCATGGACGATAGAGTTGCTAAAGCGTCCGCGAACTTGTTGTTCTCTCTTAGTAGATGAGTAAAACTTAACTTTTCAAACCGAGGAATCAGCAAATCCAAAGTTTGATGATACATCATCATATTTTCCTCTTTTACTTTCCAGTCTCCTTTAGCTTGAGACACAACAAGGTTCGAATCCCCAATGACGTCCAACCGTCTTGCCCCTAGTTCCAGAGCTGCTTCTAAACCAGCAATGCACGCCTCATATTCTGCTTCGTTGTTCGAGACTCTGAATCGGAGTTTGAAGGCTAGAGGGATACGGGAATTGTCGGGTGCTATCAGCAACACTCCTATCCCATACCCATGTTGATTTGATGCTCCGTCAAAGTACATTGTCCAACTTCTCGTCGATTGCAGAATTGATTCATCTGGGAATAGGTACTCAACTGCTTCTTCATCCCCCTCAACCGGATGGTCGGCAAGGAACTCTGCTACTGCTCTTCCTTTTACTGACTTGCGCGTCACATATGTAAGATCAAATTCGGAGAGCAACAGCAACCAACGAGCTAGCCTACCCGTAAGTGCTGGTTTCTCAAAAAGATATTTGATGGGATCGAGACGCGAAACCAGCATTACAGAGTGGCTAACAAGTAGTGCCGCAGCTTCCTGGTAGCCCATACCAAGCTAAGCAAGCCTTTTAATGTATACCGGGTCTCGTATTCTAGCATCTTCTTGCTCAAATAGTAGATGGCTCTTTCCACCCTATCTTCTGATTCTTGTGCAAGCATGCAGCCCATTGTGGTCTCAGTCACTGATAGATACAAAATCAACGGTTTCCCTGGTTCTGGCGGTGACAAACGGGTGGGTTCTGTAGATATTCTTTAATCTGTTCAAATGCAGCTTGGCATCGGCCGTCCCATTGGAACTTCTTGCCTTTCTTCAGAAGACCAAAAAGTGGTTCACAAGTCAAGGTTAGTTTTGAAATAAACCGTCTTATGAATTGCACTTTACCCAGAAAGCCTCGCACCTCCTTTTCAGTCCTTGGTGGTGGCATTTCTAAGATGGCCTTGATTTTGGAAGGGTCGACCTCGATGCCCCTTTGTGTAATCAGAAACCCCAGCATTTTTCCCGCTGTAACACCGAATGTACATTTCTGAGGGTTTAACCGCAACCGGAATTCCCTGATCCTTTGGAAAAACTTGTGCAAGGCGGTGTAGTGGCCCTCTCTTTCTTTGGACTTGACAATCATGTCGTCCACGTACACCTCAACCTCTTTGTGGATCATATCATGTAGTATTGTGGTCGCGGCCCGTTGATAAGTAGCCCCAGCGTTCTTCAACCCAAACGGCATGACCCGATAGCAGTATGTCCCCCACGGGGTGGTGAATGCAGTCTTTTCTCTGTCCTCTGGTGCCATTACTATCTGGTTGTAGCCTGAAAAGCCATCCATGAATGAGAGCAATGCATGTCCTGCTGTGAAGTCCACCAACTCGTCGATGTGTGGTAGGGGAAAGTCGTCCTTCGGACTTGCTTTGTTCAAATCCCTGAAGTCTACACACACCCGGATCCTGCCATCTTTCTTCGGCACCGGAACGATATTGGCCAACCAAGTCGGATATTCAGATACCAGCAGGAAGCCTGCGTCAATTTGCTTGGTGACCTCTTCTTTGATCTTAAGAGCCCAATCCGGGCGGATCCTTCTGAGCTTCTGCTTGACAGGTCGGGCCTCGGGGTCAAGGGGGATCCGATGCTGTACAATCTCAGGATCGATTCCAGGCATGTCTTCGTAGGACCACGCGAAAACATCTTTGAAATCTTTTAATAAAGCGACTAAGCGCTCGCGTTCCTCTGAAGACAACGTGGACCCGATCTGGACCAGCCGTGGGTCCTCCTCAGTACCAATGTTCACGGAAATGATTTCATCCATTAATGGCTTAACAAATCTCTCTTGCTCATGCTCAATTAAACGTTGTAAAACCGGAGGAATTTCGTCCTCGTCGTTTTGATCAAAATTTTGAAAGTCTGAATCAATGCAATAAATTAGGGGCACAGAAAAGTACTCGGAAACCACATTCACCTCATTCTCATTAAGTTCATCCAAATCGTCTGATTCATCGGTTACAACAGACTCAAAAGAAAAGGAAAAAGACGACCTGGACAGGACTGTGGCATCCGGGTTAACATCCCCAGGAGTACCAGACTCAGACTCAGTCGAGCTGGAATCTGATTCCGACTCACAAGACTCGGTGGAATCAGATTCCGGCTCACTACCTGACCCGGAACTGCTGGATAAGAATCCCTCCTCGTACTGCCAAATGAGGGGGTGCGATTGATGCATCCAAGATAGCTGCTGGTTGGCTCGCAGCCGTTTCATCCCCAATCATGGAGACCACGAAGTTATTCCCCAAGCAATCTTGGTCGATCGGAGGATCAGAGAGGAGACATGCCAGTGTTACCCCCATTTCCAATTCCGCGTCCTCAGAATCCTCTGCCTTATTCTGCTCAGTCTCAGTTGTTGGGTCTGTCTGCTCTGTGGCAACGTCATCCCCGGATAATTGCAGGTCGAAGAAGATTTCGAAACCTGGTACGCGCTTCCTCTCCGCGTTAAACCATGGCTCTGGGAAGCCGCAGAATAGAAAATCTTCCCCCTCCCGGACGAAGCGTCCGTTCAGGGTACCCCAGATGGGCCTATGCATTAGATCAAAAGGCTTCCCAGCCTGCTTCGCTCTGGCCCTGCCGGCCATTTCCTTTCCCTTCCTCGCCCAGTCTTCTTTGGTGGGCAGATAACCCAATCCAAAGGTATGTGGATTATGTGGCACTTCGGCCAACGCTGCGACGCCTTTCCTGCCGCTTCTTCCCAATCCCATCCCCGGGATATGCTGTAGCTTGTTCATGAGGTAGACGATTGAGCGCTGACATACAAACCCTCATTCACAGCCATAATGTTTTGTACCACCCGGGCCTCAGCCAAAGTAAATCCTGATATGAACATGTCTTCCATGCCGTGTTCGATCTCCAGGACTGGCGTAGATACCTCGGGAGGAGGATGGATAGATGAATTCCCAAAAATAATGGCTACTCCCTTTCCATAGGGGTACTTCACCATTTGATGTAGAGTAGATGAGACAGCCTTCACCTGATGCAACCAGGGTCGCCCCAAAAGCATGTTAAAAGATGCAGGGACCTCCAGGACGTGAAAATCTATCTCTTGTTGTCCAGGCCCAATCTTGGTTTGGATTTTTACCGTCCCCAGGACATCCCTGCTTGTATTGTCATAGGCTTTGATCACTTGAGAAGTTGGGGTGAAGTCCGCAGGCTTTAACCCAATTGCATAGGCCGTCCTGGCCGGGCAGACATTAATAGCGGATCCGGTATCAACCAGTACCACCGGAATCCATTTGTCCCTGCATTCTACAGAGATGTAGAGAGGTCTGTTGTGATCCACGCCCTCAGGCGGCAGCTCCTTATCCGAAAAGGTCAACGCCGGGGAACCTCCTCCCGGGAAGACCAAACCAACTAGCTGTTCCGGGGTAGTTTCAATGGAAAGTTTGGCTTTGTCCATAGCAGAAAGGACAGCCTGTCTGTGTACCCTGGAAGCCATAAGCAGTCCCCAGATGGAGATGTCTGCTTGTATTTTCTTTAGCTGCTTCAGTACAGCCTCTTCTCAACTTGTTTCTCTCTGTTTTTCTGCCTCCTTATCTTTCCCTGATGCCTCGGGTTGATCAAGGTGTGGGGGTTGAAATACCGCCCACTTCTAGTCATATGGTCTACTCTTCGAGGTACCAGGCTATCTGGTTGGCCACCTGCCCAGTCTTCGTCTGTGTGGGCCAGATACAAGTCGTCATCCTCCCACCACATTCCATTAGCATCTAGCAGGCACCTGTCTGGTTCCGGCTTGTTTGTGCTCTCAGCATTTTCATTCGACACGCTCACAGCATGTTCAGTTTTCGTGCCCACAGCACTCTCAACTTCCTCATGATTCTTTGCTTTTCGGACTCTCTCAGAATCCCATCTCCTTTCTTGCTCCTCTAGTGTCAGTTGTTCAGTTTTCAAATTGTCTTGGTCCCGAGCGAAATTCTTCGTACCGGCGCTCTCCGGCAATTCAATCTGATCCTCGGCCCTTCCGGCCACAAATGGTACAATATCAGGCTGATCATCCAACCACCCGACGACTTCTGCTGACTCCTCGTATTCGAACCAGTTAATTGATGCATCACCCGATTCCTGATCGTTGAAAAATTGAAGGTTGGCGAAGTCCTCTTCCGCCGCAGTCAAATCATCCCCCGCTGATTCAAGTTTATCCCCCCGGATCATACACAACTCAGCCTTCTCTGGCAACCCCATACTCAGCTTAGGTTGGCTTATTGGCAAGATATATCGACTCGGATCATAAGCTCCGCCAGCTAAATTCTCAAATTGCTCCACCCCAGACTCAACAGTTTTGCTCTCCTCGGAAGCCTGCCCCGTTCCATTCTCGGTGGTCACCACCTTTGGCTCAGGTTGGGTTGTGGAGGTGTCCACCATGCACAAGTCCGTGCTATCAGGGAGGATCACCTCCGGCTTGGGTAGGTGGGAGGGAGTTATATAGATACTAGGGTCGTAAGACACGCCCCCAGTTTGGATGAGGTTGACTCTTTTGGGTGGATCTTGGTTGTGTTTGGGGAGTGGGTTGTTTGTGACATTGGGTCCCTCAGGGGGTAGAATGATATTTTTGTCAATGAGGTCCTGAATCTCATGACGCAGCCGATAACACTGGTCTGTGTCATGACCATGCTGCTGGTGGTATTTGCAATATTTGGCTGGGTTATAGGAAGGGGGGAGTGGATTTGGTGGGGGCCTCGGTTCCAAGGGTTTCAGATGCCCTTTTCTAACTAGAACCCCGAGGACTTTGGATAAAGGCATATGTAGTGGAGAGAAGGTTCGTTGACCCCTGGGTTGGTACCTTGAAGCTTGGTTACCGCTCCCAGAGGCATCAGAAAAAGGTGTGGCCGCTGTGGGCCTTGTTTGGGAAGGGGGATTGGTGGTGACCATTCCGACCTCTGAAGTTCTTGTATTGGCAGAGCCACTCGGGCCTGCATTGGTATTCCGATTAAATGTTCTTCGGGGCTGATCCCGATCTTGGTCAAACAGACCCTGCTTCATCGCATCCTCTATTTGCATCCCCATATCATGTAGATCTGCGAAAGTGGGGAAAGGGACTACAATCATCTTCATTAACGCCGGCTGGAGATTGCGCACAATCATCCGGATCTGATCTCTATCTGTTGGTCTTAAGGTCATCATCGATGCCTTCGCCCTCCACCGGGTTACAAAGTCAGAAAAAGATTCTTTGGGCTCCTGCCTCGTTGTCTCGAGATCACGCGTGGTAATCTCGATCTGCGTGTTATATGAATATTGTGCCACGAAGGCCTCGGCCATCTCATCCCAGTTTGTCTTCACATCGTCCTCCAGCTTTGCATACCAAGTGGATGCCACGCCCGATAAAGTTCGACCGAACAAGGAAAGCTTTTGCGGTCGGGTTAGGCCCATTGGTCTTAAGATGTCTGAAAATAGCCGGAGGTGGACCATGGGGTCCCCGGATCCATCAAAGCGATCGATCTGGGGCATCTTAAATCTGTCCGGCAATGTCACGGCCACATCAGTATAGCCGTCTTCAATATCTGGGATGGCCTTCACCCCCTGTGATTTCTTGAAGAGTTTTTCCAACTTGCTCAATTTCAGAGCTGTCTGGTCTACCTCAAACTCAAATGGAGCGTCCGGGTAGTTAGGTGTAATGTTTTTGGACAGTTGTGGTAGAAGCGGGGGCGGAGCCAGCCCCGTTGGAAGACCCGTGTCCTCTTGGGTGTTTTGTGGGTTTGGCAGAGCATTTTGTGGATTTGGGAGGGTAGCTTGTATTCTGCAGATTTGGAGGGGCATTCTGGCCAGTAGATATCTGTTCAGGTAATGGGGCCCCGGGTGGTGGAGGAACCTGCTGTGCCCCTGTGGAGGAAGGACCTGGTGTGAAGCAGATGCAGCGTTCTGCTGTTGTAATCTGGTGATCAACTCAGACTGTTGGGCCATGACAGCGGCCTGCTGTTTGGAAAATTCCGCCTGGCGGATAGCATCATCTTGCATTTGCTTCATACTTTCACTCATCTGGCGCATCATCGCCTCCATTGCTGTATTCTGTTGTTCCATCTGAGTAACCGGCAAGTGTACCTCTATAGCAGAAACAGGAATCTCAACCCGACTGTCTGACACTAGAGTAGACTGCTGTTCCGGTGATCTGTGCTCTGACACACTGTGCCTTTTCGGCCTTCTCCTGGTGATTGGGGGTAAAGAGCGGAACACTGGATGTCCGTCAACTAGATCCTCGGATCGGTTGAGTCGGCGACCTCGTGTCCAAATTGCTTGGGGAGTATCGACTGGCTCGGAAGCAATCGTGCTACAAACTGCCCTAGCAAAAAAAGATAATAAAGAAAAAAGGAAATAAATTACCAGAAAAACGGGCAGCATAACAGCTTAAATTGAATACACCACACACAGTCGGGTATACAACAACACACAGTTGGTAAGCGGGCTATACACTGTCCTCAAACACTGGTCAATATCCCTGTATTACTGTCCTCAAAACTGAATCGTGATACCCTCAGATACCTGATTTCTCAAATAACTGACTGATGCCCGCAGGCGTGATGCCCGCAGGCCTACTGCTCAAAACTGATGAACTGATGCCCGCAGGCCTGATGTCCAAACTCACAAACTGATGCCCGCAGGCCTGATGCCCAAACTCAAACTGATACATGCATTCCCTGTAGAGACGCACTCTAACAAGCACATAACAGATAAGTAAGAGCCAAAACACCCCTATGTTGGGGTAGGGTTTCCCTGTCCTATTTTGTCAGGAGCTAGGGTTTCACTACGCACGCAGCGGTTTCAAACAACCTATAAACGGGTAAGCAACCTGTCCTAGTTTGGAATGGTCACTATGGATCCGAATATGCACTAGGTCGAATGGTCAAAAAGGGTGCCCCGGTAAAACCGGGGTTTGTGTTCCCATGCTGTCAGAGCCCAGAGCCGATCAGCCTTACGGACATGACTTGACAAGACAAGCCTCCGGCAAATCGTTCGGGAATGGCATATGGCAAACACGGTGTCCTAGGCGCACCAATGCAAATGCAATGCAAAGAAACACACAAGTGTAGTCAAAAAGATATCATGAGTTCGAGTCAAGTTCTCTAAATCCCCAGCAGAGTCGCCAGAAACTGTAACAACGCCCGCGGGGACCTCGCTACAGTTCGGACTCGATTTTGTTGCGGTTCTAAATCTCGAACCAAAGAGTCCAAATCCGGCAAATCGTTTTGAGAAAAACTGATTTTTTGAAAGAAGTGCCAAACATGGACTGCTTTGCCAGATAACAGAGTCGCCACCTAAATATTTTTTAAATGGGAAATTTAGGAAACCCTAACTCAGTGCCAAAGGCCACGTGTCCGTCATCACCAAAGTTGGCTCGGGAACTCGGGTACGATTGGGGAAGGTCACATCGTGAGCACCCCCGCTCGCCCGGTCAAAGACCGGCCTCTACTAACCATGATATCTGTTTTTGAAAACTTTGTGAGTTCTTATTCCGATTATTAGCCTAGGATTACTATGTGATGCTCGCAGCAAACAAGTATAGACTGTCGCCTGAATTGGAACAAAACATTTCATGTTTGTTTGTTTGAAAATGGTTTGCTACCCGCAGGTAGGCTAAAATGCGGATTTGCCACCCTCAGGTGGGCTTAGAAAACATGATTGATGAATTGTCCCAATTCAGATAACTCAACCTCCACCCACAGGCATTCAAGGCATATATCACATAAGCACATAGCCTCATGGCAAGCATGCTATCATGGCAACACTCACACGCATGCAAGGATGCTAAAGCATAAAACTCACCTAGTACTCCAAGCCAAAACAGGAACCGATTAGAAATCATGCATGATCCTAAGTATACAGCAATGCCTAATGCAACAACATGCAAAAATGCAACCATAGCAGGCTCGGCTATTCTAAACATGGCATATGAAATGCTACAGCTAACGTGTATTCAATTTGGAATCGAAATACAGATGCAGTTTGTATGATGCGCCGAGCCCGGTGCGTGCAAAAACAGATGAATGATGCAAACATGCTGTCATACCGTTATGCTAATTAAAATATGCCCTATATCTAACCAACGTAACGGGTAAATAAAAGGGAGAAAGACGTGGGGTTGGAAGACATACACACACAACCACTTATTACAGTTGTGCCCTCGCGCAGAGGGTCCGAATAATATACAGTCCGAATAAAAGAATATTACAGTCCGAAATATACAAATTCTAATTAATTAACAAATTAATTACAAAAGAAGTAAAACTGGCATGCAAGCCAGGGACTGCCTCGCTTCTGATGGATGCTGTATGCCGGGCTGCCTGGCGCGGAAATCCACTGGGATGCCCCAATTAGCCTCTGTTTACAGTATTTCTCGAAATGCGCCCGAGTTCCGAAAATTTGCCGATTCTTCAATTCGCTGCAACAGAGAGCAGGAAAAGGGCATAGCAATGTATTTCACAAATATATGCATGCCTCGATCCTCGTGCCACCAATCACGCATATCGATGCATGATGGCCGAGGAGCCGATTTGCACAACTCAATATTGGGATGAATGCAGATGGATGCTATACCAAAACCTAACTCCATCATGGATAATCCGGAGTGTCGGTGAACTGGGAATTGAGACCCGTTCCGTTACTCGGAGTACGAAACGTGCCTCGTTTCCTGTGCGAAATGCATGATATGCATGAAATGCAACTAACATGCGATATAGTATGCACAATGCTATGAAAATGAGATGCCTCGAAATGCGTGCCCACTGGCACGCGAACCGAGGTGATGACATAAAGGCACGAAATGCAATGATGGGCTTACACCAACATGAGAAGGCCTCAGCCGCACTCATACGGGATGCCGGAATGATAAAAAAGGAGGTGCCTCGAAGTGCGTGCTCACGGGCACGCAAACTGAGACGATGATGAAATGCAAATCGGATAAAACTGAAGTGTCTCGAAATGTGTGCCCACAGGCACGCACACCGAGGCGATGACAAAATGTGGAAATCAGATAAAACCGAAGTGTCTCGAAATGTGTGCCCACAGGCACGCACACCGAGGCGATGACAAAATGAGAAAATCAGATAAAACCGAAGTGCCTCGAAATGTGTGCCCACAGGCACGCACACCGAGGCGATGACAAAATGTGGAAATCGGATAAAACCGAAGTGTCTCGAAATGTGTGCCCACAGGCACGCACACCGAGGCGATGACAAAATGAGAAAATCAGATAAAACCGAAGTGCCTCGAAATGTGTGCCCACAGGCACGCACACCGAGGCGATGATAAAATGAGAAAATCGAATAAAACCGAAGTGCCTCGAAATGTGTGCCCACAGGCACGCACACCGAGGCGATGATAAAATGCGGAAATCGAATAAAACCGAAGTGCCTCGAAATGTGTACCCACAGGCACGCACACCGAGGCGATGATAAAATGCAGAAATCGGATAAAACCGAAGTGCCTCGAAATGTGTGCCCACAGGCACGCACACCGAGGCGATGATAAAATGCGGAAATCGGATAAAACCGAAGTGTCTCGAAATGTGTGCCCACAGGCACGCACACCTAGGCGATGACATACAGGCATGAAAAATGTAGATTGGGCTTACACTAACATGAGAGGGCCTCAGCCACACTCACATCAGATGCCGGTGACGAAAACGGAGCGCCTCGAAGTGCGCACCCACGGGCGCGCAAACCGAGGCAAGGCGGAATGACAAGGGAAATGATATGCAAGCATGGCAATGGAATTTCAGCACTCACAAATGATGTAAAACAGCCCCGAAATGATACGGAATAACAACCGAAGCATGCAATCATCCCGAAAATGTGAAATTAAGCCCCGAAATGGCCTACGGCCATGCTAAACATGCAAAATATGATCATGGCAGCAATAAGTAGCAAGGCAGTCCCGAATATGGCATTTTTTCAGTAATAAACATGGCCAAAATGCAAGCACAGATATGGCAACAATAGCTCGCAAGATTAATGGCCAAAAGAGCATTATAAAGGGAGATGGTATATAGAAATGCAAATGGACAAACTTTCTTCTACAACATCAAAGAGGACCCAAAATAAGCATATATACAGAAGATGGCAACCTCTAAATCATAAGACAAACATGCCAAAAATGGAAGGCAAATGGAGCCGCAAAAGGGTATAACACAAGACATGCAATCTATACATCAAATGACCAAACCTTCTTCATGAAACATGTAAAGGGGGTCAAAATAAGACCAAAACCACTAGGGGTCGAAGTCCCAAAAACAAACACAAATAGGTCAAAAAATGGATACAAAATATGGCATACTTGATGAAATTGAAGGAACTAGTATATACAATGGCCAAATGAAGTTGAGCTCCTCTACAATGTTGTAGAGGGGCTCAAAATAAGCAAGAAAGCAGTAGGGGTCGGAGCCCCAAAAACCAACACAAATAGGTTAATTGTAGCATGCAAAAATGTGACAATCTTGATGAATATTGAAGGAACTAGTATATACAAATACCAAATGAAGTTGAGCCCTTCTACAATGTTGTAGAGGGGCTCAAAATGAGCACAAAAGCAGTAGGGGTCGGAGCCCCAATTCTCAACCAATTAGAGTATAAAAAAGGATCAAGAAAAAGCCCCAAAAGTTGGTTTTGAATACTTACCCTTGAAGGCTTGTCTTTCCTTGCTTCTTGGCTTGGATTTGTGGCTTCTCAACCTCTGAAATTCACTTCCTAGCTGCTGGAATGGTAGTGTTGATGGTGGAGCTAAGGGTTGATGAAGAGGAGAGCTAGGAACTTGGAAGTTTTTTAAGGTTTTGGCTATGGAAATGAAGCTTTTAGAGAGGGATGTCTTGAGGCAATTTTTTCTAACCTAGGCAAAGGAGCTGTTGGTCCCTTTAAGTAGGCCAAAAGAGTGTAAAAGGGGAGGGAAAAGCACCCAAGCTTTCCCTCCCAAAATATCCCCCGGATGGGGAGATATTTTGGCAAAAATATCCGGACAGCTGGAATGAGCTGGAAAGCAAGAAGCTGGCCGGCCAGGTGGTTTTCTGCGAGGTGGCCGGCCGGCCACCCAACCTGGTCGGCCAGCCACTCCCCCTGGCCGGCCGGCCATGCCCCAAAAATGAACTCAAGAATTTCTGGCCGACACCACCATACAGTAGTGTCCTCCCATGTGTGTAGAACAAGGCCCCAAGGTCGGAATCTGGCAACTCTGAAGCAGGAGCCACAACATAGAGCTGGAAGGAGGGGCTCAAAATGAAATCAACAATTGCTGGCCGACCACCAACTTTTTGTGTCCTCCAAGATGTGTAGAACAAGGATCCAAGGTTGAAATTTGGCAACACTGAAGCAGGAGCCACAACATAGAGCTGGAAGGAGGGGCTCAAAAGTGAAACCTGGAATTTCTGGCTGACCAGTAGTTTTTAGGGTCCTCCCATGTGCCCTCATCACAGATATGTAGCTTTGGTCGGAAGAAAATGGGCCTAGGGTGTTCAACATTGGCCCGGAAGTGAGCAAAAACGGGCGCCGGAGGAGCGAAACTGGTTATCTGGGATAATTGCTGGCCTCCTACCTACCCTCCAGTGAGCTTCCCAATGTTGAAACAGAGGTACCTTCCAAAATCGAACAAAAACTAATGAGAAATGAACGCTCGGGGCCAAAACCGAGCCATTCGGGATCCGAAAATGGGCTGCGGGTGCCGGAAGTGGTGTTCGGCAGCGAAGTGGGTATCTGCAACTCCAGTGTCCCTCGGAATGACAAAACAGAGGTTCCTGCCAAAATCAGAGAAAACCGATACAAAATGAATGCTCGGGGCCCAAACCGCGCAATTCGGGGTCCCGAAAACCGGCTATGAGCACCGAAAGTGGCATACGGCCACGAAGTGGGCATCGGGGGCCCCAGGGTTTCTCAAAATGATAAAACAGAGATACTAGCCAAGAACCGGAGAAACCTGAGATGGTTGGGCGGTCCCAAGCCGAGGCACACGGCCTGACGGCCCCGAAAACCGGGAACCGGGCTCCGAAATGGGCAAAATGACCTACGGCCACGAAAAGTAGCTCACGGCCACCGGGAGATAGTCTACAGGACCACTCCCTTCCCTCAGGAAAGAAAACAGAGAAAACCGAGTCTGGTTCGCAAACCGAGACAAGGTATAGAAGAGGATTCGGAAGTTCGGAGGGGGGCGCACGGCCGCGACTTGAGACTTCTGAATGAGCACAGTATGCAACATCACGAGCTCAATCGGTGACGTCTGAGTCTTAAGGTCGGTCAAAATGGGGTGTCTACAACAACACTCAGAGAAGCACCTGAGACTTTGGCAGTCATCAGAGAAGGCAGAGTGGGGAAAACAGAGGCAACTTGAGCATGGTGGTGGACTTCCGAGCAAAACCGAGCGCGCACTACATTGGGTCTTCATCCCGAGACTGTTTACTGCTTAATTAGATTAATTAATGTGTTAATTAATTAGGTGGTTTATATATTGGTTAGCTTGCGAGTTAGTTAATCTGTATTATTCTTTCGGTCCCTCCGTGTAGGGCGTATTGTAATAAGTGTCGTGAGTGTGTGTATGTCTTCCAACCTCACGTCTTTCTTCCCTTTTATTTAACCGCTTACAATGGTTAGATTTAGGGCATATTTCAATAGCATACTTATGCTTCGCATGTTTGCATTCATTCATCAGTATTGCATGCACCGGGCTCGGTACATCATGCTAACTGCACTTGCATTTCAATTCCAAGTTGAGTACTTGTTAGTTGCAGCATTTCACATGCATTCCTCCTAGTTAGCCGAGCCTACTTTAGTGACATTTTGTATGCGATGCATTAGCCACTTAACATGAACTAGGGTCACGCACGATTACTAATATGTTCTTGTTTTGGCACGGAGTACTTTGTAAGTATTTTATGCTTTAGCATCTCGCATGAGTGTGAATGTTAATATGACAGCATGCTTATCATGTGGCTAAATGCTTATGTGTTATAAACTGCCTGAATGCCTGTGGGTGAAGGTTGGATTGTTTGAGTTGGAGCAACTCGTTGAAATTCGTGTTTTTAGCCTACTTGCGAGTAACAAATTCCAAAGCATTTTCCAAAAAAAGCAGACATGAAATGTTTTTGTTCCAATTTGGGCGATTTGGTCTATACTTGTTTGTTGTGCGCATAACATAGTAATTCTAGGCTAATAACCGGAATAAGGACATGTGATGTTTTCAAAACAAATATCACGGTTAATAGAGGTCGATCTTCGGATCGGGCGAGAGGGGGTGATCATAGCTGACCTTCCCCAATCGTACCCAAGCTCCTGAGCCGAGGCAACTTTGGTGATGACGGACACGTGGCCTTTGGCACCGAGTCAGGGTTTCCTAAATTTCCCCATAAAAAAATATTTAGGTGGCGACTCTGTATCTGGCAAAGCAGTCCATGTTTGGCACTTCTTTTCTAAAAATCTGTTTTCTCAAAACGATTTGCCGGATTTGGACTCTTTGGTTCAGACTAAGAACCGTGACACAAAATCGAGTCCGAACTGTGGTGGCATAAAGCCCGAGGGCGCGTCCACATATGGTATGTACGGTTCATTCAAAGCTGATACGTACCGTTCATTCAGAAAGGTCCCACACAAGATCATTTATGTCTCGGTAAGAGAAGTCTTTGCTCACTTGTGTATCTATCACACATGCTTGCTTTGTGTATCTATCACACATGTTCGCTTAGTGTATCTATCACACTTTGCTTTCTTTGTGTATCTATCACACATGTTCACTTAGTGTATCTATCACACTTTGCTTCACTTAGTGTATCTATCACACATGCTTTGTGTATCTATCACACTTTGCTTCACTTAGTGTATCTATCACACTTTGCTTCACTTAGTGTATTATCACACATGCTCGCTTTAGTGTATCTGTCACACTTTGCTTCACTTAGTGTATCTATCACCCATGCTCGCTTTAGTGTATCTGTCACACTTTGTTTCACTTAGTGTATCTATCACACTTTGCTTCACTTAGTGTATCACACTTCGCTCGTTTAGTGTATCTATCACACTTTGCTTCACTTAGTGTATCTATCACACTTCGCTCGCTTTGTGTATCTATCACACTTTGCTTTGCTTTGGTGTATCAATCACACTTTGCTTCACTTAGTGTATCTATCACACATGCTTGCTTTGTGTATCTATCACACTTTGTTCATATAGTGTATTTATCACACATGCTCACTTTGTGTATCTATCACACTTTGCTCACTTTGTGTATCTATCACAGTTCGCTTTGTGTATCTATCACACGCTCACTTTGTGTATCTATCACACGTCGTTCGCCTTGTGTATCTATCGCATGTGTTCGCTAAAATTGCATAATTTTCTTACATCCTTTCTGCAGGAAAGGTAGTTCAGTCTGTCATTCCCACGCGTGGTGTGTTTACTTATTTGCTTATGTACGAGTTTGCTGTAGCATTTCTTTCCATAACATTTGTATATAGATGTTTCATTACAGCCCTCTTTGCATAATCATAAGTTACATTCTGCATTGTGCATATCATTTGCATCTTGCCCCTACCTGCGGGCGCATCCATATTCTCATCTTGTTTGTTTGTCTAAGTCTTCGGCCTTGTCGAAAATGGGTCATCTCTGGGCTTTGACATTCACTCCCGTCATCTTATGACTTTCGAGTTCTGTCAAAGAGGGGCAACTGTAGACACCCATTTTTGACCGTCCTCAAAACTTGGACGTCATCGTTTGAACACTCAATGATCATCCATGCTCGTGTTTGTTTTGAGTTTTAAAGGTCTCGGCTATGCACCTTGCCTTAGAGCCTCTCAACTTCTGTTTTCTGGTGCTTGGTTATGGACTAAGAGCTTGTGGCTTTGTTTCTGAGGGAAGAGGGTGGCTTGTTGGCCAGCCCTACAACCCATCGGCCAGGCCTCATGCCTATCGACAATTCCTTCTTTACATCGGCCATCAGTGGTGGCCGGTCGACATCACTAATGGCCGGTCGACACTTTATTGGCCGGTCAGCCATACCTTTTGGCCGAGGCCTTTTTATTTGCTTTTGCAGTTATTTTCTTTGACAGTGTGCCAGTTGGTGAGCATAGAACTCATCCTCCATACACGTGTATGGAGGGAATGAACAAGCCCCTAGCTTGTTCAACAAGCTTGAGACTTGGATTTCTATAAGAGGGGAGGTCCCTCTCCCTTTCCAGAGGTTCTGAAAATTGATATAGAGTATCATATATATCTCTATATCTCCTCTCTCTCTATATTTGCACTTGTTTGTACCCAAAATGTGTTTTCTCTTCATTTTTGCACTACAACACCTAGTAAAGCACCATTGCTTTGTTGCTGAGGTACTAGAGGACCTTGTTTGGACTCTCAAAGTTTGCTTTGTTGGCTCAAAAGTTGCTGCTTGGCTGTGGTTCTTCGAGGAATGTCGTCTGCCATCTGAAAAGTGGGTGAAGATTGGTGAAAAAGTGAAGAAAATGTGAAAAAGAGAGAAAACTTGGAAAAGTCAACCTTAGGAGAGAGAAAATGGGAGAAAAAGTCAACCTGGGAAAGTTCACAAAACTCGAGAGAAATGAGGGAAACAAGCCAAAGTGTTGAAAACTCGAGAAAATTGACGGAAAAAAATTTGATCGGTTCAAAGTGTAGAGGATCAAAGAGGGGTTACGAATAAAGTTTGCGTGGGGCGTTGGAATATACATACAATGCACAAATCTAGAGAAAGGAAGCACCTAGAGAGAGAGAGAGAGAGCGATTTTGGACTTGGGGTTGTGAGGAAATAAGGTGTGGTGGTGTATTTAAGAAAACCTGTGCTGAAATGACAAATTTGCCGGTAGGCAACTAATAGTGGCCGGCAGCCCTCTTTTGTAGCGTAGTGCTAGTTTTGTTCCTCTTTTACCCTAACAGTGTATGAGAAGTTCTCTTTTGGGTCCAGATTGATGTTCGAGGAGCTATTGCGCCCTTCCAATACCCGTTGTGTTCGAGCACACAAACGTGCTCCACTTGCCAATATGAACAAGGTGTATCCTTTTTTAGCATTTTGCAAAGCCTCCGAGGGGTAAGTTGGAGGTTGGTACGAACATCGCTTTCGTTCGTTTTGTTAATTTACATATCAGTTACTTTCCTTGCATGGAATATACTTTCATTTTTAAAAATCTTGCATAGAATGCATGGAACTTGCTTTCTTTTCTTGTATAGACCATGCTTTCAATTAATATCATATGTTGGTTGTCTATAAGCTTGCATAGAACATGCGTTGTTATTGTATTGATTTTCAGTCCTGTTTACTTTGTGCTCTATGCATGTTCTTTGTATATCCGCACCTGTTCATTTCTCACTTGTTCACTTTGTCAATCTATCGCACAGTCTCATATTCTTTGCATTCATCTCTTTTATCTCAGGACACGTGAAACGCGACCTTGAATGGTTTTTATCTCGGGATGCGTGAAATGCGACCATGAACGATTTTTATCTCAAGAAGCTTGAAACGCGACCCTGAGCGATTTTTCTCCTCTTCTCACGATTTCAACGTGATTAGAGTATCTCAGGACGCGTGAAACGCGACCCTAGGCAATTTTTACCTCAAGATGCGTGAAACGCGACCCTGAGCGATTTTTCTCCTCTTCTCACAATTTCAGCATGATTAGAGTATCTCGGGATGCATGAAACGCGACCTTGGGCAGTTTTTATCTCAAGACACGTGAAACGCGACCCTAAAGTTTTCTCATTTTCTCACGATTTCAGTGTGATTAGAGTATCTTAGGATGCGTGAAACGTGACCTTAGGCGGTTTTTACCTCAGGAGCTTTTTACCTTAGGATGCGTGAAATGCGACCTTGAGTGGTCTCTCCCCTCTTCTCACGCTTTCGGCGTGGTTAGAGTTTGTTTAAGTTCTTTTTCCGCGTGAAACATGTTTGGACTTCTTGTTTTTGTTTAGTGCATTATCTTGCTCAGTGCATGATCTTGTTTTTGCTTATTGCATCATTTTCCATGGTCATGACTTTTCAAAATAGCCGACTTCGCAAAGTGTGTGAGTCTAGCATTCAAAGTATTTTTCGTGCATATCATTTGCATCTTGCCCAGAACTACGTCAGTTTGATTCCTCCCAAAAGGATACATAGGCAGCTTACAAGCTCAACCAATTTTAATTATGTCTTGATTGTTTCCCAAGTCTTACGGCTTTGTCAAAATGGGTTATCTATGGGTTTTGACATTCACTCATGTCATTTCATGACTTCGAGCTCTGTTAAAGAGGGGCACTGTAAAAACCCCATTTTTACAGCCCTTAAGACTTGGGCACCACTGATTGATCACTCAATGATGAATGTATATGCTTGTCAAATGCTTGATTTCCTCAGTAAGAAACCTTAGTTTTGAATCTACAAACCTTGTGCCTTGTTTTGGACCAAAATAGTAGTTTTTCAGGCCTGAATATCTAGGGACCTACATACCCACTTGTTTGGCCTGCCGCCCACTTTTTTGAGTTGCCGACCACTTGTGTAAATTTCAGATATTTTTGCCAACTATGCCAGCTGTCTCCACAGATGCATGCACCATTCCAGTTGTGTTTGCATGGATATTTTCAAGGGTCACTCATATATTTCTATATATAGATGACCCTCTCTTATGTTTTAGAGGTTTAGAAAATTTTGGAGAACAAAAGTTTTGCAAAATATTTCTCTCTCTTTGCAAATTTCAAAATAACCTTTGCCTGGACACTCCTAACCAAACCTTGAGGGATCTTTGTTGAGGTGCTTAAGCTTGCATTTTAGCACTTGAGAGTGTGAAATTAGTGGTTTGAGAATTCAAGGGGTATTTCTTGTAAGAGGTATACATCTAGTTCTTTTATACCATCTTTTTCTCATCTTTTCTTGCTGTTTTTGAGTTGTTTCTCACCTATATTTTTGGACTAAAACTTGTGGTTTCAAGCCATTAAAGGTAGAGGGGTGGTCACCCTTCTTTGAACCTTGTTTCATAGGCTTTTACCTTGTGGTTCCCACCTTTTATCAACTTTTGTTTTGAACTTTTTACCACTGTTTTGTCATACCCCCAAAATAATATAGTAAATCCAACCCATAAGTAGAAGAATAATATAAATAATATACTTTCATTCATCAGAGTTCGTATACAAAAGACAACACATGCGATATACATTTACAAACTGTTCATCCTGAATCTACAGCATGTGTTGCAATAATAAGAGAGTTAAAACTAAACAATAGTCATATGCCCTATAGGCTTACATATTTCCAAGTCATTGCTTGGTTACAACAAAAGTGAGCCTAGCTAATACAATTAAAGCCCTCGGCTAGAAAAGAACACAACAAAAAGAAAAAAGCTCTTGCTCCCAAAATTCCCTCCAAGCTCCTGCCTTGGCAGAGGCATATCACCAACACCTGAAAATAGTTTTTCCCAAATAGGGTAAGCCAAAGCCCAGTTGGAAAATCTAACACAATATATGAGATTTAACGAAGATATAAGTACAATGTGCATATACAATGCTTGTGACAAAACATGCACATTTTATGATCATAAAATACCAAGGTTCATATTTCAATCCATTTGTCTTCAATTTATTTCAAGTTGATTCATTTCATCTCAATTCATGAGCCAATTTCATTATCTTTCAACAACCCAACTGAGATTACAACTCAGTGGTTTTCCAAATCAATACAATACAACACAAACATTTCAACTTGCCATTTTACGAAAATTTCGTCTGTGGGATCGGCACCTATGTATATACGTGGTTTCGAGATTTTTACCCAGGACAGACAGGCCAACTTAATTTCAATAGAGTCCATCCCCTATCTCCTCCCAAACAATGGAGTACATCTTATTTCTCCTCCCAAACAATCATACATATACAATGTATTTAAAACATAGTCATATTCAATGACAACCAACGAAAGATTAGTTTCAATTTACCTAATCCTCATGCAATTTCTACAACAATCATCGCTATCCTCCACTGATAACCCGATATAGATATTTCTAAACAGATATACAATCTTAAGATAGATAATTTATTCAAATTTTCAAAAGTGTGAGATAAACATATCCAACTCCACCATTAACACCAACATTCATCCAATTTCATATTTATAATACCAATTTTTTATTTATACAAAATAAACACTTCAACCATTTTAGGTGAGCTTTCCTCTTTCCCAAATACCAACCCAAATGTCAAAATCAACAATTGTGACACAATATAAACTCATTTTCAAACCCCATAATTATTTATATTACATTCACTAGAAACCTGTAGACACCCCATTTTTGACCGCCCTTACGACTTGGACACCATTGCTTGCGCGCCCGATGATGAAGTTGTATATGCTTGTCAAGTGCTTGAAGTCCTCAGCAGAATGCCGCAACTTTGAGCCTTCAAAACCCTACACACCTCTTGCCTTGTTTTGGACCAAAACCCTAGTTTTTCAAGCCTAAAAACCCTGGGACCTACAGGCCCCTTTCTTTAGGCTGCTGGCCACTGCTATTGGCTGCTGGCCAACATTAGTGGCCTGCAGGCCGCAAGTGTGTTTTTGCAGATATTTTGGCTAACTGTGTCAGTTGTTTCCATAGATGCATGCACTGGCCTACACGTGTATGTATTGATATTTCTAAGGGAGTTTCATTATTTTCTATATATAGGAGACCTCCCATTCCATTTTTGAGGGTTGAACATTTTAGAGCAAAATATTCTCTCTCTCTCTACAATTCTCTCTCTCTCTTGCAAATTCTTAAGCCATTGCCTATACACCCTAAACCAAACCTTGTGGTCTTTGAGTTGAGGTACTTTTGAGCCTACTTTGAGCTCTTGAGGGTGTTTAAGTGTTGATTTGTTGCTTAGAAAGGGTTCTCCTCTTCAAGATGTATAAGTCTTGGCTTGTTTCCTTGCTTTGTTTGCCATTTTTATTACTCTTTTTGTACTATTTTGTAGGCTGTCTAAACTCTGAAATTTTGGGCTGAAACTTGTGGTTTAAGGCCAATAAGGGTGGAGGGGTGGCTTACCATTCCTTCCACCTAGCTTCCTAGGTCTTTACCCTTGTGTTTCCCACCTTGTTGTCAATTTTTTTTTGAGCTTTTAAATACTAATTTTTAGAGGCATTTCAGTGGCTAAAACCATGTTTTGAAGTCCAAAAATGGAGGGGGTAGCCTCCCTTCCTTGTGCTTGTTTACTAGCCTAACTAGCTCCATGTTTTAGCTTATTATTCTAGCCATTTTTGTATTAATTCCAGCATGTTTTAGGGCTATTTTTAGTTGTTCATTGCATTTGAGCTTTGTATAGTATGCTTGTAGTGTAATGGTCCTCATAGGTTTAGAGGTTTAGGCCATAGCCACCAACTTATTTGAGTTAATAGTGTTTATTTCTTGCTTTCCATACTTGTGATCTCCACTAATCACTTATCCAACCTCCCTCCTTTCTTGGCTTTTTCTTTGTTTTGAAAGTGGCTTCAAGCCAAGTGCTTGTTTAAGCATGATGTTAGGTTTTTATTATTGGCAACCCCGTTTGACAAAACTTTTTTGAGTTGTAATTTTATTCGCATTTTTATTTCAGTGAGGCTATGAGTTTATTAGATGCGAATCCAACCCGAATCGTGCTTTGTAGAGAAGTTTGTGATGTCAATGCTTTCAAGATTGCCACTTCGCTGATTATTACGGGGGTCGAGCAAAATTCAAAATTGCATTCAAAATTGCATGTCAGCCGTTGCTCGCTCGAGCCAAGGAGTGCTCGCTCGAGCTAAGACTTTCTCGCTCGAGCCAAGGAATGCTCGCTCGAGCCAAGGATTGCGTCCATACAAAAACCTGAAGAAGTGTATTCCTCGCTCGAGCCAAGGATCCGTCGCTCGAGCCAAGGCACTAGTAGAAATCATGAAAATTACTCTCCTCGCTCGAGCCAGGAAAGCTTCGCTCGAGCGAGCCTCAGAATCCGGATTTCTCAAGGAGTTTGTTTTCTTCCCAATCTTGGATTACTTTTGGTTCTCTATAAATACTTGGTTTTCTCCCAAAACTAAGTAAATTGATGAAGTCCTCCAGATCTTCTTTTGGCTCTTAAAGGTTTATATCTGGGGATATTTTGTTATTTTCTTTGATGTTTATTGAGTATTCAACTCGTGGTTTAAAGAGAGTACATCAAAGGTTTGTTTGTTATACAAAAGAGAGAGTTGTTCTTCAGTTGTGAATTCTGAAGAATTCGAGCCTGAAGCTTTGGTGGAATCCGGAGTGGCTCATCAGAAAGACAATTCCGTGCTGAAGATAGGGTTGGAAGAGGCACATAGAGGTTGGTTCAATTAGGCGTTGTGAATTCGCTAGATAATTGAGAGTATACCTGTGTAATTCCTTTGAATCTTCTTAGTGGATTGTTCTTGTGGCAGTTGCCCGTGGTTTTTTGATCACAATTGGAAGGTGTCCAATTGTAGTTTTTCCACGTAAAATCTTTGTGTCTCTTTCTCTTGATTGTTTGATTGGGATTGTTATATTTTGCTTAGAATTGGTACATAATCACAAATCAACATCTAGGAGGTTTCTAGATTTTTAACATGAGATTGAGGTGTTGTGCTTAATGGTTTAATCCCTTTGGAGGTTCATTACCAACATCATGATGTCTCTCTCATGCCCAAAACAACTCTTGGTTTGATGCTTCTTTCCATTAGAGGACTTAATCTTCACTATTGGATTCAATGAACTAAAGAATGGTTGGTAATTAAAATGGAGTAATAAAATGAGGACAAAAAATGATGCAAGATAATAACTTGGTTAGGGTTCAATCGGACGTTAATTGAACCCTTGAGTCTTGAATCATTTCATACTTCTTCATGATGAAAATGGTTCAAGAGTCATTGTCAACTACTTCCCTTAATCAATCCATGATAGGGAGGGGGTTTAAGAGTCTTTTATTGTGCATATTATTGAAATTGTACCCTTTGGTTCATAGGCCATCATGGAATGAAATTGCATCGATTGATGGTTTGTGAATCAAATTTACCACTCATTTGAGCTGTTTGATGATAAGGAGGGGTAAGTTGTACAAACAACCCTTGAGAATACCTTGGTTATGCTCTGTTTGCTCTCTGTTGTAGCAGGAGGGATCGGGCTCCAATGGCCGGCCGGCCACTTTTTCTAGCCGGCAGGCCAACTTTTGTGGACAACAAGCTCACTTTTATGGCCGATTGGCCGGCCACTACTTTTGGCCTACTGGCCACCTTTGCAAAACCAAGCAGTGGCTTTTTGAAACAGAACAGAGCTGATTTTGAGGTGAAAAACAGTGCAAGTGTTCTAACTGTGCAATAGAGGCTTTCTGGCAGCAGAACAGTGGCTTTTTCGGGTGGAAATCCGCGCGCATGCATGAGCACTCCTCGCTTCATGGGGCTGTTTAGTTTAATCACTTAGCTTAGTCATTTCTTTAAATTTTGTAAAGTGTTGTAATTAATTAGTTGTAACTAGTTAATTTTGTCTTGTAAATAATTAGTTAGTTTTGTGTTCTAATTATTTCTCGACTAGTTATTTAATTTTTTGTTGTAATAATTAATTCGCTAGTTTAGTTAATTTATTTCATTTTGGTTTGTAATAGTTAGTTAATTAGCTTTAATTAGTTAGCTAGTTAGTTTATTCGAACCCTCCTACGTGAGGGCACAAACTTATAATAACGTGTATGTCTTCCAACCTCACGTCTTTCTCTCTTTTATTTACTTGCTTATGATGGTTAGTTTAGAGTATCATGTTTCATTTAGCATACTCCATGTTCGCATTCACTTGTATTGCATGCATCGAGGCTCGGTTCATCATGCTAACTTGCATTGTTAGTTTAACGCTTCTTTGAATACGTGCTTAGACCGCATGCTATCAAAATTGATTCACATGTTAGGTTAAGTAGCCGAGCCTATTTAGAGTGCATATCGCATGTGTTGCATTAGTCATATTGCATTAATTAGGATCATGCATTTTTTCTAACTCTTTCATCTTTTTGGCTTGGAGTACTAGGTGAGCATTTATTGCTTTAGCATATTGCATGAGTGTGTTAATGTTGCCATGTAAAGCATGTTCACCATGGAGCTAAATACTTATGTGATAAACTGTTTGAATGCCTATGGATGAAGGCTAGTTGCTTGAATTGGGATAGTTTGATTCATGTACATTTGAGCCCACTTTTTCAAGTGGCACATTCACAAACTCTTTTCAAAAACAAACATGAAACCAAAATATTCCAATTTTTGCAAATTAGTCTATACTTGTATGTGCGTCACATAGTAAATTAGCCTAATAAATCGAAACAAGAGTAAATAATGTAAATAAGAATCACATCATGATTAGTAGAGGCCGATCTTTGATCGGGGGAGCGGGCGTGCTCAATTCATGACTTTCCCTTCTCGTACCTAAGTTCCCGAGCTGAGGCACTCTTGGTGGTGATGGACAAGTGGCCTTTGGCACGTGTCTCGGGTTTCCTAAATTTTGATTCAAAATCGATTTTCCAAATGATTTGTCAGATTTGGACTCTTTTGTGTTTATCTATTTCACATTGCACTTGTGAAATCAGATTCAGAACCACGGGAGTCTGAACT